>CM034150.1:588449566-588797066 GCA_019776745.2 Taxus chinensis | reverse complement strand
CATTATTAGTTTTTTTATCTTTCATTACTGTGATTTTTCATAGCTTATATTTTGGCATGCCCGGTGGGACTCACACCCCATTTCCTTTCGTTTTTGGTTTTATTTCTTATTCCTGTTTTTTATTTTGTTTCACAAAAAATTTCTTGTTTGTGTGCAACTTTCATAGGTGAATTGGGAGGTTACCATTGTTTACTGTTTTACTTTTGCAGTGCTTGTACTAAAAGTGGTTTCTCTTTTAGTTTCTCCATTTCTGTATTTTGTATACATTTATGCTTTTGCATTTCTTTCTTATACTTTTTGCACAACTTTAAACATAAAAAAAACACTTGCACACAGAGAGCACATGTAAGATTGCATTTTCAATACACACACACAAAAAAAAAAAATTAAAAAAAAATCTATATAAACATTACCAATTTTTTTTTCAAAAAAACAAACTAATAAAGAATTTCAACCCTAAGCTAGCTACCCACCCCACTCCCCTCTCTACTTGGCTCGGCCATCTTGGCCGAGCCACCTAGCCTCACCCCACCCCACATAGACCCCACTTCCCTACCACTCCCCTCACACCCCATTCGAGCCTCGAGCTATCATCTCACCCCTACACATCCCCGTCTCGACTTGGCCCTTTCTACCCCGTTCCCCGAGTCCCTACCGATCCTCGTCTCCCACCAGGTGTGCCAAAATGTAAGCTATGAAAAATCATAGTAATGAAAAATAAACAAAAAATTTGTAAATCTTCCAGCAACTTTCAATGCAAACCTCAGTAAGGTTGTAGAGACTTCTTCTGTAGAACCTTACAAATGGATGTGGGCACTCTTGAATGTTCTCCAAACTTTGGATGCAATTGCTACGAACACAGTGAAATTTAAGAGAGTTTTTGTACTTAAGATTCAAGAGGATTTGTAAGGAAGGTAAGCCTACAATTTATAGAGGCAAAATCAATTAAAGTTGGTTATACACGAATACATGAATATGCTAAAAAAACATTGTGGGAAGTTACAATAGTGTCAGGGGCAGTAAATGAATTAATTGTAAGCAGCTGCATCTGGAAAGGTGCTTGTACGTGTAATTTAATTTCCCCCACCTTTCTAGGATTCTATAAGTGTAGTTAACTAGGATAAGGATAAGGAGTCCAAGTGGAGTCTAAGTGGAGTTTGATCAAGTGGCAGATGACTATAATGTGCACACACTTAATTAATTAATAAATAATAATTAATTTAGCTAAAGGGGTACTAAGGATACATAGGATAAATAATAATTAACTTAGCTAAAGGGGTACTAAGAATACATAGGATTAATTAAATTAATCCAAAGAGGTACAATGAGTATTAATTAATTAATTTAATCAACTAATCACAAATGGGTGAATAACATGACGTACTAGGATAACACTGGGAACAAGTGGAAACATAAGTATAATTTTGGGGTGTCTACATTATTCCACTTGTTCCTAGTGTTATCCTAGTGCACCCTGTTATTCATCCATTTTTGATTAATTGATTAAATTAATTAATTAATACACATTACATACCCTTTTGGATTAATTAAATTAATCCCATGTATCCTTTGTACCCCTTTAGCCAAGTTAATTATTATTTATTAATCAAATAAATAATTAATTAATTAAGTGTGTGCACATCCTAGTCATCTGCCACTCGATCAAACTCCACTTAGACTTCATTTGAACTCCCTATCATTATCCTAGTTAACTGCATTTCTAGAATTCTAGAAAGATGGGGTCAATTAAATTGCACGTACAACCACCTTTCCGGATGGAAATTTTTATAATTAATTCATTTACTACCCTCGACACTATTGTAACTTCCCACAATGCTATTTTTAGCATATTCATTTATGTGTGTATAACCAGCTTTAACTGATTTTTCCTCTATAAATTGCAGGCTTACCTTCCTTACAAATCCTCTTGAATCTCACATACAAAAACTCTACAAAATTCATTGTGTTGGTAGCATTTTAATTCAAATTTTGGAGAGTACTCAAGAGCATCCACAATAATTTTTGATATTCATTTTGCAAGGTTTCGTAGGAGACCCTTATTTGAGGTTTGCATTGGAGAAAGTACATGGAAGGTTTGCATTATAAGTTTGTTTATCTTTCATTACTGTGATTTTTCATAGCTTACAATGCCCAAGTGCCCTCATCCCCTCTGGACTCCCCTGACCTCTTTCTATCTTACTCGCTCTTTTTGAGCCTCTTTTATCTTTTAGGTATCTTATTTTCTTATGGGTCGGCCTTCTAGTTGTCAATTACAAAATTCAACTAAGGAAATCATATAAATACAAAGCTATGTGACCATAATAAAGGACCAAGCTCTAGCATCTTTTATCATCACCTTAGGTGGCATCCAAAGGAATTCTAAGAGCATCAAAGCCATCCATCTAGTATTTCTCATTCATCTTACATACATTGATACCTCTTGTATCGTCACCACCCTATGACACACTCTCATGCTAAGGTTCACACTTGACTATTGATGGGATACAACATACATGAACCTCACACACTACACATATCATGCTCCACGCATCCTGATACATATTTCTATCATTTTATTCTCACACGTCATACTATCTTATTCTACAATCTATGCTCTACGCTTCATTGATCTATCCTTCTAGCATCTATTTTCAAACCGTTTCCCTATAACACACTCTAGTTCCACAATTCAGACTTGATTGATGAGGGTCTAAATATGAGATCAAACGAAAGGTTATAAACAATTCACTAACTCATTAGGGTTATCTTCCATTGGAAATTTATCGAATTCTCAATGTTGTTGATTATTTCTATAAGCAACTATTGTGAAGAAGTGAGAAGGTGGATATATGGTGTGTTCACCTATAATTGTTAGGAACATTATTTGTAAGTTCCTCATTTATTAATACAAGACTAGATATACATTTTGGTGGGGGTTTTTTACCTCAAAAAGTTTTCCCCACATAGATATCATGTACATGTTATTTTTGTGTTGTGCTATTTATATCTATTTATGATTCTTTCATTGATCTTATAATTCTATTGCTCTTTAATATCCTTGCCAAGATTATTTTTACATCTTACTTTATGTGATCCTTGCATTCCCTAAAAAATGTTTTGATTATGAGTTGGTAAAGGACACTAAGAAGGGTTTTTTTCTCAATCGAGAAAGAAAAAGGAAAGAGAAAATTAAAGCATGGAAAAGGACGGGTTCAAAAATGAGGGAAAAGTTTTTGTTTGTAAATTATCAATTAAACATGATAAAAAAATAACATGACTGGAAACAAATGGAGATGTGTGTTAAGGATTAAATAAAGAATTCCTATCACCTAATGATTCGTACTAATCACATGCAAGGTGGCATACAAAAATTATCAAGTTATATTACTAGATTGCATACTTCCATTAAGATGATTTTAGCATAGTTAGACTAAGGTTTGGAGAAGAATCCTATTATTGTGCATTCAAGGAAGAAAAGAAGTTATATTACAAAAAAAAGCAATGTGCAAGTGAAATAATAATTATCACATAGAAGTGGAGTAATGAGTAGTGACAAGCCATATCACATGCAAGGAAATGAAGCAAATACATCACATGATCAAGATCATGTGCATAGATGTGGAGGTAGATTTTATTTCAAAGTAAGAGGGTGTGAAAGAGGTACAAGATTCATGGGTATGTGTTTCCAATGTGAAAAAGTTGGGAATTGTATAACTATGTGTTCAAAATCTAAGAAAAGTGATAGTACGAGGAGGAATGAAACTAACAAATATGTTGAGCATACATATACAAAAAATGTTACATCGATTAATTTTGCAAAATTTATATTGTGGAGAATATCTCATAACGAAGAGAGTATTTCCAAATCCAACTAAAGTATAGAATGGACCCATGTAGAGGACGAATATCTTTAGAGGAATTAACAAGTTTATAGGTAAGAGTTGTAAGGTCATTATTGATAGTGGCACCACTAATAATATCTTTCCTAATTATATGGTTGAGAACATTGGTCTGAAAAGAAATGTGTATTTGATTCCATATAAAGTGTCATGGTTATTTAAAGGAAAAAAATTGTTGGTGAATGATACATGTAAGGTTTTATTTAAAGATGGTTACTTTAAGGATGAATTCTTGGGAGATATAATGTTCATGGAAGCATACCATATGTTGTTGGGTAAACCTTTTCAATACACTTTGAATCCTTAGAAAGATGAGGGTGTTGAACTAGATAGGATTTTGAATTTTTTTTTGACTTCAGGAAAGTAGTTCTTGAATGATATGAGAAATGAGAGTGAATGTATTTTTTTCATTTTATATTTTTCACAAAAAGAGAATTAGAACACAGTGGCGCATAAAGGATTACTTACACATGAAATAGAAGAAATTCTAAGTGAATATGCAAATATCATGTCAAAGGATATTACATAATGGATTTTAACCTATACACAATATTATACATAGGATGGATGTGGTTAACGGATCTAGTTTACCCAAAAAGGATGCAACCTATAGAGAATGAAGAGGTAGATAAACAAGTTCAAGATTTTACTTAGAAGGGGTTTATCAAAGAATCTTTCATCTTGTGCACATTATTTGTGCTATTACAACCAAAGAAAGGAGGTTAGTGGAGGATATGAATTGAATCTAAATCCATCCAAGATTTTTTTTCTTATATTACATAGGGAGAAGGCCCTAGCTTGTAAAACAATACATTAAATTCCAGCCATCGATAGTTATGCTCATCTAGGCTCTAAAAAAGGCACCTTATCATGCCAATAAAGGAAAAAAAGGGGGAGAGAAAAGTGTAATTTCTCCATCCACACCCATCAACTTACATGACCATTTTATACAACAAAAAACCACAAAATTACAAAAAAACCCACATCATGGTCATATGCTATGACTACCCTATGCGAGAACCAAGCCTGGTGGCATTGTACCTATTATTCCTGAGGCCTAGGAGAATCCACCAACTTATTTTTTCATCTGTCACCTTTGACCTTAGCCACTATTTCCACCTCAGAGTCATCCTCCTTAGATGCAGACTCTCTTGTCGAAGTACATAACCTAGGAACAACTACCTTGGCGTCTGATGGAAGTAAAATTTCTTTCCCTGCGGCCAATGCCTTTTGTCCCTTGGAAATGGAAGAGACGACTTTGTTTAGGGTATTCAAGTGATTAGTTGCATGCATATCAGGCGTTCGTCCAACCCCATTATCTCTTGATGTAGCAAAAATTGACCTAAGGAGTTGGACAAGATATTGACATAGCTTAATCCCCTGGCCATTTCAAATACATTCAGCCTCCCCAAAGACTACTTAGTGTCAACCATCATCTTTCACAGGTTCCTGAAGATCTCATCGTCTTCCACTTCATTCAATGCCTCAGCCACAAACCAAGCTCTAGCAAACCAATCCCACATGGATGCATTCCTGATTCTCCCTTTTAACCAAAGAAAAATATTCTCCCGCATCTTCGCCATGAACCACTCTCTTCCTTCTTCTAATTGATCCTTATCCTCTCACCATTCGGTCGAAACCCACCAAGCCCTGCAAAACCACTGATAAATTCCAAGGCAAAAGGAGATCTTGAATTACAATTCCTTTCCACATAGCCCCCTTCATGGATAAATATACCCCCACAAACTTCACACCGATGAACCAATCAATGAGTACACCTGTCCGCCAAAAAATCATGCCAAATATTCCTGCACACTCATTATAATTTCACTTCTTTTGAATCATCAATTGAGGGATTTTAAATAATGACACATTCATGGAATCTTGTATCACCACCCTTAAAACCTCACTAGGAAACATTTCATTCCATATGTGAAGAGGGGCCTCATTCTCTGTTACCATGCTTACCTCAAAGTTTTCCAATCTATTGGCCACTTGATTACCCTCCCTCTTAATATGTAAAAACCTGATCTCTGAGAAGGAGGAAGAGATCTCTTTTACAGATTGAATTATTGACTCCAGCTCCTAGGCTCGAGCCTTACCTGCATTCATGACTTCTATAATAACTTTAGAATCACCTTCCACCCAAATATTGTTCCACTACTGATTTCTAGCTTCATAAATCCCATGGAGAAGAGCCAAGCCTTCAACTTTAGTATTGGAAGCCATTATGTAATTAAAAGACAACATCATGAAAGGTTGAAAATTTGAGTTGCGATAAAAACACCCACCCCTTGCAAGGCCTGGATTTCATTTAGAAGCTATATCAAAATTCATTTTGATCCACCTAGGCTCTGGAGCCAACCATTTGACATTCCCAACCTTACCGCCTCCATTATCAATGAAATCCACCAAAAATATTACCATCAAGTATTGGTTTCCATTTTTTTCATGGATGCTTTTCAGGGTATTTGATTAGAGCAACGTACTTGAAAAAGATTTATTTGAAGAGTGGGTATCACCATATCATATATAAGGGAAGGTGATGAACGAAAAACAACATTAAATATGGGATGCATTTTATGAGTGGTTTGTCATTCCATTTGAAGTAATGAAGCAATGTTATATAGCCTTTTCTAGGAAAGTTTTCATTGTGTAGTTGGATGGCATGAATTTTTTGTAAAATCTAGGAAGAGAACTTAGTCCATTTACAAAAAGTGTCATGGTGTTTGCATGATGAGAATCTTCTTGTGAATTTGAAGAAGTGAAGTTTCATGAAGAGGTAGTTAATATACTTAGGATTTTTGATATCTCAAGTAGGTTGAAGATGGATATTGATAAGGTGTGAGTTATAATTTAATTAGTGTCACCCAAGGGTACATTTAAAGTGAAATGTTTCCATGGTTTGGTGAGATTATACCATAAGTTCATACGAGACTTCAATGGTATATCTACATCACTAATAGAAGTGATGTGGGGAAATAAGATAGAGTTTTCATGGATGGTGGAAGTAAAATATGGCTTTCAGAAGTTAAATAAGAAGGTCATGGAGAAGATACTATTGGGTTTTCCTAATTTCAACAAGGTATTTTAGGTTTATTGTGATGTAATTGGAATAGTGATTTTATTTTTTAGATTCAATATGGTAGGCTCATTTGCTATTTTAGTGAGAAACTTAATGAAGCATGCAAAATGTATTTTTTAGATTTAATATGGTAGGCTCGTTTCCTTCAAGAATTGTATGCCATAGTGAAAGCTCTAAAAAAGTGGAATACACATAACACCAAGCATTGCAATTCATAAATACTCAAGGTAACTTGAATCAAAGACATGTAAATTTGGTTGAATTCTTGTATATTTACTCATTTATCTTCAATCATTAAAGTGGGAATTCAAAGAGTTATAGATGTACCAAGAAAAATATGTATCTTATCGAGCGAGATGCATGTGGAACATTTGGGGTTTAACATTATGAAGGAACTATACATAGAAGATGAAGACTTGTAGAATCCTAGCTGACATGCACACAAACAACAAACATTGCTAACATGCCTTTGTTAGACTACTTCTTACAGGGTTTTTATTCAAAGGCACATAAATTTGCATACCTAGATGGTTAACGTGTTAAAACATGATCCAAGAGAATAATTGTAGAGGATTAGATACTCACTTTGGTATAGACGAGATGACACAACTAGGTGAGAGGTATTATTAGTGATCCAGAGGATACCCACATGTTAGAAGTTCTACACAATTTCTAAAATTGCATGCTTACACAAGATCTCGAAAAGAGATTTCTAATACAATTTTAATGGGACAAAACAAAATTTGTATGCATAAGTTGTGGTGCACACAATATTTGTGTTGTTGGGTGAAAAAGGGGACAAATACGTAGCAGTAACCGTGTCAATTGGTGGCATGAAGACACGGGTCAAAGAGAATTTTTTTTAGTTTAAAACTTCTGGTATTCAACGATCTAGGTGGGACCCACATAATGTTTCCATAGGGACCCCATCACCTAGTGGGGTCCACTTTATATTAGGAGGCCATCTTGTCACCATAGTGACATCATCGAACTCAATATTCCATGTCATCACCGAGTTCATAATTTGGTGAGTCACATTATTTTTCCAACCAATGTTATGGTAAGCGCATATGAATTTCCAACCACATTCAAATGCCAAGTCATAACTCCCAAGCACATAACATGTCACACACCTCATATCCCATATTTTAGTAATAACACATTTTATAGTCTTATGACCAATCAGAATGGGGGAGAAAAAGGTGGATGTTATTATCCTGATAGAGTACATCACCATACATAAAAACATCCATGCATTCATTTATCTCCATCTGCTGCCACATAGCAGGTGTGCCCAATAGTTGAGTTTTTTTATTCTCAAATTTTGTTGTTGAACAACACACTATGTTTTTCAATATTTTTATAAAAACTCCGCATAGTTGTTTGTGGGATTCAAACTGAAGAATTTTCATCTAGTAATGCACGATCCCACCAATTTATATATCACTTCACACATGCAACTACATCATTACAAACACATACATTAAAAAAAATCTACACATGATTTGACAGGATTCAACGGGGCCCACCTATGCATGATATGAATGTGTTGATGATGGGGCATGTATGTAGGGCGATACATATAAGCGAGAGAATAACGTCCATTGGAAAAAGAAATCTTATTAAGGATTATGTACATGATACTCCCACCAATGTGGGATAAACCCACAAATACCATGGGATTTAACTATAACCCAAACAATTAAAAATGGAGTCCATGTGAATGTGGAAAAAGTGGTTAAAAGCATTTTAATTGAATGGGGCCACATATGTGGGATATTTTTATGGGATATAATCCCATAAATGGGTTTATTTTAATTAAACCTTGTGAGGTGAAAATGGTGGAATGGGATTTTCATCCCTAAACTTCAGAAAAATGTGTGAAAGTCTATCAAGGCTATTTACTAGCAATTGCATCGAGTAGTGCAATGGGCACACTGATAGGGGTAAATTCAAATGGAATTTGGGAGTTGTGAAGGTTTTTGACACAAAAGAAAATGGAGGGGGAAGGATGTCAAGGGAAATATGAGAAGTTGGTGCAGAGAAGATGTAGGGAATTGAAGTGGAAAAAAGTTACATTGAATAATAGAATTTCTATTATTAAGGGGAAGGAAACATCCTCAGAGAATGTAGGATTTTGTTTTACTCATTCAGTGTGGGATAAATGGTGGTGGCTGTAGTAGATAGTTTATACATGGAGGTGGAACCCAACGTTGTCGTTATTCATAGTAAACAATAACCTCCTTTTCAATGACATCAAAAGTGTCCCTTGAGGAGGAGGGAACAAAATGTAAAGGACCTGGAAAACCATATAAGGTGAAGTATATCATTTTAGAAAAGTTATAAATAAAAATGATATAGTATTTGGTTTATGTTGTAGTAAACATATCATCTAAGGATGGGACTAAATTTTGGGGTGTGTCATTTTATTTAGGGAGACGAACGTACGACCCTACATAAAAAGTTGGAAGCCATTCGAGAGAGAAATGAGGCAAGAGGTGGAGAACTTAGAGGTTATGAATGCAAGACACTTTTGCAAAAATAATACCCCAATATTATGCATCTTTTATATCATTAGTACAAGTATATATAAGTGATGGAGTACATCCCACTTGGGACCAATGCAATTGGTGAATTTGAAATATATGGAAAGAGACAATGTAGGTAGGATAGAAATTCATTGTAGGTCGTAATTGATTGGTTTTAGGATCTAAAGAAGATGAATGTCATGTGAAAGTGGCATTGCATGATGGGTCAAATAAAAAATAATCCATTGTCACCACTTCTGCCAGCGAGCGGGTTAGACTAAGAAACGTGCTCTTGCTCTCAACGAGAACGAGTTAAGTTTTTGGGTTAGTAAAATTATATTATTATGTGTTTTGATAGTGCAAACATTGAACCAATACAACAAATAATTTTTTTAGATCTAATTAAAATAGAAAATACTTGAGAACAAAAGAATATGGTATATCGAGAATACTTTTTGACACCTATTGTAAAAGTCACATTAAAATAGATAACTTTAAATACCATTACTAAAAAATAGGTTGCATACTTTGAAACACAGGTGACATTTACCTTTGCAACCTTTTATATTAATGCAATTACATTATTATGTGTTTTAATAACATACGAGTTGATCAAGTGTATTTAAATATTGTATAAACATAATTTCAAAATAGAAAACACTTAATAATATGATTTTTTTGATATATTAAGATAAATTTGTAACATATATTGTAAGGTTCATAACAAATTCAACTTAATTTACTATATATTTTTTATGATGCACTTTGATAGATAATTTTAGTGGTCAATTAGAGAGAAGTACAAACCCATATTTTCTTTTTTGTAGCTTTGTTGTTTAAAGAGATGGTGAATGAAAATTTTGACATTTCAAAGCATGGAAGTTTAAAAGAATGAGCAATAGGATATATCTATTGACATGTGGGTGGGATAAATTCCACATAAAACCCACTATAATAAGAGAAGGCAATGGGATAACATGGTAAATACTTATCAGTGGAGGCAAGGGTTGAAATGGTCACTGGGAAACTGAATAGATGTTTGTGTGTCAAGTTGTCAACATGTTACTTTTGCATGTGTGAAGCTATCAAATCTATCATGATATGAATGCAAATTGTGTAAAAGCTAGCATACATGATATTCAATGTTATTGTAGAATAAGTGAGAGATGACGTGCAGACAAAGGATACATATTTTTGTAAATATTCAAATTGAGGATGATACCATATTGGCACACAATACATAATGAACTGAATATGGTCTAAATAGAGGATAACTTGAATAATATATAGTAGAAACAATATTCACATTGTCATTCCCTCTATTTAGGCCAGGACAAACCCCAAAATATTGGGTACCCACGTATTTAAGCATTTAGTTAGATATATTTAAAATAAAATTTAGCTACCCAAGAATATGAAAAACATTGGCATATTAAGAATAATTTGTGACACATATTGTAAGGGTCAAAGAATAGTACACCTGATTTCACATGTATTTTCAATTTAATTTAACATGATTTTTATGATGCACTGTGACAAATATTTTTAGTGGTCGATTTGAGAGTACAAACCTATATTTTTTTAGCTTTGTTGTTAAAAGAGATGGTGAATCATGATATTTAACTTTTAGATGAGGGAAATTTCAAAGAATCAACAAGCTATATCTATGCACATGTGCTCGAGATCAATTCCACATAAACACCATTGTTACAAGAGACACAAAACAACATAGCCAACAATTTGCAATGGAGGCATGGATTGAAATGGTCACAAGGTGATTGAATAGATGTTTGTATGTGTCAAGTTGTCACTTTTACATATGTTAAGCTATCAAATTTTTCATGCTATGAATGTAAATTGTGTAAAAATGGCCATGATATTTACTATAATTGCAAAATACCTGACAATTATAAAGAAAATAAATATGATGATAATTTAAATAGGGGAAAAATCACCTTTTAAATTGTAATAATAGGATCTTTAACTACACCATTACAAACTTAAATATTAATAAGTTTAACACAAATAATTGTTGTAATTAATACTATGTTTTTTGAGTAAACAATATATCTTAATAACATTTATTGTAGAAAGCCTTCACTTTGGGATTGTTGCAATTACATTGTTATGTGTTTAATTAAACATAGGTTGAATACATGGGAGCATTGAGGGGAATTGAATCCCAACACAAAAATAAATAAATAAAATTGCTCTAGCTAATTCAATACGAAAAACATCATTAACTCAAAATTTACAAAATTGAATCTTCAACAATATATATTCAGTAGGAAAAGAATGGAATATCAAGAAACAATCTATACTAATAATCTCTCTTGAGCAAGAAGAAGAATTTCTTTGTTAATATTAACACTACACAATACCACTATTAATTAGCTTTGCATAATAATGCATCCTAATAATAACTTCCTGCTTACTCAAATTGTTAAACAATAGTCAATATCCAATAATCATACATAATGCATAAAATATTCATAAATTTTTAAAACCACCATTTTTTTACTTGCATAATTAAAATTTGGCATACTTATTTGTATTATGAATTGACATGTAGAACAACATCTTACCACACATTATTGCATTTCTAAATATCTTTGCCAATATGATTTCCCATTTCATTATGTTGAAGTGCAACCCATGTAGAAAAATAATTAAACAAATTATTTAGTGCATGTACACACCCAAAATTGCATGTGCTACATTGTTGAAAAATGGTTACAAAAGTCCCCAATGATGATTCAAGTTCTTTCAAGAAGGTGTTCGAGCTCCAAAGCCCATTCGCAGTGTATATTTGTTTCCTAGACATATTTACTTAACCTTCCCACACTTTTTCCAGCTTTCTACCTCTTTCTGCCCATGTTTTGACCTTTAGTACCAGGACCGCCGCCTTGCTTGGGTGGTGGTTCTGAAACCGGCGCCCAAGCAGGGCGGCGGTCTTGAACGAATTTTCTAGATATTGTCATGCATGTTTTAACATGTGACGATTCACTTAACTTCACTCTTAGCATGCATCTGTTGGCAAAATTGTCTAAAAATAGTTTTGATTGCTTGATTCTCCTTCCCTCTTCTATTTTTTTCATGTGCTTTAGTTAGTTAGAACTGCCTCTTCTTGCCTTATGCATGAAGGCACATCCTAACCCCAATTCCCCTTATATATTTCATGCTTGTATTCAAGAAAAAGTCCTAAGAATTTTTGTGTATCTTGCATTGTATTGCGGCTACAATCTTGCCAGGAATTACATAGCCAAGCTTAGATCTCTTGTGCTATCTCTCTTCTACTTGCATTACATCCAAACTACCTTCAAGTTGTCATTGCTCAAACACCATCCTCTTGTCGTTGTTTTTGCATTCCCAATCCCTTGGACTCATATGAACACTCAGAGAAAGAATATTGAACAAAATGAGGGCAAAGATACATATACAACCAGATTTTCCAAAGCTCTTGCTTATCTAGGTTGGAATTGTGTTTTATTTACTTTATTTGTTAAATTGTCAATTTCAAATCACTAGTTTCAATTACATATCAAATAGAGTAGTAAAATTGTTCATTTCAATAGGTTAGGCAATCACAAGTAGATCAAATCGTTAGAAAGTTTGTTCTTTAACATTACTAGGGAAGTTGTGGGGAATAATAGCAGGGATAATTTTAGTGGGGAATATTTGTAATGTGGCAAAAATTTCATTTTAGGAAAATTTGAAAAGGTGATTTTTTCGGAGCGGGTTGGTGTCATGTTCACCTAAAATTTACAGTATATATATTTTTTGGGGTTGGCTTCACCTTCATTTGAAAACATATCCTATAAAAACCTAGGTGATTCGCCGGGTAGTATACTATGGTACTACCACAAGTAGCTTACCAAATTACCAATACCGTGAAGTTTGAACTCGCATACTCTTAAGCACCAGAGATTGTTATTAGCCTGTTAGGGTTAGTTGTTGACGAGCGACAAAGAGGTATTACATACGCATGACAAGGGGGTAAGAAGTTGACGCGCGACAAGGATAGAGTTGACGTGTGATAGAGACAGTGACGCCTTATTGGCGCGCAACAGAGAGAGTATGGTGCGTGACAAGGGCGTAAGCAATTAACATGCGACAGGGGACAAAGTTGACGCATGACAGAGACAATGATGTCTTGTTGACATGTGACAGAGAGAGGTTGGCGTGCGACAAGGGCGTAAGCAGTTGACGTGTGACAGGGACAAAGTTGATGTGTAACAGAGCTAGTTGACACCTTGGTGATGTGCACATAGAGATAGTTGACACCTTGTTGACGCGTGACAAGGATAGTTGATGTGTGAAAAAGGGTTAGTTGTTGACGCGCGACAAACATTACCATAGTTGACATGTGACAGTAATTTTGACTCTAACTCGCTGAGTCGCTACTTGGTTCTTTTGCTGACGTAGGATACTCTGTTTAGAATAATGGAAGGTGCTAGTCCTAAGAATGTGAAGACCCTAAAAGTAACTAAGAAATCTCAGAAGTCACTGTTCAAGTATTTTGGAAACTCTACTAATACAGATATTGAAACTACCAACAACCATATAGCTGCCACCAGAAAGAATCAGAATAATGACTGTGTGGAAGGTATTATTGAGGTGGACATGCATTCTGCACAGTATCAAACAAATGAAACCTACGATAATATGCCAGATCTTGAAGATATTCTTCCTATTGGGGTGCAACCATAAGTGCATCAAGATATCACACATACAAATATTCAGCAAAATGGAACATAGAAATTAAATTCAAATTCCGGTTCACGAAAGAGGAAACCAGGTGATTGCGATATTGCTCAAAATTCTACTAAAAAAAGCAAAACATTAAAAAATGAAAAAGAATATATGGACCATTGGCAGGTCATACAAGTTTGATTGGGAAGCTAAATTTCTATTTATCGAACCTGCACAATCATCTAATTCTGAAGAGATCCCATCTGAATGTACATGTACAATATGTACGTGGAAATTAGGAAAGCAACAAAAAATGCAAATGAAGCTAGACACTATAGAAAAACATTGTGGAAAAACAATATTTGACTGTAACGGGGGCAGATGGCCAGAAAATCAAAACACACAGGTAGAAAAATGAAAAATAATGCATGCATGTTAGACACGCAGTGGATTATGAGGTAGAGCAGAAAAACGTAGACATCTCATGGAAAAGGGAGGAACGATATCATCGCAAATTGGTAAGATGAATCAAACAAATCTACATGCAAAACTCATACAATTCTCTACTTTATTTCACATACTAAAGAAAGAAAGACCCAATTTCATATTTCCTCGATTTCAAAGTTTTATATCAATATAATGGAATGCTGAACGTACCTCAGTCTCATTAGTCTGAAAGTAGTGGATGGGAAATGGAAAAATGCCTTTCGATGATAGAGAAGGAAGATTTGAAAGAGAATGTAAAAAAATCAAATTTTATCTCTCTTTCAATTGATGAAGTGACAACAGTCGACAACACTGCATGGGTATGTATCCACATCTATACTTTAGAAAATCATATAAGGACACCTCATCTGTTGGGTGTTATGAAAATGGTTGAAAACTGTAATGCCGAAAACCTACATAAAATAGTTGTTTCTCATTTGAAAGATATTACCAGAATGACTGATTATGAAATTGCTACGAAGTTGGTATGCATCGGAGCAGATGGTGCATCTGTCATGCAGGGTCACCGAACAGGGCTGTGTGTTAGATTACAAACAACAATGGCCCCCATATATGCTACCAATTCACTATATGGCTCACAAAATGAATTTAGCGTATAAAATGGTAAGCAACCACGAAAATGTTGCTAAATTAGAAGACCTTATAAGAGAAATTCATGCCTATATGGAAATCATCCCAAAGTGATTTCTTGAGTTCTAGAAATTTTCAATTGGAATTACAGATGGCAAAAAAAACTTCTGAAATATGTTGAGACTGGATGGATCTCTTTGTATGAACCTGCATGCAAAGTTCATGAGGAGTATCCTTCGTTGGTTGGTTTCATGCACGAATATCATCATGAATTTGATAGGACGAGGGACTTTTTGTTCCGTTTAAATGATTTGGAGACATTGCTTACATTGGTTGGTATTCTTCCAATGTTGTAGAAGATCAGTACACTGATGAAACATGCACAAGGGAGATTAATCTAAATTGTGGATTTTATATAGATGAGAAAAATGGTATGTCAAAGTCTTGATATCTTGTACTGTTCCCAAGATAGTTTTGGTACACCTATTTTTCAGAATTGGAAAGCTTTATTAGATCTTAAAAATCCCAGTAACTATTTGAGATTTAATATCCATGATCACCTTTGCATCACTGTTAATGGGAGGGACATACCACTGAACATTTTTCAAAAACGTCAAGATATTACAGGATTGGAATGAGAAGATGTTCCCGTGACACGTAATATCTTTGAGTCTGTTATAGTTGAAACAAGAATAAAGCTTTAAAAAATTTCAGAATCCTTTATCATAAAAATTAGAGAACGTTTCTCTAAAGATAAAATTCTTGAAGTGATGGGTGTGATGAATCCTAATTTTTAGAATACTGAAGGTGGTCGTGTTGACTTTGTAAGAAAGCATTTCCATAAATCCATGGGTATAATAATGGAACATTTCACAAAGATTTCAGAGTTCAAGGGTACGGAAATCAAAGGTATACTGAATGCTGATTTATTAAAATTTTAATCAACAAATTTTGCAACAACAATGAGGAACCAATATAAAAATCTAGACAAACCTTCTGAAAGTGATGCTATTACAAGGCTATGGAAAGGAATCTATCAAAGTTCTATCTTACAAGAAGATATCATTGAATATTTCAGATTATATGAGTTATGCCAAACAATGATTTTGGGGTCTGTGGAGGACGAAAGGGTTTTCAGTGCATTATCATTTATAAAATCAAAACTGAGAAACAGGTTGGACAAAAAATATGGAAAGTTGCATGAGGTGTTATGTATCTCGATACTCCATGGAAACCTTTCCTTTCGACAGATTGCACATTGGAATTCCCTTTGTGAAAGAAGAGATGTGAATAATACAGCTACAAGTACAACTGTTCACAACGTTGAGAGTGGAATTGGCACATCGTCACACACTACAGAAGAGAACATCGAGTTTGAAGAAGCTATTGATAATGGATTGTTTCAACTTTAAATAGGTATCTTCTTCACCTTAATCTTATTGTTTGTCACTTTAAATTTTTTTCAGCTCTTGATATCATTAAAGATGTTACAGGTATATATATTTACATTTATTTATATACAATTTTTTAATTTTTTTTGAAAACGTGGGTTGACATCCATCCGAGGAAGCTGGTACTTCTCGGGACTGACAATGTTAGGAAACTCACCCATCTATCTACTAATCCATTTCTCGTGTTAAGTTTTCTTAAAACAAAGATCTAGCACATTACCAGTGTTGATTTCATAGCCATCTAAAACACTAGAGGTAAGTTAAACCCTATCATATCATCTTTCTTGATTTCTTACAATTAGGTTTGATTAATTTTTTATATTTGCAAAATGCTTTGATATATTTTTTAAACTTTGTGGGATAAAATGACACAATCGAATTTTACAAAGGAATATTTTTCCATATTATACAATTCATAATCCACGATCCATTATACAATTCGTCATCCATGATCATGCTATAAGCTAAATCTACGTCCACATAAAATTCATCATCATCCAGATATATCATATCATCATCATATCATTATCATAATGCTGACACTAAAATTATTATTAAAACAATTATTTATCTATTATAAATTTAAAGAAATGTATCTATCTAACACATTACATTTTTTAAAAACAATTATCCATTATCATCATTCATCATCATCTATATCCATTCTAATGTCATCATGATCATATCATTACAAGTATAGAGAAGAAGAACTTATCTTAAAACAAGTTTAAATGTCTAGAGAGCAAGAATTATCTTGCTTGAAGCTAAATCTACGTCCACATACAATTCATGATAATCCAAGTAAAAAAGAAACATACGTCATCATTCCTATCTAATGCAATCATCATTACAAGTAAACCAAAAAACATAAACTCCATATACAATCTAGAAATTCTAAACATAATATATAGGAAGTTATAAAATTAAAGATTATATAGTATTTCAAAATTTCAAAGGCTATCAAATCCAAATAATAAAATTCAATATTTCAAGTTTCCACACTCAATAATAAAAATTTTCAACCCTCTTTTTCTGTATCCATTTCAACTCTTGTGCTCCTTTCCCCAATGGTTTCTTTGCTTGTGGTTGTACCCCTTTCCCCAACAACAGAAATAACCACTGAACTTATGAGATCTTCCGCAGCACTGTCCAGATTTTTAAAAATTCTTTCTTCTTACTTTGTCACATCTCCATGGGACAACAAATTTGTATCAACTGCTGCCTTAGCTTTGAATAATATTTCAGGGTTGAAGTCATGCTCTTTAATTATTTACTTCATTGTATTGTTTTGTTTGTTAACCAGAACAATATTTTCCTTCAAATTCTTTGCTGCAGATAAACTGTTCTTCATTGTTTCCAAGTGAACTTGGAAAACCTTTGCTTGACTCTTCAAATTTTCATATTTCAACTGCACCAAAAAAGTAATGTCAATTCAACATATTACTAAAATAAGAAAACTTTAAATTAACAAAAATTATTGTTTGAAAGTTATAATACTTACCACCGCTCTATCTCTCTCGGCATTTGCAACTGCTACCAGGATCCTTGTCCTTAGACCATTTGTTAAAATATGCCTGGGCCTCAACACTAATATTTTCCAATTTGTTTAATGTCTTATCCAAAATGTCATCTTTATAGTTGTTGTTATACGTGACAGTCCCACTTCTTACTTGGGTAAGTAAGGAATCCATCTTCGCAGGTTGATTATGGACTGTAGTGTATAAACTATCCCTTTTCCAATAATTTTCATAACGACTAATAATCTCATTGATAAGTACTTTAGCCCTTCTCTCCCATTCTATGAGCTGATTGATATGAGGTAGAATAAACTCACTGACATGGGATTGACAATCATAACTAATTAAGTTCTCCAAAGGAAAAGGTAATAACTGTTCACCATCTGTATCTGATGAAGATGATCTTGATGGAGAGGTATGGGGGCTTTCAAGTAGATCAACTACTACTTGTTTCTACCTTTGGGTGGCCTGATCATGTTTGTGATAAAATTAATCAATATTCAAACAAATAAATCTAAAGCGAAATGTAATTTAATATGGTAAAGTATGTTGAAATTAAAGTATACCTGCTAGCCTTGAATCATCTCACGGGTATTGAAAAATCCAGTTGGGTCATTGCTATCAATGTCCAAGTAATCTTCATCTAAATTTATATTATTCAAAACCAATATGCCTGTTACACTGGGCAAGCCACCAAGTGAGAGGGTTGGAATTCGAAAGGAGGAGGCAATGTTTAGTGTCCCTCTAGGGGCCAAAGCAATTGACATGTGTTTACCAATGTTCTTTTTTCCTGATCCTCTGGTTGGCATTTTAAATATTATTGGTTGAGGGGGGGGGGGGGGGCGGTGCCACTGTTTGAACAAAAGGAGGACTACAATGTGCTGAAAAAGTTCAAGAAAAAACATATGAAAAACTAGAAAACAATGCAAAAACTACGAAATTAAATGAAGTAGTATTCAAAACTTGTACCTTGTTATTGAGGGGTAGCTTGTCGCGGTGCTAAGGGTGGCCATGTTGGAGTAGTAATTGGTGGTTGTTGAGAAGATACAAATGCATGCGACTGTACTGAGTGAGTTGGGGAAGATGGTTGAGTTTCTGAAACACGCGTATGGTCCAAAGTCCCTGCAATGTCATCAACATTGAATTGTATGTCAATTCAATTGGGTAAAATTTAAATTGGAAAATGAAAATACAAATTTGGAATTTGTAAATAATACATGAAAAGGTATTACTTCTTTGGTGTTTAACGAATTCAAATTGTTGGGGGGTCGGAGAGGAGTGAGCTTCCATTTCATATTGGGAATCTCCCGAAGCCTCAGTGTGTTGTTGTCCTCTTCCTCTTGATAACACCTTTTTTTAGGGGAAGGGCTTCCATAAATCTTCTCTGTAAACAGTAAATTGTTAATACCTGTGCACAGTGTAATGTCGAAATACAAACTTAATAGTTTATACATGTTGTTCTTCAAATGGAATTGACAACTTCATCAACGCCTCATCAGTGCAAGTGGGAATTGTTTTGTCTTTTAAATTTAAAAGAGCCTTGTAATAAAGGCCAAGGAGATAGTTTGTGGAGTAAATGACAGGTTTTTCTGAAAGCTTTGCATTTGTTATGTCAGTTCTTTTTTTTTTGATAAAAAGGTGCACCAATCAAATTTTTGTTTTGTGATAGTTGCAACAATGTATGCAATGGCCTAGTTTGGTATATCTGTTTGCCGACCCTGTAAAACTATTTATGGATTGAAAAAAGGAAATCATTGCAGAAAGAAAGTGGTGTGCAATTGCTTGTGTATCCACACCATGCCTGGATTTATTGACATGAGTTGCAAATGCCAAAAAAATAGTGGGAATTAATATAACATTAAATTGTATCACAATCAAAAACTGAATAAAAAATGACGAATGAAAACAAATTATACTTACAATCAACATGGAAACTGAACGTCGATTCAAGATATTTCTTATCGTCTTCGATGAGTGTTGCCTTCATTGTAACAAAGGGTAAATTTTTGAATGGAAGGCCCATAAACTGATGAATGTCAGTTGGGTCGATACCAAATTGAAACAATCGGTCGTCATTCATAGTAACATAAAATAGGTCGTCCTCTGTATTGTAAGATGAGAGAAGGTAGTTCAAAATATCTTGGTCTGTTTCGAAATGGGGCATCTTAACGAGCCCACTAAACTCACATGCATCGATTAAATCCTTGTAGTTAGAAGTCATCTGTAAAACAATCTGGATGTGGGGGCACAAAGGATTCCTGTAGATGATCTTGCCCATGGATAGGACTGGATTTTCCTCTTGATTTTTGTCTTTAGCTTGCACTTGGGATGCACTTGTAGTCGCCATTGTAGTTGTGCTTGAGTCTTTGAGAATGATGGATTCCTGTATACAAAAAAAAAACGAGAGCTGGAAAGTGTACACGTGAAAATGAAATGATGGGAGGGTATTTATAGGATAAATAAAGGGTCAATGAAATTTATCGATGCACGTCAATAGCCCTTGTTGACGCGCATCAATGGCCCTTGTTGACGTGCATCAAGAGGATTCGTTAACACGCGTCAACAAGGGCTATTGACACATGTCAATGAACCTTGTTGACGCGCGTCAAGAGGACCTCGTTGACGTGCATCAACAAGGGCCATTGACATGTGTCAACAAGGGTCGTTGATGCACGTCAATAGCCCTTGTTGATGCTCGTCAAGAGGAGTCATTGATGCACGTCAACAAGGGCCATAGATGCACTCCAACAAGGGTCGTTGACGCACATCAATAGTCCTTGTTGATGTGCATCAATGGCCCTTATTGATGCGCATCAACATGGCGTCAGTGAGCTCTTATTGATGCACGTCAATGAGGTGTTAATGTTTGAAAATCTGTAGTCTCTTTGGCTTGAAAAAATTGGTGAAAATTTGGTTCTAGAAAACTGTCAAATTCACCTTTCGCTGAAACCGGTTCCGAGGATATTCGCCAGGTATTTTTCACCTCCAATTTTCTAGAGGTGTCTTAAAATGAACCCTGTCCACATCCTCATCCATTACATCCTCTCCTCATCTTCATCTCCACACCAATCATTACCCCTCCTTTCTTTACTCTTTCCACTCCATTTCCAGAGTACTCCCACATATCTACCACCATACTTACTCGTCATTATCATTGTTCATCTCCTAACATTATGTCATCTTCATCTTACATTTTTGTGCTAATAATTATCAATGGACTTCTCATAAAATTCATTTATCACTATTCTACACATCCCTGTTCACTCCTTTTTTCCTCCTCCATTTTATCTTCCATCCTTTTTTATTTTATGCCCTCTGATCATTATAGAAAGATTTCTCCTAACATCCATCTGCTAGCATTGCCTTTCCATCTTCCCTTTTCCTTCTTCAATATCTCTACTGTCTTCATCATATGTTGCCTTTACATCATTTTGTATGTTGTCCTCTCCTCCTTTCTACTCCTAGATTTATTTCACTTCTTGTGTATCATCTTCATCCCCTCTTCTCCTCACACTTTTGTCTTGATTCTCCATTGATAACCTGGCTCACCAACATTGTCCCATATTTTTATCATCCCACCATCCACATACATTTCCATGCATTTTGTTTCATATTTTTTACTTGAGTCTTACCCCTAACACTTTGGTTCAATTCTTTTCCGTTTCCGGCTCTATCAACTCTTCTTTCCCTCTTATTTCCACTTCCCCATTACCAAACCTCTTTCTCTACCACCCCTATCTTATTCCATCTCTATAAATTAGTTTCTTTTCTGTTCTTTCATCTCCTCTGCAGTCTCCTGGCTCCTCATTGTTCCTTTCTTTCTCTTTTCTATTCTGCCTCCTCTCCCATCTTCTTTAACTTCTTCATCTCCTTCATCTTTCCATCCTTCTATTCCTATTCATATCTCATATCATCATTCTCTAATATTCTTCACCTCTTCTCTTTAGAAACTTGGTCATCTCTTTCGTGATCCATTCTTTCTCTCCCTTTGTTTTTGATCTCCATCTCCCTTTCACCCTCTCTTATGTCATTTTCTTGTCTTTTTCTTTGTCCTCATCATTTCTTTCTTCCACCATCTCTCCTCTTTATTATATATGCTACTTCTTTACTATGGTACTTCCTTATACGTTCACTATCTCCTCTAATCTCCTTTCTCATCTCATCTCATCTCATCTTCTTCTTGTTTGTTCTTCCTCCTTCCCTTCTTCTCCTATTCTCTTTCTCTATTTTATTTTTCTCCAGGTTCATCACGCCTTCCCTATTTATTCCCCCCTTATCTTTTCCAACTACCATCATATTGACTATCCTTGTCTCTCGTTTGTACTTTCATCTATCTTCTCACCTCTCTTATCGCCCTTCTCTACTATTTTCTTCCTCTTTTGTCCATCAAAAACAAGCACAGTTCACACTCCTCATTATCCCTGGATGATGGTTTCTCCGTCCTACTACACCTCATCCTCTTTTATTTTCTTCCTCTCTTCCACCACGTCCGCTCTACTCCAACCATGTCCACTTTCTCTTATCTATATCATCTATCATTTGCATCCTTCATCCCATCTTCCTTGGAAATTTTTTTCTTGGAGGATACCATGACAACCATCACCTATCTGATCTTGTTCTCTTCGATGAATGTTTGTTCCACTTTTTCACAAAAGTAGCATGGCTCCTTTTCCTATTTTTCAAAGAAGTTAGAATGCTTTCCTTCTTCTTCGCCCCATTATTCATCTGTCTTCAACTGCAAACCTTTCTTAAAAAAACATATATTAAACATCCTATTTAATACCCTCTTGGAGAATTTATCCGATATGTTCTTCATATCCCCATTCGTGGCCATACTTGTTCCCCCTGGGATATCTTATTTCAACATCCATATCCCATTATGTTATCTTCGTGACCTAGATGGGGCACCTTTTCATCCTTGTACTTGTCGACACATATAACTCAAGTTTTGTCCTTCTCATGCCTTGCGCTAGGGCATCATTATTTTCATCCTCTTCCCTTTTGTGGACACATGATTTTTCGCTCGATTCCTCACAGAAAAAGGATTTCACATATCTTTCGCATTAAGTTGCACATATTTTGATGTTTTCCTATGACACATTGGTCATCACGATTTACATCCATACTACAGTGGTCTTCACCCACTCACTGGTATGTAGAAAATTATCGTCTGTCTCCGTTAAGACCGCAATTGTCCTCTACCGATGTGATATTTGAGTCATTGCCATATTTTTCATAGATATTGTGATCCTTTTTCACCTTGGGCATCTTGACTTTGGTCATGTTTTTATTCACCCCCATCCCTTTTATGGACACATATTTCATCTAACCCTTTTTTATTTTTGTCTCATGACTTGTTATCGCAAACCACTCAACAAAAAGGGGAAAATGTAGACACCA
The DNA here is from genome assembly GCA_019776745.2 of Taxus chinensis. NCBI lineage: Eukaryota > Viridiplantae > Streptophyta > Pinopsida > Cupressales > Taxaceae > Taxus > Taxus chinensis. Next base: position 588,773,417 of record CM034150.1, on the reverse strand, counting down.
ATTTTTAGTACAGTGCCCCTCCGTCATCTCACATTCATTCAACTCTCACTCTCACTTTTATTTTTTATTAAATTTAAATAATTCCCATCCATTTACTCACCCAAATTTACTTAATTATCAAATGGGCTCCATATAAACCCATTTAATAATTGAATTTTGAAATTTCTCACAAATTATTCAATTCATGGGCAATAATATACCCATTTGACACTTCACTCTTAATTTCAAGAATGGAGTCTATTATCTCACCTACTCATTCAAATCATGCTTCCCACTTCACTTAATAAGTTAAATGGTGAGCCCCTTTGAATCACATCACCTCTTTTAATCAGAGTTACTTTACCTAACCCTGATTACCTTTTTAACCCACAGTCTAACCTCACCCTTAGGCTATAAATATGGGCTTCCCCCCCCTCGGAAAGTTAAGCAAGAAAATTTGGGAAACTGCTGTTTTGAATTTTAAGCTTCTTATTTATCTTAATATCCTCATGATGTCCTTGTAATGACACTGTAATCCCCATAATACTATGCTCATGATTTGTTGGTTCATGTAGCATGGTTCATGCTGTACGTTTTGTTTGGATCAGATCAATAACATCATCTACATACCAACATCGTCAAGTTCCTTTTATAATCAACTTGCATGTTATCTGTTTGTATTGTATTTTATCATTATGCCACAGGTGTTGACAGTCACTGAGGAAGTTAATGCTTCTTGGATTTGCGTTGTTAGGCAACCCCCACATAAAATATATAATCAATCTTTCTCTAGTGTCTTTGAGCTACAATTTTTCTGAGAACGCAGCGAGGAGTTCATCATCGACTTGGCGCTCATATCAACCATCACCATCTCCAAGGTACTAAGCCCTTGCATATTCGACGTTGTTTTATGTTTATTGATTTCTCGTACACTAATATCTTGGTTTGTTTCGAAATGGGGCATCTTAACGAGCCCAATAAACTCACATGCATCGATTAAATCCTTGTATTCAAAAGTCATCTGTAAAATAGTCTGGATGTGGGGGCACAAAGGATTCCTATAGATGATCTTGCCCGTGGATAGGACTGGATTTTCCTCTGGATTTTTGTCTTTAGCTTGCACTTGGGATGCACTTGTAGTCACCATTGTACTAAAAAAAAATCGAGAGCCGAAAAGTGTAAACATGAAAATGACCGATGGGAGGGTATTTATAGGACAAATCAAGGGTCAATGACATTTATTGACGCGTGTCAATAGCCCTTGTTAAGGCGCGTCAATGGGCCTTGTTGACGCACTTCAAGAGGAGTCATTGACGCACGTCAATAAGGGCCATTGACACACGTCAACAAGGGCTATTGACGTGAGTCAACAACCCTTGTTGATGCGTGTCAATGGACCTTATTGACGTGCGTCAATGACTCCTCTTGACGTGCATCAACAAGGGCCATTGACGCACGTCAGGAACCCTTGTTGACGTGTGTCAATGGCCCTTGTTGACGTTCGTCAATGAATCCTCTTGAAGTGCATCAACAAGGGCCATTGATGCCTGTCAACAAGGGTTCCTGATGCATGTCAATGGCCCTTGTTGACGTGTGTCAAGAGGATTTGTTGACGCACGTCAACAAGGGTCATTGATGCACGTCAATAGTCCTTGTTGACGCGTGTCAATGGCCCTTGTTGACGTGTGTCAACATGACATCATCAAGCTCTTGTTGACGCATGTCAACGAGGTGTCAGTGTCTGCAAATATGTAGTCTCTTTGGCTTGAAAAATTGGTGAAAATTTGGTTCTAGAAAACTGTCAAATTTACCTTTCGCTAAAACCGGTTCCGGGGATATTTTCCAGGTATTTTCCACCTCCAATTTTCTATAGGTGTCTTAAAATGAACCTTGAATAATAGCCCTTTCAGGGTCATGATTTGGTCTTCACCTCTGAGGTAGGGTTTGAAGGGTTTTGATTAGATTAGGTTATTTTCTTTAGGTTGGATTCACATATTCACACAAGTAACCAACTACATCTGAATGATTACTTATCTTTAGTTTATTTATTGGATTAGAATGCATCGCTTAAAAATTAGAAAAGATAAAAAAGATTTCCTTTGATAGATTAGTTTGCTTTTATTGCTTTGATTTGATATATCGTGAAAACTCAAAAAACATAGATTAAATTTCCTTCAGTAATTATTTTTCTTATCAAACTCACTTTATTTCATTCTGTATGACCATCAACGGTCCACAAAAATAAAAGACGTATAGTTATAATACCTTGGTCCCACAACCCAACAGGCCAGAATTGATAACTGACATTGAGACAAGTTTATGTTTGATAGTCTTACGCACACCTGTAACTTTTGCTAAGAAAATAGAACAACTAAATACGCTAAACATTGCTATTAATCAAGCCTACGATTATTGGATTTCTCCTGGCAACATGGTTTGATTACGCACATGACCATACAAGGGCCACAACCTCCATGATTCTTTGGTTGTGATCCTCAGGTTCCACAACCCAATGGGCCTACTAGTTTGCATACATTAGTATTTATATCTTCACCACTTCCACCAGACATTATTGCACAACTTTCCTTACTGAACATAGCAGATGATCAAGCTTATAATTTTTGGACTAGACCGTAAAATCACCCATAAATCCTTGTGGCTCCACCACGTCTCTTGTTATTACTTCCATGACCTTGTCTGGAAATCCATATGAGGTGCCCGTAGGTCATTTTCCGCATGTTTAACAACCAAAAAAAAAAATCTCGGCAGAGCTTGATATTGATTGGAGTCTCCGAGCAGCTATTATATCAGACCAAGACATCACACCACTTCAAGTTAGGAGAGTATTCTTTTCCTTAGACTCTCAGATCCCGATATTGCATGTTGAAGATACAAGATTTCCCAATTAGTTTGATCCCCGTCATTACACTCGCATTCACATTCATTCTACACCGACTGTCTCGGCATGACCTCCAGAGGTCAGGTGCGAAGAAGGTCACGTGTTGATTTTTATGTCATACAGTGCCTTTTTCATATACAAAAAAGATGAGTCAAAACTTTAGTCCAATATAGATATTGATTAAAGAGGGAATTTTTTTATTATTATTGATAAGGCGGGTTTAAGGGACTCGTTCCCTATTTACATAAACAAAGGCTAAACCTCAAGTGTTCAAAATAAACCATTGACAAAACAACCAGGTCACACTAGAATACTAACAAAAACCAATACTTTATTCTATAGAATACCAACAGGACCTGCAAGATTTATTTATCGGATTCCAACGAGACAGAGAGACTTTCTGCTGGAAAACCATGATTTACCTCGAACTCAACATCATAGTCCACAACAACAGAGTTTTCCTTAAGCCAGCCCCTCAAGAGATACCCGTAGGCTTCACTGGAAGAGACCCGCAGCTCCTTCCACCAGCTTGGCAGCGATTCCAATGATAGACTAAGGGCTTTCACATTCTGGAGCTTAATTCGAGCACAACCAGAGTTCTTTTCCCTCGCAAAGGCCACCAAATTCTCTGTAAATTCTAACAGAACCCTGAAACGATTCTCCAGTTCATTGAATGCACCAATGTTAAAATCATAAGGACGCGGAATCCCATCACTCGCCGCCAATGACAGAAAATTGAAGTTTGCAACCTCGGAAGCTAGATTCCCGCAGAAAGAGGGCCTCACCCAGTGGGTGGTAAGATTAACCACCTCCTCTTTCAAAGGATGAAGGATAAGAAAATTCTCAACGAAAATAGAAGCAATGCCACTGTTAACCCTCAACCAACCTTCCGCATTCAGAAAGTCCTCCCCCAGAATCGACTTAACCGCCACTAGATCTTATGTGCTGGAGATTTGAAAAATATTTTTCAGTCGGCTATCAAAGACATTATTCCGGAATGCCATTTCCCTCATATCGCAAAGCAGTGCTAAACAGGGGTCCCTAGGAGGATCCACTGTAGAAAAAGTAGAATGAAAAATAAACAAAGGAAACCAATACCACCCGCCTTATAAATACGCCCTATCCTCCGCACGAGAGAGAGTACTGCTATCATTTCCATGACAAGGAAAATCCCTCGAGACAATCATTTCAAGGCCCTCCCACGCATAGCAATTAAATTCCACTTCATCCAATTGATCTTGCTTGATCCCTTCATTAGTTAGCCAGTCGACACACTGATTGCCTTCCCTATACACATGCCTAATACTCTAGGTATTGAACTTAGATAGTTATCATAATACTTTTTGAATACCCAGATCAAGCTTCCACGATAAGGATCTTTTTTTAATGATGGCATTTATAATGACCAAGGAATCATCCTTCTATCTCTAGATTCTCGATATTAAGAGAGGCGGACTAAGTTGAAGACCCTTGCTAAGTGCTTGACAGTTCAGCATAATTGCATGTGCCATCCTTGAGCTGTATAGGAAGCCGCTCCCCACCACCTTACCTAATGAATTGCGAACCAAGCAACCCGCACTAGAAGCCCCGGGATTGCCTCTGGCAGCCCCATCAAAATCAATCTTAAAGAAGCTAGGGGGAGGGGGAGACCATTTAGAATTCCTCCTAGCCAAAGAAGAAGGAAGAGAAGATTTCAAAGCCTCATCCCTAGGTTTGATAATCTTAGGCCAACTCTTTTCCATCTCCATGTCATGTAGAAGTAAAAGGAGCAAGATCTAGACCAATTCGAGGACATTACTTTAGAGATAGCACCTTCCAACCTAAAAAATACCACTTTCCATAGAGCTACTTTCTTCCCTAAAGATAATTTTATTCCTTTCCCACCAGATGTGCCAAATAAGAAGCACTAAGGCTACTATGCCAAATGGAAGAAAGAGCTCCAGAGTGAAATTTAATAGGCCAAGCCTAAATGGCTTCAGGAAGGGAATTTCGCTGTACACAAGGGAGGTTGAGTTTGACACACAACCAATTGCAACATTTCATAGCAAAGGGGCACTGCAATAATAAATGATCCCTAGCTTCCTCTTTCTTCTCACACAGAATAACATCTAGTGGGATCTTGAAATCCAAACTTTTTCCTCCTTTCCTGAGTAAGTATTTTGCCTTGGAAAGCCATCCAAGTGAAAAGGCCAGCCTTCGGAGGGAAAGAGGGCACCCAACAATCCTTCCAAATTCTATTCTTAGCAGCAACATCAGAATGCAATATAAGATAACCAAGATGCGGGGACTAAGAACCCGAGAAAGCAAGCTGTCCAGACAATTTCATCCTGTTGATTAGACAACAGACACTTTTCTATCATGGAGAGCATAAATGAAATTATTTTTAGTTTCCGTCAGGAAAGTCCAAAATGATCCAGGTTTTTCCATTGAATCACAGAGGGGGAGGCGATCAACGATCTAGTCCATAGTTAGAAGACGACATGCTCCCTATTCTTTCTAGCAAAGTTCTTTTAATCCATTCAAACTCTGGAATGTCACCAAGGGCAAGAGAAACCATTCCAAGGGTCATCCCAAAATAAGGGTTTTTTCTCCATTCCCTGAGTCTCCACTCTGCATTATTAAAGAACAAAGATCTAGCAATCAATCATAAAATTCCAAATATGGGAGCCCGTAGGAGGATTCACAATACAAAGGATAGATTCAGGAAGAGGGGCCCCCCAAATATTTCTTCTCAAACACCTAACTGAGATGACTGATGGGTTTGGAAATCAGATTCCAAACTAGCTTGGCACCAAGGGCCAAATTTTGTAAGCCAAGATTAAGAATCCCTGCTCCACCAAGCTCTTTGGGTTTTAGATAAGAGTATCCCAACTGATCAAGTGGAATTTTTATTTCTCCTGAGAGACCTTGCCAAAGGACCTTTCTCAATAGAACCATTTAATTTCTCCAAAACACTGCTTGGTAATTCTTAAGGACATAGAGATAAATACAAGAGAGAAGCACATAAGAACAAACTTAATTAGAATCAGTCTCCCAGCCAGAGAAGAGCCATCTCCCTTTCCAAGAGTTTAATTTAACTTCCATAGAGGAGAGAATATTCCTTCCACAAAGAGGCCTTGCCTGAACCATTAAACAAGGGGATACCAAGATACTTTACTGACAAACTATTCCCTTTTTGAATCTGAAGATATTTAAAATTCGAGCTTCAAGATGTGGGGCGACATTGAAGAAGAAAATGCAGGATTTAAGGAGACTAACCTCTTGACCGGAAGCTAACGAGTATCCATACTAATGTAGCTTTTAATTCCTTTAGCTTCATGCAAATGCTAGCCTTACCAACACAAAAAAGTATCATCCACGAATTGTTGGCGGGAGATGGGAGAAACTCCATGAGTAATTTTCAACCCCAATAAGTTTTCCTTCAACCACCTTTTTCTTGATAGACCTGCCCAGAGATTCTGCGACCAAAATATAAAGAAAGGAAGACAGAGGGTCTCCCTATCTAATACCCATGTTGCTTTCAAAAAAACCTTCAACACTCTCATTAATCAAGATTGAGAAAGAAGGGCCAGAGATACAACTGAAGATCCAGTTATACAGAAGCTTGGAGAAACCAAATTTTCTGAGAATTCTGATGAGAAACCTCCATTTAATCTTATCATATGCCTTGTTAATAGAAAGCTTCAACAACATACCTAGAACATTATTAGAAAAGAGGGAGTGAGTCAGTTCTTGGGATAAAATTATACCTTCATAGATAGACCTTCCTGACATAAAACCAGTTTGCTCCTGAGAGATGAGGGGGTCTAAAAAAGATTTCAATCTAACAACAATGACCTTGGAAATGATGTTATATGAAGTTTTACAGAGGGAAACTGGTCTAAAATTATGTAAAGGAGGAAGGTTGAAGCTTTTCGGGGAAGAGACATATAAAGGTGTTATTCAACATTTTGAGCACTAAACGATATCTCCTCGAATCTTCCACCGCCGCCCAAACATCATAACCAACAATATTCCAAAATCTTTGAAAAAAATCAGTAGGGAAACCATCAGGACTCAGAGCTTTATTATTTTCTATAGAGAAGACCACTTTTTCGATCTCAGAAAAGGAGAACGGCTTCAGAAGGGTATAATTTTGATCCTCATTGATAAGAGCGGGGATATGCTCCAGAAGGGAAGAATGAACATCTTCAAAGGAGGTTACGTCCCCTCCTAGCAGGGAAGAGAAAAAATGAATGCCTTCATTCGCAATATCCTTCTGATCAACAAAAAAATACCCTTCACTATTTTTATGAAATGAAATGAAATTAAAATTTCTTTTAGACTTGATTGAGGTGTGGAAAATTTTATTTTTTCTATCACCATCTTTAAGCCAGAGCTCCCTCAATTTTTTCTTCCAATAAATTTCCTCTCTGAGGAGCAGCTTACCCAGTTCACCAAGAAGATATTTCTCCAAAACAAATTCCTCTTGACCCATACCGGAATTGAACACTTTCACGTTTAGAGATTTCGGTTCTGATTCCACACGATCTTTTTCTTGGAAAATATTTTTAAAAATCTTCCCATTCCATTCAAGCAAATCCTTTTTCAGCCTCTTATGATTTTGTGCTAGCACAAACATCTTAGAGCCCTCAAATTGGTAAGACTTCCACCAAAGTTTAATCCAACCTTCAAGGGAGGAATCTCTTAGCCACATAAGTTCAAACTTGAAAGGGTATTTACAAGGAGCTTCATCAAAGCTAACCACAAGGGACACCAGAAAATGATCCGACCCAGACCAAGGTAGAATGAAACTTTCTAGAATAATGTCTCTAAGAGACCAATTAGGAGTAACAAGGAATCTATCTAACCATTCAACAATATTACTAAAGCCCCTCCTCCTGTTACTCCAAGTGAACCAACCTTGCTTAGGCTCCAAGTCTAGCAGAGCGCTGTCCCTAATGAAGGAACAAAAGTCCATTTGTGATTGAAGGTTTCTACTAATTCCCCCTTTCTTATCCTTACTCGAGGAGATGGCATTAAAATCGCCCTCCAAAATGAACAGATGATAATCTAGAGCATATAAGGATTGGTAAATATCCAACCACATATTCCTTTTTCCAAGAATACTATTAGGAGCATACACATTAAAGAGAAGGAATACTAATTGTGAGCATCAAGGGATAACACTTACTAGTTGCCAATTATAATTTTGGGCTTACAGCTCCACCTTAACATGACATTCTTTCCATAGAATACCCAGACCATTGGAAGCACCATTCGAGCCAAAGAAGATCCCCTTTCCAACCTACAGACCTTTCCCCACACATTATCTGCTTTAGCAATAGACAATTTTGTTTCCTGCGATAAAACCAAACAAGCCTCCGAGGAGAGGAGATAACACTTTATCAAGCATTGTTTGTCAGAGGTGTTGAGGCCCCTGAAATTCTAAGAGAAGAGCTTCATTGGTGACAGGGAAGGATTTTCACCTTCCTAAATTCAGAAACATTGAATTTCAGGGTACTTTGCTTACCTGAATCAACTTCTTTTTGCGCTACTTTCTGTTTTGACTTTCTACCTCTCTTACTGGAAGAACCGCAGATGGCGGAAATTAAGCCTACCTGATGAACGACTAATTTATATGGAACTATATTTGAAGCTAAGCTTTCCAGTTTAAACTCCCCATTCTCCAAAATGCCATCTGAGGCAGCGGGGAGCTCTAAGAGAAAAATCTCATTATTTGAAATCCACTCGTTAAGAGTTTCCAATGAAGAGGCATGCCCCTTCTCCATACCTTCCTTGATCAAGGAAGCAAGAACCCATGAATCCATGTGGACTTCTTCCGTTTCCTTCAAAAGAGAGTGATGAGTCAAATCTTGCGAAAGGCCAAAATTGGCCAGAACTAAATTGGACTGGCCAACGAGATTTCTAGCCTTAGGGAAGGGGGAGACTATTAGAAAGGACATGAGAAATCTGTGAAGCTTCAACAACAGGATGAGGGAACCTAGCTATCCTCTTAGCTTTCTTCGGGAAATCCTTCCTCAAGTGACCTAATTTTCCACAATAAAAACACTTAACATTCAAACCCTCATAATAAATAGTTTGAGACCAGGGACCTCTAACATAATTCAAATTAATAGAGCTTGGGAGAGGAGAGGAAAAATCCATTTTGACACAAACACGAGCCGAAGAGTGCCTCCAAGCCAAGAGTGAAGGATTATAAGTCGGAACAAACAAACCAAGGGAATTTGTAATAGCCTTCAAAGCGGATTGATTCCAAAATTAAGAGGGAAAATTATGAAAGCTCAACCAGAGTGGGGCTTGTGGGATTTTTTCTGATAACGAATTAAAATCCGAAGACCAAGGGCGAAAATACAAGCTGGAGGAATTCAAAAACCAGGGTCCTCCTTTATAAACCTTGTCCAAAAAAGCCACCGAGGGAAATAGAACTTGAAAAAAACCATTCACAAGAAAACTTACTTTGGGCTTCCTCTCCTTGCCCCAAAACCAAAAACCCAATTCAAATTTTTTCTTATGGAAAACCTAGCCCCCACAAATTTGCAACAGACTGCCCTTCTCAAGCGAACATCCACGAATTCCATTCCCGAGCCGGTAGACACATCCACATTCACCATTTCCATGGAGATTTTGAAGTGAATACCACCCACCTTAATCTCCTCCATGCCATCCGAGCCGGAAACCTTGTCCTCATTTGGATTCGAAGGGACCTCCTCCAACGCTACAAGGGAAGAATTACCTTTCCCCTGGATCAACGAGGCTTTTGCCACCATATTTTCCAAAGCAAAGATCCCTAACATCGAAGCTAGGGATTTAATAACCGCTCTAGGGACAAACTTTTGAACCAAAGCAGAGATTTCTTCATTTGCTTTGGCTGCCAGCCTATTACCTGTCCATTCCAAACCGCTTCCTTTTCGAAGTGGAATTCTGTTTGCTCCAATGGAAAACTCCCGAGGACTGAGAAGATTTGCCGAGCCATCCTTTGCGGCAACAGTCACTTTCGCACATGAAAGTTCAAAATTTTCGTGGGTTGCACAATTTTGGCATTCCATCCTTTGGAAAAATTATATCATTAAAATTTTCAATCAATCGAGAGGGAAAAAATCCTTTATTCCACATGGCATTCTATATTTTAGTTAAGATATTATTACCCTAAAGTTTGGAAAATTTCATTTAATGTTAAAACTATTCGTTTCTACAACATTTATGCTGAAGGTTCTGATATCATTTGTGGGATACATTTTTGTTTTCAAAAATATACCTTACCAATTTATAAAATTTCTGAAGTTGTATGTGAAAATTAATTCATAATTAGTCACATCTCAATAATGTATTATTGACTATAAGGGGTGGAACCCCAACTTTTGATGATAAAAAATATTATCACGGATCTAATTTATTTATTTTCGCTGCTTTCATTTTTTGGGAAGATAATAAATTTATCCGTAACATTCTTTTGTTCATTAAACCTTGAATTAAAGAAGAGACAATATGAAAAAAAGTTGTAATTATACCTAAATTATAATTATAAGTATTGGGAGTCAGCAATACAAATGTTTTTCACGTCGGCCTTGCACTGTAATAAAATAAATTAAAACACGCAGATTATTTGACCACATGCCATGATTCATTTCATGTCTGTTTTTCCATTCTTTCCCTACAATAAGTATCATAAGTACAAAGGAAAACTTCATTACATTGTGTAATATCTTTAATAGAATCTTTTGTTCATGCATTGTACCGCATTACAAAAATGTTTCTCGGATACAAGCAAGATCACTGAAGCTTTGTCGTGATATGTATATATCAGTCAACAGTAGCAAAGGAAAAAATGATCAAATCTGCAAGGAAGAAAATTATATGAAGTTCTCACTGGCTGCCATCTACAAGCGAAGTCCCTTAGCTTCTGTACACCACAAACTCAACATCCACACTTATGAACTGAAACAAAGACAAAAAAGTGACGAAGAAAATACATGGAAAAATAAAACTCCGCTACAAAGTGCAAACAAAAAAAACATTTCCAGCTCTTGTGTTTCTGTATGCGGGGCTTGAAGTTCTCCACTAATCAGCCCATACTCAAGACACCAACTCAGCTAATTAGTATTGCTGACAGGAATACTAGTGATGTTACGATATAACTAACTTGTTTTTCAAGGAAGCTATGAGGAATGTCACGCAATATTATGTCAAATAGAGACACTAAATTTGTGGGTAATTTTTTCTACACATTTGAGAAGGATCAATACTTATTTCTTTGCATGATTTATATTGAAGGATAAAGGCATATTCTAATTCTTAAGCACCGCCATATAAAAATCCCAAGTTAGGCATCAACAGATTCATTCTAGACTATACAAGTTGTTGCACGCATGTAAAAAAAGGTTGGGGCACAAGTATTCTTATTGACGTGCATGAGTGTTCATCGTGATTTTTTCTAAAAATCAAGGGCATGATAGTAATTTATAGGAATAACACATTCCCTCCTTAACACCCCCACTTATTTATGGATTTTGCAAGGAGTTGGGCATAAATTAGGGATTCTCCACAAAGAGAATTATTTCCTAGTGGCACAAAATTGATGGAAACATTCTAAGACAATATTTTGCACATTAGGACATCTCATACTCAATTGTTATATTAGATTTTGGTTTTCACCTTTTGAATCAAGAACCGACCATTTATAGGTGGTATAGAAATGGTTGTAGTATGACATAAGTGGCTATTTGTGCCTTTACAACCTGATTATGTTTGGTGCTCACTTGTGGAGATATTCGTACCTATTTAATATGTTCATGTCACATTCATCCTTAGAATCATTTGCAAGTAGGTATTCTCCTTCTAAACCTTGATTTTCCCTTACTATTTCATTTCTTCAATATTATAATATTTTACATATTTCATATAATCTAGAATTATCCCCTATTATGAAACTAGATTTGTAAATAGTTTTTAAATATGAAGTATGTCTTATTACAACATGTTATGGTTAGTGTAGTGCATGTGTTAATGTAAAAATTGACACTTTACATACTTACAATTGATAGATTTCTTCTACACAATGCAACCTTATCAGTTAAAGATCGTCTTTTATGGAAGGAGTAGACCATTTACATACCTTGAGATCTTTTATTCATCTTTTTTCACTTGACATGCTCGAAGAGTCAGTGTCTAGATCTACTAAGTCTAATCCTTTACACTCATAACTCTGCTTCAAAATATGTAGTTTTTTGAACAAATTTAACTAATAATCAAAAGGAAAAATCTTACCTTTCAATTTAGCAATAATTCTGCCCCAAGATCTAATCCCCTCATTACCTCACCTTACTCATCCTACTTGCACATGATCCCTCCATAAGGATATGCGACCATCAACTTTGTATAAGGAAACTTCACTTTTTTAGGTTGTTCAATCTATCCATAATGGCATATTTTACCTTTAAACTTAGAATTCATTCCATCAAAAGACTTAATATTATCTTTATCTCTTCTCTCTCTCTTTCTAATTACACAAGATCCCATCATAAGGATGCATGAAATTTCAAATTTCGCACACAAACTTCACTTTTTGGGTGTTCAATACTGCCATAATCAAAATAGTTATCCATATTTGTGATCCAATCTATCCAATCTTCAAAGTTAAAAATTCTTGAGTAATTAAGGGTGTCCAACTTTGGCTTTCCTCCCATGTTTGCAACAAATTTCAAAAATATATCATGTAGTTCCTCATCCAACTCTTTTATACAAACTTTCATAAGTTCCTCTACATCCTCAGTTATGTCAGAAACAAATCCTATTATTTCTACAATTTCCATAGCATCTGATATGAGTTACATTCCTCTCAAGACATCTATGAAATTTTATATGGTGTTCATCCTCTTCCAAGAGGTATTCCTCTATGTTCCTTTTATAATATTAACAAATTCCACTACATGATTTAATTCACAACAAAGAAATTATGATCCTTACCAATCAAACTATGAAGGATTCCTCTCAACCTACTCTCAACTAGGAAAAAATCATCTTGATATGATACCATATAATGGCAAGGTGGGGTAAAAGTAAACAGAAAAATGAATTAACATTCGAGTCGAAGTACACATCTTACAATGAAAACCAATAGATAAGAACACAAAAAATCATACATTCATTCATCAAAATAACACGGAGGCATGTTGTAATCACAATTAGGGGTCTTAATTTATAAAAGACTTAGACCACACATCCTACAATTCCCATAAGAAAAGCTCACACCATCCAGATCCATATGTAAAGGATTCTTATAATAATCAACATTGAAAATATTACATAATTGGGAATGATACATTTCCACTTTGCTACAATCTTATGATAGACTCTGTGGAAATTCCCAAAAATAATTTCAATTCCTAGGACCTATCCTAGTTATGCTTATAATAGGAGAGACTTGAACTAAAATAAACTTGGCTACTTCGAAAATGGATCTTTACAATGCAACCAAAGAAACACACTACATTGTTGTTTCCTCCCTTCTCAATTCACCATTATGGGCATATGATCTCTCGGGATGCTTTTTTCTTTTTTAAGAATTCTTCAACATGTCTTAGATGTCCTAGATATGTCCATCACTCCCTCTCTTTATATAATCTAGTAGGAGAAGTAAATATACCTTTGCAAATAAAGATACCTTTGCAAAGATTTCACCACTTGATCAAATCATTATCAATTCAACTTATCTAGTTTATAGGTAATCATTCATGGGGGCATCATCACTTGATAAAAAACATACTAGGTTTCTCGATCATCTCATTAGCGAAGAAAATAAATCAAGGACCTCATGTTCAGAATCCAACGGTGTCAATTTTGATAGGCGTGTAAAAAATACAAGCTCCGCAAGGGTACATAGGTGCATGAATATCAAAGAGAATAAAGCTTCCAAAATAATATATGCACGTAATTGCACATGGTCCCCACACAAAATCTCCTAGAGAACAAATCCATTATGCTGTGCAAAACCTTATACTCTTCATGCCTTGTCTTCATTTATTCCAAGAAACACAATATGCAATATTGTGCAATGTCATGCATATCTACATGAAATTGTGCAAGATTTTATTCTTCTAATTATTTTTTATGATGCAACATTGCAAGTGAAGTTGGATTCTCATGCATCATACAACTTTGATAAATAGAAACATGAGTCCCTTCTCAAGTGGTTTCATAGAGTATTCAAGGCATCACCGACATTTATAAATCTTTGTTGCCTTGAGGAGAGATGGATCGCCAAATTATTTGTCTTTCCAATTAACCAAATGTTCTTTGTATTGCTTTTTATGCATTGTTTTTGCTATGCATGTATTCAATTTATTCATACACTTATTCCAATATTTTGTACCTCTAATCTAATTCAATGTGGTTTACTTTATAACTTATATCCCCCTTAAAGAATGGGTGCAAATATGCAACATTGAAGGTAGGAGAATTCATATCTTTTCTGACAAATCTTTCTCATATGTATTCAACACAAATTTCTTCCAAACTTTACATGGTCCAATCTTCCTCCACTTCAATTTATCACGTGTTCTTCTCGATAACATATCTTATAGCACATGCACAAGAACCATGTCTCCCACTTCAAACTCATGCTCTCTTCTTCTCATGTTTGTGTGCTCCATGTATTGTGTATTGTTCTCCTCCAATTACGTGTGCACTTATTAGTGTACATCCTTCATATACTTTGCTAAGTCTTATTCTTCTGCACTTCTTCTCTTCTCTTGTGTAATGTTGCACAATTCCACAAATCCATGTGGAATTTATCCATAAATGATCCAAAAAGGTGTCTTCCCATTTCTCCCTTTTAAAAATTTATTATATATAAACTTTTACACAAGAAATGATTCCCACGTCCCTACTTTCTCTTTGGCCAAACATCACAACAAATTTCCAAGGATCTAATTGAAAACTTGTTTCTATTCATTTATTTGTGGGTGGTAAGCAGAACTAACTTGTAACTTCATGTTTATCTTCTTCCACAACATGTGCCAAAAACAACTCAAAAACTTAGTGTCTCAACCTGATGCAATACTACACTAATATCCATGTAGTCTCATAACTTCCCTAGAAATAAAAGTTCGTTATATGTGCAACAACACTAATTTTTTTCCAAGCAATAAAATGAGCTAGATTATAAGATCTATCAACAACAAATGTAGAAGTATAACCCATTTTTATCCTAGGTAAATGCAAAACAAAATCCATAGTTGCTCCCATAGTTTCTTACATACTAGCAATGGTTGATATAATCGTGTTATTATATTTGGATCAGTTTGTAACAAATATCAATCAATAAAACTTTGATATATTTCAATTCAATACATTCTTCTTTTCTAATTTATTTACGACAATGTTATTCATCATGAGAGCTACATATTTATAGATTATAGAGCTCCTACAAGTTAGGAGTATAAGTTATTTTTCTGATTCACACAATCCCTCATATCTCTCCAAGATATTCTTACACATCCCAAATATTAATCAGCCACATTCCTAAAGTCTCTCCACTAGTTTATCTACGTGAGTTGTGAGAGAAATACACTCACATTATTTAGCTAAAATATATCTCACCCAATTCTATGTATATGAGTTGTTTATGACAACTCATATATTACAATAACACACATTATTATTTACCCATACAAATAATAATCCAATCATATAAGTGAGCATTAACACTAAATATTCCCAGGAATCCCCCCTTCGTGTGAACAAGGGGAGAAAATTAATCACACTTATTTTGCAACACGTGCCACCTCTGCTTGCTCATGATCTTGGTCCACAACTCAAACTGAAGGTAAACAAGGAACTCATCAATCTCTCTTCAACCGTGCACTACTGGAAACTTATCAACCAAGAAACGGGGACTCATTGGCCACCATGGGAAATCATCTGACCATGTTTGGAAACATCAACCAAAACAATGTGGGAGCTATGTACAAGAATTCTACATCTATTCATCCTTCACAAAAGGTTTTCACATGATAAACACTAACCTAGGTGTGAATAAGGACACACATATTTTTTTATCCTCTTTAAGTATCATGATGTTGCATTTCATTATGCTTTCAATTTTCCACTATATTTTTACATCGGGGGATTACATCGGAATTTATCACTTATTACAAAAAGGAATAGGAATGTACCTTTCTTCTTATTCTTAATCACACAATATTGAAAATTGAAAACACAATGAAAAACAAAAAATGAGGACTAAGTCCTCATCATGTCATGTATCATATGTACTTGATCAATGGCACTTGATCTTACACAACATAACCAGTTTCCATTGTCGTTGGATTCTAGTCTCAGCGTTGTTCATTTTTGTGCAATTTATTCATCACTAATCCATTATGTGGCCACATCGCTAGCAATTTGTGAGAGAGCATTGAATGCCCTCCAGCCTTTGATGCCTCCATCCTCCAAGTTGATGTTTCTTTCGTTACTCAGAAAATTTAGACATTGGGTTATACCAAAAATGCATTCGTTTGAAATGGAGGCATTTTTATTTTATTTTTCAATCTTTGGACAACATACAATTATTGATGCAAAATAAAAAACTATTAAACCTAGACAAACTAAATGACTATTGACACAAAATACTTTTAACACTAGATGACAAGAAAAATGATTACAAAGTAATTAACTATTACTTTTAACACGTTTCACGAAATTTTAAAAAAAGTCTATTTAACTAGTATACCTATATTAAATAAATATATGTAAAGGATGCCGAGAGGTATCATAAATGATTCTTATTATCTATAACACAAAAAACATTGTACCTATATTATCTTAAATAATAATTAAGTCATGGTAAAATTTATAAGATAATAATACTAAATTTCATGATAATATTAAATTTAGAATCACACTAAAATAATAATCATAGGTAATTACATGGTAAAATTAAAGTACATTTTTATTTGTGTAATTCAAGTACAATAAGTAAAATTACATTTGCATTTGTTTTTATTTTGTGAGTGGGTCCCATTTATTAATTTATAAGTTAAAAATACTAAATTTCATGATAATATTAAATTTACAATCACACTAAAATAATAATCATAGGTAGCTACATGGTGAAATTAAATTATATTTGTATTTAAAATTAAATTACATTTGTTTTTGTGTAAATCAAGTCCAACAAGTAAAATTACATTTACATTTTTAGAGAGCCCCAATTTTTATTTCATGGGCACAAAATTACACTCACACATGGGCACAACATTTCACTCCATATATACAACTGTAGATGCCTCTCGCCATAACTAAAAAAAATTAAAACAATTAAAAATAACATGTAATTACTTTTAAACACAAGACACGGATTATAAAATGACACAACCAAATGGTTGACGAAACAACATTGAAAATTTAAATGACACAACTCAATACTAATTACAAATCAACTTAATTACATCGAAGGCGTCCCCCCTATGGGAAAGGCTCTTCCGGACGTTTCTGCGACTATGTCAAATTTGACGGCCATTTGGACGTTTTTTCGAGCTATTACCATCAAATCTTTTTGTTTCTATTTCTCCATGATCTTGGTTTGGATAATCTTGTTCTGACACAAGTCAACGATCTGATCTGGACACAATACAAGCCATGCATAGCAAATGCTTTATCCAACTTGGCCAAATTTTCGAACCCCACCAAATCACAAACATACGCTAAGCTTCGTTGTTCGAGTTCTTTCTGTAAAGTGCTTATCATCATCGTCCTGTAGTCCTGGATTGCGAATACCAGTACCAATATGGGGATAATTCCTTCATCGTTGGCAATCTAGCCTATGGGACCTTCACTGTGCCCACCCTCATCCCCCAAATTGCATTCGGGTGCGGCCATGACAATAAAGGAACTAGTTTTAGTCAAGTAAGTAGTTTAGTCGGGTTGGGATGACAAGCCTTATCCTTCATTTCCCAATTAAGTGTTGAGGGTGAATAATAAATTCTCATATTGCATCCTTTCTATTCAAAACTAACGTTCCAAAATAAGCCCTCTACTTTTTGGCAATGTCGTTGATTTAATGAGCACCAGTACAATGATCAAATCCATCCTCGCTTGTGCAGAGTAAATCTCAACCTTCTTTCTATTATCTTCAACTGGAAGGAGTCTCTATTTATGGATATCTACTCAATATTTCCGCTGTCACTTTCAATTTTCAGTCAGATGGAATTGGAGGACTTATAATTGACTCAGAAACCACCATTATGTATTTTCGTAGATTTGTTATTCCTGTGGAGATTGATGAATTCAAACCTAAAGCCGAACCCAATAATTCTCATTCAAACCTAAGGAAATTAAAAAATTTGGACAATTCTTATTCTAAAGGGATGTCGTTTAGGGGTAAATTTAAGTATAAAAGGATGCCTTTTAACACCAATTATAATTCATATTCTTTTAGATGTCAGATTCCCAAGAGCTTGATTTTGGTGCTTTATGGCATTCATATGTATTTAGCCATGGATATTGTTTTGGTATGTCTTTCACTATTAGCAACTTCTTTAATTGGGGTTCAATTAAAACCCCAATCCAACAAACCTTATCTTGTAAACTCATTAAAGGATTTTTGGGGTATTAGATGGAATCTCATTGTAACAAACATCCTTAGGCATTCTGTCTTTGGCCCTATGTTGAGTTCGTGGCATTCTTCACAATGTGCATGTATTAATTGTAAGAACGCTACTGGATAGTGGTCCACATAAAGTATATGAGTTGCAGAGTAGGATAATGTTAAGCCTTTTTTTAGGCTATATGAACCTTGTTAGTTTTTTAAACAAATTCATCCTCTTTTTTAGTCATTATTCATGGCTTGTGTCTATCACAATTCATATTTTCTAAAGACTTTACAGAAGTGATTCCTTGAGAAGTCTAATGAGTGTCATTAGAATTTAAAAAAACAAGAAGATGGAGAAATAGAAACATAATATGAGATGTAGTTATGACTGTAATTATTGCTTAGTATGCAAAATAGGTTTGTTGAAAAACCGTTAGAGATTTATTTATTGGGACACGAAATTGGCAGATATCGAATCGGATCATCAACCTTTGCTGGCATCCACTTAACTTGTGCCAAAATGTGAGCTTTGGAATAGGGGTGGAGGGTTACTTTACACGGGACATTTTTTAAATGAAGAAAAAACAT
Source organism: Taxus chinensis (assembly GCA_019776745.2). Lineage (NCBI taxonomy): Eukaryota > Viridiplantae > Streptophyta > Pinopsida > Cupressales > Taxaceae > Taxus > Taxus chinensis. The sequence goes on along the minus strand of CM034150.1, from coordinate 588,754,359 downwards.
CATAATATGAGATGAAGTTATTGAGGCAAAAAACAATACTTGTGATAAGTTTGTGTGTGCCTAGAACCCTCGTCTGGCATAGAAATGATTGGATTTTGTTCGCAGGTCACTCCTAGATGATCCTTGTTTGCTAGATACAACACAAATTTTATCCTCCTACCCCACATAGCAGACCTTGAAGAATTGCGTAATCGTGTTCAGTGCCACAAAAAAAATGTTCATAGTAGACATGCTTGCGTAGAAAGCTATCTAATTGGCGGCCATACCATACTTTCTTTCTATATTGACCAATTTGATCTGATTGGCGGCCATTGGCATACTTATTGGCTTATCAGATTGGCATACGGTAGACTAGGGGTTGATTCTCATCTCATCCATGTCTTACTATCCAGTTATGCATATAGATCTATATTTTATACGCCATATATATTGAAAGTGATGGGAAAATTAAATGCCTTCCTTCGAGAAACAATTATAGACTAAACATCCACAATCAAACTATGATATCCATATGGAGAGGAAATGTCGATTTCCAATTGGTACTTTCCCGCCATGCAATTCTTAAGTATATTATAAAATATGTTTCAAACATAGAACAACGTTCAAAAACCTATCACCAAATGTTATCCATATTTTCAAGAGATGCTGATGTGGATTCTCTAGCACACATTTTGATCTGAAAAATGCTCATAGAAAGCGTTGTTAAACATGACATAAGTGCACAAGAAACATGCCATATGTTGTAAAAATTTCCGCTTGTTGTAAAAATGTGCCACTTGGTATGTGCCATTGTTTGTTTATATCACTAAATGTTGGTAAAAAAATCTTGAGACATGTCGTTTAAAGTGACGTCGATGTACAAGAAACAACCACTTTCTTCGATGCATATAGAGTTTTCCCTACAACCATGGAACACCTTCCACTTATTCAAGTTGCTAGAGATTGGAGCTACAACAAGAAATGTAATGGTGATAAATGGAAACTGTGATCAAATCAAGCAATTATTCGGATCCACCTGAGATTTGTGGATGTCCCAGCTCAGGATTCAATGTCCTATAACCTTTTCCATGTTGGTTAGAACTCCTTTTATATAAGCCCTTCAGAAATATTTCCTCTTAATTTGGATCAACCCAACATGACATCAACGACACTTGGGACCTGTACAAGCACAACTAAAAATTGTGGCATGCTTTACGCACTACTGCAGACACATGACATGCTATAGGTGTTAGTTTTGACTCTGAGGTCGAATGCAATGTTCAACACGAACCATTACAATAATGGCAGGTCTTCGCACAACTTCATCCGGGAAACAACACGGGTCTTGACAGTCTTGAAATGTTGGGGAAACGATATTTTGACATACAAAATAATTAGAACATACATGACGTTCCACATAATTTATAGATAATTGGTTCATCATTCATCGAAAGAGAAAAGGTAGACACAATTAACACCAAATTGCAGGCCACACCACCATCTTCCACACTTCCTTTGTCTTCAGAACAACAACTAGCTCTTGATACCATACTACACCATTTAGCAAACAAAACCGTTCTACCTCCACTAAGATTGAGAATTCAAGGAATAACTGGCACAAGAAAATGATTTCTCATAAATAAAATATGGAATTCATTCACAACGGCATCAACCACATCTCCCTCACCTCTGCTTTTGATCGCCCCTACCACTATTTCAACATTCAACATCTCTGCACCCACAATCCATTAAACCCTCCATATCCCAATCAAAGAAATGAAACCCCTTGAAGGCCACGCATTATCATCTTTTCAAGAGTTGTTGAAACATTTAGAATATGTTCTTATTGATGAAATGAGTTTCATCGGCCCAAAGTTGCGAAGAAAAATTGACAACAAGCTACGTGAAGCTTTCCCACACTCAAAAACATCTGAATTTGGGAACAAATCAGTCATCCTCCTTGGTGACCTTGGCTAATTACCGCCGGTTTTGGAAAGTCCTCTTTATGCAAGTAAATCCTATGGAACCAGCCTTTGAAAGGGATTCCATTCTTCCATTACATTATAAACAATATTTCGGCAACAAGGAATAAGCAATGCACAAGTTTCATTCCAAAATTTATTACTCCACATGCGAGATTCAATTCCTCTTATTAAGAACTGGGAACTCCTAATGTATCGTATAGACAAGAGATCAACATTTTTTAAGGATGTACCACATTTGTTTGCAAAAAATGATCTTGTGGACTCTTACAACCTTCAAATGTTGAAGGCATTGAATGTTCCAATTGCCCAATCCATTGCAGAAAGTAACAGGCGGGCTAGTAGACAAGGAGATCTTGATGATGATCAGTTGGAATACAAAATTCTGTTGTGTAAACAACAAAAAATCATGCTTATTGCAAATTTATGGGTTGACACAGGCCTAGTAAATGGTGCTATAGGAACAATCACTGACATTGTCTGCGACGCATCAATGCCACCACCGACATTACCTTTATTTGTTGTTGTCAAATTTGATAGATACAACGGCCCATGTTGGGATTCCTCCAACTCGTTACATATTCTGATACCCCCTATTTCGAGAGGTAATCAAAGAAAATTTTCAATTAAAATGGCCTGGGGATTAACTATCCACAAGTCTTAGGGACTTACTTTGCATAGAGAAACTGTTGACATTAGAATTACTAAAATGCAGGGTCTGACACTCACATCTTTCTCCAGAGTTCCCTCACTTGCAAATTTGTGCATTTCATCTCCTTTTTCATTTGAAAGGTACTAAAAAATGGCGCACGTACCAACACTTGGAGCAAGAAGAAAGGAGGAGTCAAGACTACTATCCCTCGACCCTTCGTAAATACTACCCCCTACTTTGATAACACCTCCACTACTACTTTACTCAACACTTCTTGTATCCCAAGTGGATTTGTCGTTTAAGGGGTATCAAATGTATTCATGTTTACTGGAAATAAAATTTCCCACAAAGGCTACCATTCATGATATAAATTCTGCAAATGTACGGAGGTCTTCATGTATACATGTTTAATTCAGATGACGTGATATAATATTTGTAAATTTTTATGTACGAACCTGTAAGATATCTAAATGTGCACATATAACACTTCAATGTAATGTCACATCTATATTCATACACTACCATTATCAATCACATGCCTTATCGAGTGTACGGAAGACTTCAGGTATTCATGTTTAGTTCAAATAAACTACTCCCCATAACGCTACCACTCATGATATAGGATTTGTAAATATATATGTACAAAATTTTAACAAGTTTGAAATGTAGAGATGGAACCTTTAAATGAAGTGATATCTACACTTACAAAATCAATCAAACCCCTTATCAACATCAACTACAAAAGTAATAACTATCTCTCTAAATCAAATAACATTTACCGTTCGGCGTTTACATTGCATTGTACACATGCGATTGCTAGTTTTAATTTCTAATTTAGTTACAAGCTATAATTTGAAATTAAATCGATTAAAACACAACTTGACACTTATCCACTTTTTTACTTAATTTGGCACATATATAATCACCTTAAAAACTTTGGATTTGATTTTACCACCAAATATTTAAAGCAAAACGACAAATTTTATATAAAAAAACTATGGATTTGATTTCTAATCAAATAAGTATCAACTAGGAATAATAGTTGATTGGAGCACCAAATCACAAACTTGCACTTTGGTGACCAATCAGCACTGAATTATTTAATGTATGGAGTGAGATGTCTTGATCTATTTGCACGCAAGTGATAGATGGCACACACAACTGCTCATTTAAATATGAGAATCCAAAGAATATGTAGGCAAATCAATGCAACTGATCAACAAAGAACGAAACTTTGGTTAAATGTCTCTCTTTCTATGCACGTCCACTTTAATTTGCAGCTATTAGAAAAATAGCTATGTGACTATAAAAGGATCACCAACCATTCAGATAGCCAATTCTTGAAGAAACACAAATGAATAGACATGTCTCAGTTGTCTCTTTAAACACAACACATTCCAAAACAAATTAGATATTGTGAAAAGATAACAATCCAAATTGCAATCTTAATTTGTAGATGTCACCCTATATGTGTACACATTGAAAGTATCAATGCCTTCTGTGTGCACTCGACTCCTCATGATTCCAGGCCAAGGTAGTTGACGTAGAAGGTGATGAGATGATAGTGTACAAGGGCTATGGATTGTGTGAGGATGTTATGAGTCAAGGTGTCGAAATGCAAGCAATCCAGATGGATATTCCTCTACATGTTTTCTCGAAAGAGAAAGACCTGTTTGTCGAGGGCAGTGAAACTTCTACGAACTTGATCATGGTGGGATGGTGTGGTCAAGGATGATAGTGATGCAGAGACCTAGATCTATGTCCTAATTGGTGAAGGGAGCAATGTTGAGTTGTGTTACTTGGGTAAAGTGGTTCATATGGAAAAGAGTGATGAAAGATGCTAGACGAGCTAAGAGCACTCAAATCCCCAATGGGAGTAGTTGTTTAATGAGATGTCGAACATGGTTGTTGTCTTGCTAGGCTTCACCATCAAGAACATCAAGCTAAGGAATGATTTGTGTTGGGGATGGTGAGGAAAAAATACCTCTCATCTGAGCCCAAACAAGATGTCATCCTGGATGTTTTGTTATTCAAATGGGGTGCGAACACAAGGGAGGTGTCCAACTCTTCCTTGAAATATCTGGCTATCCAAAGTCATTCATGGTTACAGGAGAAACAACTATTGTGTAGTTCTTGCTAAGATCTAAAGAGAAGCACATTGAGATCTTGTGTTGAAGGTTGTGGTGTGGGGATATCAAGCTAAGGTTGGAGCTATGGAGATGTATTTTTGTGTTGTTTTATCAAAAGTATAGCTTGTCATTTGGATCAATAAGCTTCCTTGTCTTGTTTTTTTCTCTTACACCTAAAACAACGTTGTTAGGTGTTGTGGTTGTTGCAAGATTATTTGTGAAGGTTTTTGAGCTTGTTCAAGTTTTTAAGCTGTGCTTTTGAGTGTGTTTAATTCATTTTTTGGGAATTTTGACTATGTTTGTTTCAATTGGTTGTTGTGTGCATTATTTCAATACAATTAAGCACAATAAAAATAATTAAAACGTATGTTGGAAATAGAATCTTTAAATGTTAAATTTTAGATTGTGTGTGATGAAAACTTTAACAATTAATTCTTCTCTTTCACCACTTTAGTTGACAAAGATATGAATTTTTATGTTTTTGGTATTATTTAGGTTTACAAGATGCTATGAATGTGCAAACAGATATGGGTCTACAACATTAAGCTAACTTGTATTTTCCTTACACAAAAATGTATCACAAAACAAGAAATGAAAGCAACTATCCTAGAACAACTATTATTTTCATATATGATCTTTGCACGTTGTTTAAATGTGGTTTCCCTAAACTAAGCGTCGATTGGAAAAAAAAAGAGTTGTTTGAGGTAGGATTTATAATCTAAACTATGGTTTACCTTGATTGAAAATCCTAAAACAATTTCATAAATAAATCTAACTATCTCTTCTTATTTTTTTGGGAGGGTGGGAGGAGAGGTTTGTGTCTTTTGATGTGCAAATTTTGAAATTAAACTACCCTAAATTTTAATTGTAACAAATTATGGCCCCCCTCTAAACTTAGGATCAAATCCCAGAGATAGGAAAAGACTTAGTGCAAGAAGGTTTTACTTTATTAAACTATCATTCATGAATCCAATTAGACATATCTAATATAAAACTTTTATTTTGTTACCTTTTATAATATTTGTGCTCATGTATAATTAACTAAGCTATAAATTCAAACTAATATCTACATAGCTTCAAAAGTAAATGCTAATTAAACAATGAACCATTAAGATAAGAGCTTAAAAGAAATGTTTCTTTAATGCATAAATGAAACTACATGCTAAGCTATTTCCTAGTCTCTATGATTGCTAACTTAAAATATGAACCTATGAAGAACATAAGCAATCAAAGTGGATTGTTACTTGATCTCAAGGATTGAGAATGAAATCTCACAAAGAATGGCTACAAGGCCATTTTGGATCTTCCCATATTACTAAATTTCTTTTTGAACTTGTTGTTTTTCTTTGATGTGAGAAGCCATGTCTATCAATGGAGAATGACTTTTAATTTCAAAATACTTATATTTTTCGCCATTCAAAGCATGGTGCAAGATGTTAGGTATGAATCATGGTTGCTTTATATAGCTTGCTTATAGTATAAAATTTGGCTAACATATTAGCTCCATATATGCGATACAGGTATAACATGATTATTTTTGGATCATGTTGCCCTTTTTACCCATGGCTGTATATGCCTCGAGAGTTTTTCACGCGTTTAATCTACCTTTTTTAAGTCATGGGAATTGGGGGATGCTTTAATTTCTCACCAAGGTGTCATGATTTAATATGTAGAGGTAAGCCTATAGAATCATACATTAGAGGTACACTAGTATGCATATGCGGAATGTACAGAGAGAAATTTGATCCACAAAATGGTAAGTTATTGATTGAGAGTTATAAGCGAAATAACATTTATAATAATCTGAAGCATCCCCAGTAGCCAAAAGGATATTAATTAACGAAAGCATTGTTAATCGACTAGTTCTTAATGTTAGTTTTAAGGATAATTAATTACACTGACATGTCGTCTAATTAATGAATATTAAAAACAAACCCAATTTATATTAGCATAAAAACGCTAAATTGATTATGGAACTGACAAGAATGTTGGATAATTAGTGAAATGTTCAGCATTTGAAGCCTAGTTCATCTAGATATTATCTAGACTATAATGTTAAAGATTCACAGTTACATTTAAGTTAAGTTGTGTTTTTAAACAAACTTGGGAGTTCATTTCCAACTTATTGTTGCAGGGTCAAACCTGGAGTTGATGCATGGAACTTTGTATGCTTATACAATTATCGATTTTATTACTCCAATTGAGATTAGAAAGACCAATTTTGTAGATGGTGTATCCATATAAGGAGAAGTATGAGGCTATGGTATGCACCTATGTAAGTTAGTGCTCTGAAACACTGGGTCAGTGGCTCAATTCAATGAAGGTTCATAAAATTTGGTATTAGAGATATTTTCAAGGTTGTGTCTCTTTTGAGTAACAATATTAGTACACAATCCTCAGGGTGCTCTAGTAATAGTAACTAGTCTCAATTGGGCTATGGTTTCTCTCACTGGATCACTCTAATATAGGAGTAACAATGATCTCTAAAAAAAAAACTTCAAAAGTATGTGGGTGCAACAAATGAGTGCTCAATTTTTCTTAGATAGCCAAGCCAATCTAATTTTTCTCCACCTCAACTCTAGATCAAAATTCAAATCTATTTTTGAGCTTAGATCCCACTGTTTATGAACTCAAGTGATAAGGGGTAAGATTGATGAGCTCAGCATTAAAAATGAGGTTAAATGCATACCTGATTAAAAGTTCTACCCAAAATCCACCCACATGAAGCTTAAGTTTGAATTGGAGTTTCATAGGGGACAAAATTGTTGAGTTACCAGAAACTACCAGGTAGTTCATGCAACCGCCATTAATGGGAGACACAAATAAATAGCAAGATCGAAAGATGTATGCCACTACGGAGCATTAATGAAACCATCTCGATAGGGATCAAAACCACTCAGATAAATGTGTCATCTATATGTGAGTTCAATAACAAAGTCCTAAAGTATTCCATATCAAAGGGCTAGAAAGAGGTCACATAAACGAAGAAATCCAAGCTCTATGAGAGTTTAGAAGAGCCAAAAAGAGATGCAAAAGAGCTTGAAGATTCAAAATGGGGGGCTAGGAGCTGATCTTGAGCATTTCAAAACATCTCGTCATGTTTTTGGAGATGTTAGTCATCATCATTGGATATTTTTACTTTGGCACCATGCTTATACCTATTTGATAGGAACTTTGTGTGTTTATACCCTCAACAGACTACTTCAATCAATCTCATGAAGATCAGTGTTGTAACAGTGTATTTAGACAAGGAGAAGAATAGGCTTGATGCACTTTGGAATAAGAACAAACAACAGATCAGTGGTTGGTTCAATGCGGAGAAGAAAACTAGTTTGGAGGCCCTTGTGTTCTCTTTTGAGTAACCACAACAACACACAATCCCCATGTTGCTTAGTACTAGAAGTAGTCTCCTTTGGGATTGGTTTCTCTCTTTGGATCAATAATAAAGTCATAGTAGTGCTCTCTGAAAAAGATAGCTTCAAAAATCTATGGGCAGTAAATGAGTGCTTAAATTTGATTAATAACAAGCCTCTAAGTGATGTTCACCTCAGCTCTAGATCAAAAGTCAAATCTATGGTTGAGATTATATCCCTAGATAGTGAACTCAAGTGTTAGGGGCAAGATTGATGAACTAAGCATTAAAAACGGTGTCAAATGCATACATGGTGAAAATAAGGATAAAAAATCATGAATCAGAAGTTTAATTTTGAAATGAAGTCACATAGGGGACATAACTATTGGTTCCTATAAGTGGCAGTTACACAACCGCCATAGTGGGAGACACAACCACCGCGGATGGTTACGTAACTGTTGCGGAAATTAATAAAACCATCATGGCGGGGAACAAAACCACTTCGGTGGTTGCATATCTGTTGTGGCGGTACCGTCCTAGGTATATAAAAGGTCATCCTAGGTAGGAAAAAGGGGCTAACAAGATAATAAAAGAATAAATCCAAGCTCTATGAGGGTTTGAAAGGGCTAAAATGATATGTAAAGGAGCTTGAAGGGATGAAAAGGGGGTTGGGAGGTGGTCTTGAGCATTTCAAAACATTTCATCATTTTTTGGAGATCTTAGTCATCGTCATTGGGTATTTTAACTTTGCAACGGTGTAAAATGAAGTGTATACACTACCCAGCTACATATACCTCTTCTCTAGCAAACTCCAATTTGTATGAAGATATATACGTGTAGAATCTTCCCTTTAATTCCACGCTAATGAAAATTTCTACCAATTCAAATGACCACACAACCTGTAAGATTATGACATTGAAAATGATTTTAATCAAATGAATCACAAACGAAAAACAACATAAGCAGGTTTGATTCCCACTGGCTGAGATATGACATGGTTGTATAGTACTGCACCTAAACAACCAAACAACAAAAAACATATACTCAATTTTATTTAAATAGGCTCCCATTTTGAATCAAATATTATATTTGGATAAGTTTGTAACAAATAACAATCAATAAAACTTTGATATATTTCAATTCAATACATTCTTCTTTCCTAATTCATTTAGGAAAATCTTATTCATCATGAGACTTACATATTTATAGCTTATAAAATGCCAACAAGTTAAGTTATGAGTCTAAGCTTGTTTTTCTAATTCACCCAATCACTCATATCTCTCCAAGATTCTCTCATACATCCCAAATATCACTTAACCCTAAAATATCTCCACTAGTTTATCTACGTGAGTTGTGAGAGCAACTCACTCACATTATTTTGCTAAAATATATGTCACCCAAATCTATGTATATGAGTTGTTTATGAAAACTCATATATTACAATAACACACATTATTTACCCATACAAATAATAATTTTCTCATATCAATGATCTCTAACACTAAATATTCCTAACACTTACATTTTGACTCTTCCCCTTTACCAATTGGAAAATTCTGCAACGCACATCTATATCGATTAACAAACAATAATATCTCACCTAGCTATGTTAAGCAATATACCAAAATGACTAGCTAATCCTTTGCAATGCTTCTTTTGGATTAAATTCTCTCTCATTGATCTTTTAGACATTCACAACTACATTCCTTTGAAACACAGGCCTTCGTACAAGAAATACTCTAACACAAGTGTGCAATCAACACTCGCTGACATGCATATTATTTTTATGCTTATGCAAAATCCTTATCTTCAACATAGAATTCCTTCATTGTATCGAACCCTACCACTTCCACATGCATCTCACTCAAGAAGAAACATCTTATACTCAATATGTTTGCAACTATATTTGACTTCTCACTTCTATCTTTCAAGTTAAATGAGTAAGTCTACAAGAATTCGACCCATTTTTTGTGTCTTTGATTTAAATTATGTTGATTATTTATCAATTGTGGTGCTTAATGGTCTATGTACAACACAAAATATTTGGGTAAGTAGTGCCTCCAATTCTTTAGAGCTTGCATTATGGCATAAACCTTCTGGTCATTAACTAAATAATTCCTTCTCATGTCATCTAGATCTCTCACTAAAATTGGAAATGGGTCTACCATATTGAGTCATCATAACTCCAATGGTTGTTTAACTCGCATCACAATCAACATAATATACCTTACTAAAATCAAGAAAATCCAACACAATTTCTACAAGCAATATTGTGTATCTGCAGTCTATATAAACTCTCTTATCTCCCTTTTTCACTTTAGTGACCACTGTCTACTAAAGTTTCATAAGAACTTTCTCTAAAAGCTTGTTAATCCACGGAAACTTCATGCTTCAAATGTACTCTTGGATGACGACCATTCCACCATAGCTCACACCTTCTAAAGGTCCTTCTTCAATTCTTCTTAAAATATCATAAATCCTTAGTGTACCAACTTCTCCTTCATGAAACTACACTTCTTCAAGTTTACCAACTTCTCTTCTTATAAACACTAACAACTTCTGTAAATGGATCATTCTCATTTTTTTTTGTTAAAAATAAGAATGTCGTCTAAATACATAATGAAAAAATTGCCTAGATAAGCATTCAACACTTCGCTCATTAATCAAATGAACATGCTCAGTGGTAAATATCCCAAATGGCAAGATTAACCACTAATACATTGTTTCTTAAAAACATCATTCCACTCATCACCTTATCTTATCTCAATTTGGTGATACCCACTTTTCAAATCAATCTTTGTGAAGTATTGCACTCCACTTAAACAATCCATTCATGGAAATGGAAACCTACACTTGATGGTAATGTTGTTGATGGTAATGGAATCAATGCACATCCTCCACTCACCTCCTTTCTTTAGAACTATTACTTTAGGCACTATGCATGGGTTGAGAGACTCTCTAATCAACCCCTTCTCATGAAAATTTTGAACTTGCTTCTTCACTGCATGAGAAGTTAACCTATATGTGGTTTTGTTCGGTAAAATAGACCATGGAATCATATCCATCTAATGAATTATATTGCACATCGGTGGTGATCGATTTTAAATATATTACAATGTGATATCTACATCTTCACTAATAACTCCTACAATTCATAGGAAAGTTTTACTTTCTACATCAATGCACCATCCCTCTCCTTCTATGAAGGATTTGGAATGAACACAAAATGCCCATTCTTTCTCTTCACCTTGTTCATACACTATTTTTCCGATACAGATAACACCTTTAAACTTTTATCCACATTTAAGCTTGCATCCTTCAAAGAACTTAAAGTTTAGTGTTCTTTTTCATTCACCAAGGTGTATGTATTTTTGTAGCCAACATGTTGTGCATTCACATCGAACTACCAAGGTCAACCAAGTAACACATGGCATAAATCCATGGGCATAATATTACACAGAACTTGAGCTTTATATGTGTCAATATTAAAACAAATTTTACACTACTCATTCACAAGCAATTGATGTCTCTTCAATAACAAGGACACTTTATACAGACTTGGATGCACAATAATATTCAAACCAAGCTTTCTAATTATCTCATTAGAATTAAGATTATCACATCTACCACTATCAATAATGACTTTATAACACTTACCTCCAAACTTGCAAATAAATTGCAAATGGTTCTGAATAAATTCTTCCTCGGTGTGGGTGCATTCTCCACTTCAGTTGGCTTCAACGACACTCTCTTCATCATGAGAGTTTCTCTGCACTCAGACACTTTTGCACCACCAAACATGATACTCTTTGTATACGCATGTGCAACATGATTGCTAGAATCATTCATCTTCGCATTGATATTTTATTGTGCTTGCAAACACTTGAATGCATGATGTTTTACTTCCCCATAATGGAAAATTTTTCCAATGAATCCTCTACCTCTTCCATGTCCTCTTCCTCTTAAAGAATATCTACCTTCACTTCTCTATGCATGAATTTAAACATGAGATTGTTATCCCGTAAAATTGACAAGGGAAATTTTACAGATAACCATATCGAAATTTTGTTCTGATTCCTCATTAGGGATCCCTTGCGTTCGGAACGTTGCAAAATCCCTTTCCGGGAAATCTGGTTTTCCGAGCTTAGTCGTTTTTGGTCTTTTGGCCGGGCGCATATAATGACTATGCAGCATCAAAAGTTGATGCGCCCCCTTTAATCCTTTGGCGCATGCTTTCCTATGTCAGCAGGCATTTTGGTGTGCCTCTCCATGTTGAAGCCTTCCTGCGTGCGCCAAGGCGCATGTGCCTTCCTGTCGACAGAACTTTTGTTGCGCCTCTTTTTGGTGCGCCAAAGGCACACATTTTCTTCTGTCAACACCACTTTCAGTGCGCCATGGCGCACATATCTTCATGTTGACAAGTCTTTCAGTGCGCCAAAGGGTGCATGCTTTCTCATGTCGACAGGTCATTTGGTGCGCCCCTTTAAAAAGTTGGTGGCACATTTATTGTTGCCTCGCCTAAATATAGGCGTGTCTGCACTGTCATTGTCACCAGAGCAATCACGTGACTATTTTCATTATTTTCTCTGACCTTGTCAGTGTGCCTGCCTTGTCACTTTCGATCACGTTGTGGACCCGTTCTCACGCTTTTTCATCGTTTATATCTGGGTAAGTGGCCTTCTGCCCTTCGTGCATTTTGTTTTTGTGGTTTTTGGCTGTTTGTGGGTGTGTTTTGGATTGAAAAGAAAGAAATGAATCATGAACTTGCTGTCCCTCCCCCTGCTATCTTTCCATTTTTCCTCCTCTTTCCAGATCTGTTAGTAGAGAAAGTCTTGACCTGGGCAATAGCTTAAAACCTTGGTTTAAAACCATTTCTATCAAGCCAGTAAAACTTGCAAAGAGAGTTTTGGCCTGACGTGGAAACCCTCTGAGAATTAAGCCTAAAAAGGAAACTGCATTTTCCTTCTCCTTTGGCGCATTGGCATTCCCTGCAACATTAAAAATAGTCGCGCCCTTGGCGCACCTGTCACCCCTGTTACACAGTGAGCAGCCACGCCAATGGCGTGCATTTCCTACCTGTTATGTCATAAAAGGATGTGCCCTCATGGCACACTTCCCTCGCATGCTGCAAACGCTTCCCATGCGCCCCTTAGCACATCAAACTTGGACGCAACATAATATATTCCTGCGCCCTTTGGTGCACCCAGCATCCATGTAACAGACCTTTCCTATGTGCCAAGTGCAAAGTCATACGAGGCGCAAGCGTGTTCCTCATCACAGCAACATTGTGTCATGCAGACCCTCCATGCGTCGTGCCAAGTTCCCTTAGGCACGCAAAATGTTCATGTTACATAAACCCTATATGTGCCTTTGGCGCACCAAAGTTCCGTGCAACATGATGAATACATGCGCCACGGGCGCATCCTGTTCCCGTGTAACACAAAGATTCCGTGCGCCCTTTATAAAATGCATCCACATGGCGCAGGCGCACTTTTCCTCGCAGCAACACAAAACGCACCATGCAGTGTCTATGCGCCATGCGCCCCGAGGCCTTTAAATTGCTAACTCTTTCTTCTGTCAGCATTTCAATGGCAAATCAAACAGCTGACGCAACTTTCTCTGATTGGGTTTCACTTCTCATTCTTGCAGATCATCAGCTAAACTCAGAAGAACATATGTCAACATCAAGCAAGATGCCTACCAAATCCAAAGGCAAGGCCAAACTCACGGAAGAGGAAATGAAGTATAAATATCAGAGGGTCAGAATGCCCAACTCCCAGGCCGAGTGTGACCTGGACATCAGAGACTCAGAGTTGGGTCATATTGATTTGGAGGAATTCTGGGTCAGGACTCAGAAGGTCACAAGAAGTCCATGGATGGACAAGCTGATAGGCAGTGCCCTGCACTTCGCTGGAGGAATCCCAGTCAGTGCCGTGAACAATGAATTCATGATGGTGGTTGCCCGATGCTATAACAAAGACACAAGATGTGTCGTAAATGAGAAGGGCGAAGTCATAATCAACCTCACTGCCCGCCACTTTGAGATAATACTCGGCATTTCTCATCACCGACACTTTGTGGCCATCAGCCAAGATGAGTGCATTAAGGCATGGGATGACAATGAAGATCAGTGTATGCAGCTGATGAACGAGGTCTATCTGAAAAATAAAAAGGTAGTGACCCGTTGGCCACAAATCATTCACCGCAGTGATTTTTCAGAGGAGCTCAGCGACATTATCACGTTCGTGAGCAGGGTGTTTGGGCTTCCTGACGCCCACTTTTTCCACAAATGGATGCTGCGGTACTTAGAGACTATGAACAAGAATGTGCCCGATCAACGCTTTTGCTGGGCGGAAATAATAAGCAGCACGATCTCTGAGCAGCTACAACAATTTACCACAACTGGGAGATTCTACATGAATTCCTATGTTGTTTACGTTGCAGCTTCAGAGAGAAACTATCCAGCCTTGACGTGGAGTGGGGTCTGGCCCCTGGTCAAAATTTATGAATACTATCCAGAATTGAAGCTGGAAAATAACATCCCTCAATTCACAAAGATCAATGATGCATTTTTCTACTTCATCATCTGCCTGTTGAGGCCAAATATGACTTACGGTCGCACAACCAAGAGTATAGTGGCAGCCACTGAGAAATGGGGGGCCCTGTTCACCCAATTCCCCACATTCACATATCTGAGGGCAGCCAACTTCTTGGGAGAGCCAACTAGACTTCCAAGGTATGCTGGGCCTAATTTGATCCTGTTGGAGCTGTCAAGATAGCTGGTCTCTTATCATGAAAAGTGCCAAAAAAGAAAGAAGGGTGGAACTCCTTTCCCCTCACAGTGGGTAGATATACATGTCTAACTCACCACAAGGCAAAAGACATGTTTGCAGAGCTGGAGCTGCTAAATCTAAAACATGACTTCCCAGCAAGACCTACCTTCGACCTGAGAAATTGTCTTCCTAGGGCCAAGCTCGATCCAATCCACATCCCTCAGATCAAAGATGTTTACATTGACCGATATCATGAGGTGGAGCTTAGGAGGAAGGACCATTCTCGATTGGCCTTGGCAAAAATCATCCAATATGGGGTAGCCCTTGTCCCCAAAGGCTACCAAACTACTGAAGAGGAAGTGGATCAAGTATATCTTGACACAGGTGGGGATGATTGGCCTTTTGCGGAAATTGATAGGACCAAAGCTCCTCAAACAATTGAGGAAAGGATCAAGGAAACTCTGCACAGGACAGAGCACTGGTGCTGAATGAACGGGCTCATCTACCTCGGAGTTGATTTCATGACCTCTCCGTTGGGTAACGCACCTCCTCGATCAAAACAGCAGCCTAAAGGCAAGGGTAAAAGTAAAGAGGGTGAATCCAACACCACTCAAGAGGAATCTCCTGAGAGTCCTCCTTCCGCTGCACCAGAACAAGTTATAACTCTGGCTTCTCCAGAGAAAGAAGCGGAAGAAGATGTTCCAATAGGCCCATCCACTAAGGATGTCGGCACTGCTACAGCACTTGAGGTCCCTTGTGTCCCTTCTTCTTCTCCTCCTTCCCCTCCTCGAGTGACTCAACTTCTACTGTTCCTCCCGCTTCTTCATCCATCTTCTCTTCTCTCGCGGATCTGTCCCCCTCCATTTCTTCCCTCATCTCTGAGCTCCCTTCCCTTCCTATGTCTTCCTCTCCTGCAGTATCTCTTCCTCCCGTGAGCACTTCCTCGGCTTCCATCTCGATGCCGCCTCCAAGTGTTTCCACGTTTTTCCCTTCTACTACTGCAGCTGCCCCCTTCTTTATTTCTGGCCCTTCTCCCATAAGTCCAGCCTGGATCTCCCAGCACTTAAGTCAGAAGAAAAGAAAAGTTCCCATCTCTCCGATGGACTTTTCTGTCATCCCGTCAAAAGGGGCAAAGAAGCAGAAACCCATCACGCGCTTCTCTTAGAGTTCTTCGGGAGAGAGGGTAATGGAGATCGCATACCCTAATCCCCTCAAGGATAAAAAGGATCTGTCTCCGACAGATTATACAATGACTCAGGTCACAATGGGTACATCTTCTGAAAGCCTTCAGGGAGAGGCCCTATCTGCAGTCGACACCCTCTGCAAGAAGCTTCAAGAAGCTAAAGAAGAGAAAAGGCTATTGAAAGAGCAAAACAAACATCTACTCCAAGCCTTACAGAAGATGGGCAGTGCACCTCCCACAACTGCCGCCGAGACTCCTGAGCCTCTGAGCCAGGATAAAATTAATGAATATGTGAAGATCAGCGAGCAGGGCATGGCCGTTTCTGCTTGGAGGAGTCAGATCCTCAAGGACAATGAACGATTAATCGCCAAGTTCTCTTATTTATATTTGAATATCAACAAGGCGAATAAAGAACTCCAAGCGTTAGCAGGACCCATATCGGAAGAGCTAGACCATGCTAGGCTGTAGCATGAGACCTTTCAACAAATGTTCGACTATTTAGTCGAAGATCTGGTCAAGTTCGGTGTCTTCGGTCATCCCAGATCCCTCAACAAAGTCATTTCCACCCTAGACTACCGGATGGATCAACTGGAGTTTGTCCTTGAAAAGATCGACAAGGTAAAGGAAGAAGCCCTGGACGCAATGCACCAAATGGAATAAATCGTTTTCAACATGTCTCCAGGGTTGCTTACTCCTTCCTTCACCTTAAGAAAGGTCGATGAAACAATTCAGATCTTCAAGGAGATCGTTTCGCGAGGGCTAGGGCCAGAGGTCACTTTTGATGCAGAGTCCATCAATAACTTGTTGGCCTGTCGGGACTTCATCGGGTTCCTCATAGAAGCAGAGAAAGAATATTCCAAACTCCCAGAGAAGCTCATAGACGAGCGGGAGACTTGTGAGGTGATCAGTGAGCAACACAAGGATCCTTCCCAGGATCAACTAGAGCCCATGATCAGCAAGTTCATGGAATACCACTCTCACTTCCACATCTCGTCACCTGAGCAGCAACAAAAGCAGGCTACTCCCTTCCAGCCGCAGGATGATGATGATGAATAGTGGCTTCTTCTTCTTCTTCTTACTCTTCTCTCTCTTCTTCGAATTTCTTTTAAATATTTGGAGTATGTTGGCACAAATGACGACATCGTCTATGTTGCACCATGGGATGATGTCATCCATCAAATTGTCAAAAGTCAACATGACTTTTAGATGTTTTGTAAATATCTTTGTAAATAGGTGGTTGGCTCCTTTTTGCCTTCTTTTCTCTCCTTCTTCTATAAATACTCCAATACTTGTTGTATTGGGGATGGATGAGTGAATATCTTTCAGATGAAAAATAGGAGTGAGGAGAAAATACTTTGAGCTTTTTGTAACATAAGGAATTATTAATACAATATTTAGACTTTGTGCTGAATACGTGTATTATTTGCATCAGATCTTTCTTATGTCATATCTATGTGTTTATTCTATTAAATCTACTTCTGTTTTATTGTCATTTATTCATCATCAATATTGCTTTGCTCGTTTATGCAAGTAGGTTTGGCTCTGTTTACTACCAATCCCAAAACATAAACCTTCTGACCTTTCTGCTTTGGAATTCATTTCTTTTCTTCCTTCGGACCTGCTTTTTCTTCATCTTATCTTTCTTTCCTTTCTTTTCGCAATCGGAAACACCCTACTGGGATGAGATCCCAAACCCCCGAAGGCAAAATTTGTGAGACTTAAATTGCAGTCCTCAAATACAAATGAGTACAGAAATATTCACTTCACTTTCTTGCACATAGTTTTCCTTATAAATGTGCATTCCTCCACCTCTGAATCGGAATTTTCCTTCCCATCATGCATGAATTTTTCCTATGAGTAAAAAAAATATTCTGCCTTCAACACACACTAATAAACATCTTTGACAAAATGCACTCAAATCATGTTGAACTCATCATGATTGGATACGTGCAATTCATTCATATATCTCAAAATCTTATCACCACCATCTTTAATATGACCTGTCTTGATAGATATTTTATAAAAACATTTGGTGTAATTCTGTACACTCATTTCCTTCTATCACAAACTTTGTAACCTATTGAGAAAATTCAAGTGGTAGTATGAGGGATAAATTTAGCCTTTAGCTTTACAACCAATCTATCTCAATTCTTTATCTTCTCTTTACCTCAATGTACTCTTTTGATTTGCGTGTGTTCCCACCACAATGATGCATGACCTTTCAAATTTATACAAGAAAATCTCACTTTGGGATCTTTGATTTTCAATGTTATCACTATGTTGCATGGGCTTCAATGTATGGCAGATTCATTTTCTGGTCAAAATAGGTATCCATATTTGGCACTTCAATCTTCTGTACAACTTGCCAAAAAGGGTTGCAAATCTTGTTGGTATGCAAGGATTACTACTCTCCTTCAGAAGCTGAATATTGATATTGATAGACTCCCTCCTCTTGGGTTTTATATTAATGCTCCTTAACTTACTAAACATGAAGTTAACAAGGGTATACGAGAGGAGCTCACTAAGTCTTATTTGAAAGTTACATGGTTTTCTCCAAAAGAGCCTTTGAAACCAAAGCTTCTTCACTATTTTCAATTGTATTCCTGCTTCTATGAAGATCAAAACAAAATTCCAGATGAAGATGTTTTTGCCTTCATGCCTAAGGATCCCTTTAGCTCAATTTCGCATTTTCTCTCACCCTCTTCGGATGGAATCTGATCATAGCCTTCCTCAGCATGAGCGGATTTGTCATTTGTGTTTTTTAGAACTTGAAAGCGAAGAGCATTTTATATTCAAGTGTCCCATATATTATGAAATCCATGGGAGATATCATTGTCTTTTTAGAGATTCCAATGGGTCTTTAAGGAGTCTCATTCGATATGAAGATAAAAAATGCTTAGCTTTATTTATTTGTGAAATACTTCAAATTCGGGAAAGAACACTTAAATTGCAGTCCTCAAATACAAATGAGTACAGAAATATTAGTTTTTACTTCCACATTACTGATTTCAGGAATCTTAAGAGATCTCATATGTAGACAACCTGGTCCAGATGTGTTAGACAAACGCACCTTCTATTGGTTTCACGATCTGCAACCTTCTGACGGTTGATTTGTTGTTTCATTTTTTCTGTTTCTGGAGATGTTTTGGCACTCCCTTTATGTTTTGGTTCTTGGTTTGTATTTTTTTTGTCCCATAGGCCATTCTTGGCCTTCTGTGGACATTAATATCTAAATAAATAAATAAAATAAATAAATACTTGAAAAACAACTTCTACTTAGCATTTTAGTCGACGAGCTCTTTCGGATTCATACTCCAAAAATAACTCAAAGTATCCAATTATGGCTTATTGCCCATTCTTTGTAATTGCAAAAAAAATCAATCATTTTGTGCATCAACATGTTCTACTTTAACATCATAGTCCTTAGGCACTCCTTCGACAATTTCATTATCACTTACACCATTATCTACAACTCCTTGATTATGTAGTCTTCATAGCTTCCAAACGTGTTTGAACTCCTCTCATCATTTTTGCTAAGTCTACAAATATTGGTGTTTGTTTACTAGTGTTTCATGCACACTAACAAAACAATTTTAAATAGGGAGAAGGGGTTTGACTTCTTACTCCCACACATTTTAGAATCTTTCTTGGAAATACATATTTAAGGTATGGAATAATCTAAGATGTATAACTTTAGATGGGAACTATGGGACTAAGCGTTAACCTTTGAAGAGACCGGTGCGTTTGGGAAAACCATCTATTAGGATTCAAATAACCCTTTCGAAGTTTTAGATCAACTTATGAATATTCACAATGATCTAAATCTAATTGATTGTTGGGACTGTCAAAAACAAAAAAAGGAAGAAGCATAGGGCAGAAAAGAACTAGACTTTCTTTCACTGAGCATTATCAACACCTTTTGTAATAGTCAAGCCACACAATACTAGAGTATACAAGAACTAGTATTCTCAATTCTTTATAAGCTCTAGGTTATCATTCAAAGGAAATTACACAAAACATAATCATAACCCTACATCATCTAAGCAAATAACCTATTGGTCCATCCGCAAAGCGTATATCAAAGTTTAAATAAGCTATATTGTTGTCCAAGTTAATTAGATTCTAAACACAAACAAAATAACATCCACTAGTTAAGATCTATAAATCATATAAACCTACAAGATTGTCAAGCATATCAACAAATCTAAGCACAAGAAACACTAACTAATGAAACTAATACTAGCATAACTCAAACTCTCTATTGTATAAAATTTATCTAAAACTAGAAGTGCAAACTCAAGTTAATAATAAAAGAGATTTTTGTTTAGGCATTAGGACATGAATCAACAATTAAAAAATAATATGGAACTCACAAAACTAATTGGAGGCTCCAAAATCCTTCTCTATATTAATCCATTGGTGCCAAGATATGTTTTACAATACAATAGTCTTCTTTTATAGAGTCATGAGACGCGACCTCATGCTTTGCATGTAATGTTGGAGACTTCTATTATAAGAAACTAAAGCTAAAACTGAAAATAAATTGTAACTAACTATAGCTTGAAAAGCTAAAATGAGAAAAAGTTTTCATGGTTACAAAATTAAGCATAATTATAGGCTTCTCTCTTTAAGATTATCCACCCAACTTGAATTATTAGCACTGGGTAGATCCTTGCATGTACAAATTGTGTCAAAAATATATCAATCAAAAGATAGTATTAGTGTGTGTCTACATGTGGCATTGATCTCCTCACCCTGAGCACAAACTGATGCTTTGAGCTTGTTGCATAAGTTTAAAATTAGCTTCCATCACTTGAGTGTTTATAATTAGTGGCTTACAAGGCCCTTTGTTTTTCTAGACTACATGGATGTGATCTTGTAGCATTCCCTCTAAACATAGCTTTATGCTCTTAGCTTCTCCAACTTGATTGAAGTAGCAAGGATGAATTCATGTATCCATATGTTAATTGACAAAAGCGGGCTCTACATTTGATGATAAAAAAGTGACATGAATTGTAATACGAACCCATCAAACTAATCCTCTATTAAAACTTAACTAGCTCAATCCAATAATTGCATTACACCCACAAATGCAAAGAGTGACACAATATTGACATGAAACATGTTCAAACGTTTGTAGGTTGTTGAGAGTTGGTTAGATGCTTTTATTAATTCAACTTTTACCTTGGTCAGTTTGTTTTCAATTGTAATTACATCATCTACAAACATTAATGGCGAATTTGGCAATTTATTTCCCTTGACAATCTTTGCAATGATTGTAATTTTAACTTTTAATTCCATACTCTCATGTTTGAGATTGTTAAGCTTTATCTTTATTGTTTATACCCAATCTTTGACATTAGATATGTCTCCAAAGCTATTAAACAAATCTTTCAAGGCATGATAGAAATCAGACCTGAGATATGGAGGTAGACTGATATGTGATTAAATGGCAATTGCATTTTGTTTTGCTTCTTTCAAAGCTCATGTTTCCATCTTGTTGCCTCTCTTTCTGGATAAGCTCATGACAGATCTTCTATCTTCAACAAAATATCCTTTCCTTGGCTATTTATTCGGCTTGCTGTAACTTTTTGTAGTTTATTTTCTTTCTTGTTGTAGACCA
This sequence comes from Taxus chinensis, assembly GCA_019776745.2. Lineage (NCBI taxonomy): Eukaryota > Viridiplantae > Streptophyta > Pinopsida > Cupressales > Taxaceae > Taxus > Taxus chinensis. Next base: position 588,732,686 of record CM034150.1, on the reverse strand, counting down.
AAGATACTTCTCGAGGCTTGTATGCAAGAGCTTGAGATCTAGTGACAAACCTTTGTTAACATTGTTGCTTAGCTAGCTCAACTTGTTCTTTAGTTGAATTTGCCACTTGAATGGTTGTGGAAGATATCATGATTGAGGAAGTAGATGATGTGGTCACTATAGAAATTGGGGGAATTGAGGAAACTGAGACAATAGGAATATGAATAGACAATTTACCTATGGGATGACCCATAGGAGGTGCACTGTAAATTGGTTGCCTTATTTGACCAATGGGATAACCCTTGGTACTTGCATTGGAATCCTTGGCATTGGCATTCTTGGAACTGAAAACCTTGGTATTGATAATCTTGGCACTGGTAAATTGGGCCCAAACCAAATAGTTCACCCTGTGTGAAGTATAACAATGGTGGCAATGTCATGACAACATTAAAATATTCTGATGTCATCATCTCCATGAAGGATATGTGATGTGTGGTAGCTACCACCAATCTTGCCATGGGTGGTGATATCATGGTTGATGGTGGTGACAACATGGTTGAAGTAGGAACAATAGAAGAAACTAGGGGAAATGAGGAAGAAATGGGAGATGTGGTGACAATAGAGGACGTGAGGATGATGTGAAAATCGTGGAGTGAATGGTAGAAATGAGAGTGAATACCACCATAGATGGCACCAAATTAGAACTCATATCGAAACTTAAACTTACAGTTGAGAAAAGCACATTAGATTCACCATGGTTGTGTTTGTAGGTGTGGTTGTAACAAATGATTGCATTAGAGGAGGGAGTGATCCTACTAAACTTTGAATTGTTTGATGCTACATCAACTTGTGGAGGCTTTTCTTTACCCTTGTTTGAAACACTTACTTTCCCCCCACTAGTTTTCCCCATAGTTGAAAGAATTGCACTTGATGACAATGATGCCATCTGGGGTCAAGAACTTTCCTGGCGTGTTTGAATGGAGGTAGAAGCCTCTTTTGTCACATTAGCTTATCTTATCACATGAGCGGGAGGGGGAACAACTTGTGAAATACTCCATTACAGATCTTTATTTGTAGCATTTGGTGAACCAAGAGAAATTTAAATTGGTGGATTAATTGGAATTAATTATGTTTCCTTAAGCTTTCTTATAACCTCATCTACAAACTCAAGGTTCATATGATACTTGTTTGTCACCAGCCATGAATGATCATAGGGTTGAGGATACTTGTTGCTTACCCTGGTCAAATGAATTTTTACATGGCCATGAGGATCCCACCTCTTATAGATATCAACTGGAAGATTGGCATAAAGCCAATGTTGTCTTGCAAAAACATGAAGAGATGGATATGTATTAAACTTGTATTTCTCAATGGAGAAGGGCAAATGTGGACATGAATTTTTATTAACTCCCTTACACCCAACCACCTACTCCACGCTCAAATTGAATTTCCTCTTCTATGGCTGTTAATCTTTTTGGCACATGCTTGGGTAATTGGAAAGGAGGTGTCAAAGCACCTTCAATTTTGATCACAGTAAATCCTTGACAATACCAATAGGCTCCAATTTTCTTAATGGATTCTCTCAATTTTGGGATGATTCTAGGTCTTCCTACTCCATGGATAACATAATAAATACTAGGATAAAAGATGTCACAAATATTCACAACAACATGGCTATGATTTTGGTTGTATAGCTTAGCAAAGACAACATGTATTGAGGCAACAGTGGTGGGTAACCAGTTTGTAAAGGGTGCATTAAAGGTCAAGAAAGCACAAAACAAGTCCACCAAGTATGATAAAATGTTGAAGTTTTCCCCTGCAACTAGCATATCCTAACACAATTTAAAGTTAAACTCCAAGATCTCACTAACGTTAGGCTTCTTTCCTTTTTGACCCATAAAGTCTATTTAGTAAAACCATAACAACCCTGATCCCCTTCTTGAATAGGGAAATAGGAAGATTCAACTTTGATTTTTGTTTTATCCATGACTCATCAATTGCCCATAACTTTAAGTCATCCATTATATCCTCACCACCCATAAATTCTCTTACAGTATATTGATTGTAAATATGCCTAATATAGTCATTTTATACATACTATTACAAACATTTACAATGGTTGTAACAATGAGGTTACACGTGGCATTTGAGATGATGATACAGGTTAAGAAGACATCATCAAATAAATCATCACAAGGGAAGACTTCTATCTTGGTTGCAATGTCATGAAGCCCACAATCTTTGCTAAATTTTAAATGATCATAATAGTCTTCTTCTATCCGTGAGAGGTCTTGCCCTTGGAATTGTGCATCACAGTTACGCACCTCCCAGAAAATATGGCTCTAGTTAGTTATATAGGATGGTAGTGGCTTGGTAAACAAAGTATTCTTGATCTCTTGTGTTTGTGAAGAAGATGAAGTTGAAGCTTCTACATTGGGAGCCATTTCTGATATTTTTATCTTTTGATTACCTGATTTAATCAACATACTAAAAAAAAATTCCTCGTGCTCGAACTCTTCTTAATTTTCATGTCAAAGCTATGTGAAAACAAGTCTATTTTCCTTAACAATAATTCTTTGCAAATGAAAGTTTGAACAATGGCTCCTGTAAATGGAGATGTTCCTATAAAAAAACCCATTTTTAATCTTATGTGAGTTAAATGTAGTTATTTTAAGTCTTTTCCAGATATAACTGGCTCATACACCATCAAGCTCATCAATGACCAAGCGAAATTCATTACTTGCGAATTGGGTGACTCAATCTTACTAATTTAAATTTTTATATAGAGTTATTTATTGACATGGCCTCCAATCTCTACCAATGTGTGACACTTGTTGTCAATCGGTTCCAACTCTCTATGTAGTTCCCTCAGCCCTTAGTCAGCCTTTTAATAGTTCAGGATGTCGATGAACAACATTTATCCATGATCAATATGTTCTTAAATCTTGGCAAAGAATGCAATGCTCATACGTGGTAGTATACACTGCTTTCCCTTTGTCGAACCTTGTTAGTCATTGGAATGCTGATGAATGACACGTGGCCACCATCAGTGCAAGCATTCAACGTGAATTTCTTTAAGCCTTGATTTGTGTGTGTTGTCATGTAAATGTGTAACAAGAAAATTTCCAATTTTCAAGCATGACAACCATAGCCTACCTGAAATTTTTTTCTCAAAGGTCATTCTGAGCCCTCCTTCATATCACCCTAATTCCCAAGTCAGTCTTATCCCCTCTATCTGAAGTAGTCCAATGTGTCGTGTTGATTTAGGGGTATCCAGTCATTTAAAATGCTTTGAAGGCAAGATCCATCAAGACAGGATTTTTAGCAAGCTTGGGAAAGGCCATTTTCTTATCTTCTCAAAGCTGGTGCACACTCCCTGGAGTGGAACGAAAGGCCTAAACTCATCAGGGAGGTGTACCAAAGAGCTAGGAAAAATTTGTAATCATTTTTGGAAGATTCTGAGAGGTTATGGAAGTTTTGGAGTAGTTTCAACAAAAGAGAGTCTTGGAGGCTTAAGCAGTGCAAAGTGCCAAAATATCTCTTGAGCTTCAGGAAGCCATTCTGGGAGTTCCGTAAGGATTTAGGAGCCAAAAAAAAAATCGTCGGAAAGCTGATTTAGACCCCTACAAGAGGGTGATTTCATATTTTTCACAATACCTAGGCACATTCTATTTATAGCCTGTTTTTGACATGCATAGCCTTGGAGAAAGAACAAAAAACCTACTTTTCAGGGAGTAAATTGCAGAATCAAGAGCTGAGACCCCCACCATTGGATTCAGAAGGCCATTTACATGAAAAATCATATCAAGCTCTATCAAAAACTCCTTCGAAAACTTAGGATATGGCCTCGACAAGCGGCTCCCCAAGGTACAACTCCAACAGTTGGTCAAATTTCTATCTTGAAATTTGTGCCAATGGGAGAGTGGCGCACTTTTGTGCAACAAATGTCCCAAAGATTTAGGATGGATGGTGCAAAAAAATGTGCCCCCCCTCCCAGTTAATCCTCTAGACCCCAATGTGACCTGTTTTAAGCACCTTTTCACAAGTTAAGCCTCTTATGCACCAAAGCCATGACCCCACTCCATCGAATCAAACTCCAACACGTGGCCCAATCAGGAAGGAGCACACTTTTGTGCACCAAGTGTCTCAGACCCTTGGGATAGTTGGTGCAAGAAAAATGTGCCCCTTCCTGATTGGGCCACGTGGCGAAATCTGATTGGATGAAACAGGGGCATGGTTTTGGTGCACATGGGGGTTTAACTTGCGAAAAGGTGCTTACAACATGTCACATTGGGGTCCAGAGGTGGTGCAAGAAAATGTGCCTCCTCCCATTTAAGCCCTCAATCACACACATGACCCTGACGAGTGCTAAAAGTGGCTTTTTCTATCCCCCCTCTCCTTCCCATTAGCAAATAATGTTGCGCCACTTGGCCCAATAGGGATGGGGCACCGTTTTTTGCACCAACCGTCCCAAGCCCTCAGAACAGCTGGGACATGAAAGTGCACTTCTCACCATCTCATTAAAACTTGCAAGTTTTTGGTTTTGTGTGTTGCCACCAGTTGTTTCTCCTTTTTTCTTCACACACACACAAGAAAGCTCCCATCATCGTCAACTCTTCCTCTCCTTCATTGTTGTTGATACACCTTCCACAACACTTCCATCATTCATTTATCATCCTCCAATATTGCTACAATAAGAAAAGAGAATATTTCCAAGCTAAAACAAGAACTATATGCTGGAAGAAACCCTAGGCTCCAAAATGAGAAATTGTTCATATCTCCCAAACTATACACCCGATCTTTGAGAAATTTTGGGCAAATATCCCTCATCCAGGCGCCTTCGGAAAAAAAAAAAAAATCTCATAAACAACCCATATTTTTTTTATGGAAACCTGGTGAAATTTCGTGCCCTAAGTTGCTCATTTGTCATTTTTCGTCAATTCGAGAAGCGGATTGAGCCAAAAATTTGAACAGGGACTAAACAACAAAAATCCAAAAGGAATCTAATTTTTTTTTGTCAATTCGACACTTGAGAAGTTCAAATTCTAAAAATAGCAAGTTGCGCAGGTTCACGCTTGCCATTTTTAGTAAGCTTCTAAAATTGGAAAACTCCCTCCAGAAGAAAGAATAGTGAAAATCACCTAAATTGAAAACTAGGGCGCGTGGGTCAAAAAGTCAAAAACAAAAAGGTAAAAAGCAAAAAAGCAACACTGCTCAAAATAACAGCTCTTGAAACCTAGTTTCCAAAAATAGTAGTTTTTGGTTTGGAATGCAGAAAGTTGCTACCATTTCCATAGTAACTTATATCATTGCTTTTTGCCTTCATGAAGATAAAGTTTGCCGGTCCGGAGTCTGTTTCATCCCTCACCTTGGAGTTCCTGAGTGTGAGCAACAACAATATTACTGACATGGACCTGGAGGAACTCAAACACATACTGCTCGGTGGGCTGAGGGAACCAATGGAAGAAAAGATCTTTTCCAATGAATTGTATGCGGCAGGTGGCCACCCCACGTCCTTGCAAAACATTGAGCTAGTGTTGGCTTGTGCCAAAAACTATGAACTAGATACCAAAACAATCAAGGTGGATGACAATTCAGTCTTGGTAGTGCTCAATCCAAGAGCCATAACACAGGGTATATATATCCCAATCGAGAAAGATATGGTTGTAATCACTAAGGAGTTCGCCACCTCAGAATGGTTCAAGAATGATTCCTACCTCCACGTCCTTGCCCTTGGCTCTTGGTTGAAGCACGAGAGGAAACCTTCCCACACCCTAAAAGTTCTCTCCCGCAGTGAATTCCACATCTTCTCTAACGCTATCATTTTTCTAAGTCGCGTCATGGGCGAAGAGAACACAAAGTAATTTCATGATTGGATTGACCTTCATCATCACAATTCTTGAGGGAAAACAATTGATTGATTGGGGTCAAATCATCAGCAACGACATGCATTTCCAATTGCTTCAGATCCATGCTTCCAAAAGGTTCTTCATGACCTCGTATCCTGTCTACACCTTGGCAATACAAGATTGTTCAGGGGTCTGAATCTGATCCAGAATGTTCCTTAGAAGGCTCCCGCGTTCAAGAGGTACCCACAACTGGCCATGAAGGAAAGCAATCAACATTATGCTAGGGTGAATGACATGTTCACAATGTTCATGGTCAAGCTACTTGAAGGGAATCAACACTTGAGGATGTCGTTTCAGGCCACCACCTTAGTTAGAAAGTTTGGTTCGAGCTTTATTTAGTTCTCCACATTCTCATACATCAAAGTGGCTGACTTTGATCATGCTCCACGGAGTTTTCTCTGCTACCCAAGTGATCAAATGGTGCTGATAGAGCTCTACAGATAGTTGGTTCATGTTAACAACAAATTGAAGAGTCAGAAGAAGAAGGAAGTTTCTTTCCCCATCTCACTAGGAATTTTCAAATGCAAAAGCTATCACGACGCCACGAATGTTGAAGTTGCACTTGCGCCAATCAATATGCACTCATAAATTGCAAGGGACTACGATCTCAAAGAGGATCCAGAATCCTTCCACTTGCCTGACTTGTACCACGTGCCTCAGATTGAAGACTTCTGGGCCAATTGCATTAATGAGTATGAGGTTTGTGAGCACGATCACATGAGGATGACTATAGAGAAAATGAGGAAATTCGTGTTTGAATGGTATGAGGATGGTGTTCTAGAAGACGATTCAGAGATGTTTAATCTTGAGTACCCTGCCTGCAGTCAAGGCTTCCCCTCTTCCTCAAGTGGTGTGGAGTGTGCATGAATCTAGTGACATCAAGGAATGAAACACACTCGTGGTCAAGAGATCAAAGGAGTGGTTCAAAAGAAAGAGAGTTGATCTCCTTGCATCAGGAAGCTTCCCATCTCTCCAAAGGCAAGCGTCATATCACTCTTCTTCTAAGACCAAGGATAGGGCCGCAAGTTCATTTCATTCAGGAGAGAGTTTGAAGAGAGAAGTAATAGAGCCTGAGGGTCATCACTACATGAGGCTACACAAGAAAGAAAGAACAAAAGAAGTACTTGTGATAGATCTTGAACAGGGTGAAATTGACCCAATTGGAGCCTCAAAACCACAATGGCCTCCAAGTCCCTCATCTCCCACTGTCGCACTGGCCCCGCATGCACAAGACCCTCCCCCATAGGAGGAACATGAAATTGCGATTGATGCCCACTGCTAAACAAGAGTCCAATGAGATCTTCCCCTGGATGCAGGAGATGATCACTATGGAAACTCGCATGGTACAAAAAGCAATCATCCTTGCCTTATCAGCCATTGCTTTGATGGTCAAATCAAAGAAAGGAAAGTTGGATCTGACGTTTTCCAGATTCTACAGTGGAGCTTCGGGGAACCAATACATTGAGATAGTCAAGTTGAAGGTCATCAAGCCAGTTGAAGAAAAGAATCTCGCTGATTACGAGATGAACACAATCTCCTTGGAACCGGAAACATATGAGGGTGACATGCACCTGTATCAAGAATCTTCCACTCCCCTTATCACGAGAATTTAGGAATACAAGGAAAAGCTAGATTAGGTGGAAGATCACATTCGCACCCTCAGCTCATATGTCCAAGTGTTTCTGGACCCAAATGCCGCCAATGCTTTCCCAGTCGAATAAATCACTCCAGTGAGCAGCTTTGATCCAAAGTCCATCAAGAGGACCCAAGAATTCAACATGTAAGGAAAATCAAATGACAAATCGGTGGATATGATTCTTGAGAAGGGAAAGACATTGCTTCCAGAGATGAAGACTTTGTACAAATACATAGACGACATGGTAATGAAGGTGCTCACAACAAAGGAGGCAATTGAGACTGACAAAAACCAATGGGACCAGGGGTACTCATTGATCATGGAGATGGGAAAGGTCAAGTCATCTCTTCTAGTTATTAAAAGAGTGTTCTCATCAACGGAAGAGGATTTGTCCCAGATTTGGGCATAGACCTTGTTTGCGAGGTATGAATTGATCAAGCACACCCTCGACGAGCTGGACGCATATGAGGAGGATGTTGAGAAGATGTAGATGCTCAGATTCAAAAACTCAGGTTGCCAGCAATGAACTTAGATACTTCAATGGATGATCTGTTGAAAGCATTCGAGGACCAAGTCAAGAGCGAGGTCAGACATTTATTCTCTTTCACAGAAAACACCTTGGAATCTTTGGAAGAGATACGTGTAATCATCTCTATCACTGCGGAGAACTATCAGACTTGGTACTCAAAATGCAGGAACATCAACTCCCTTGTGGAGAATCGTATTGAGTCACTCGATTTTGTCCAGATCCTTCAGGAGTAGAAGGTGATATCGGCGGTAGCAAGATTCAACAAGGCATTCAAGGGTGTGGAGATTCCATCAACATTACTTCCTAGAAGTCCATCAACTGCAGGATCGTCTTTAGATTAGTGCTCTCTCTCTTCTTTCTTCTTCTCTTATCTCCCCCCTTCTTTTTCTCTCGTGTTTTATTTCTTCACTACGGGTGTGCACCTTTTTCTTTTGTCTTATTCCTATTTTGTCTTATTCATTAATGTGACTATAGTCATATAATGTCATAAGTCACCCTTATTTTATAAAAGGGGACTTAATGTTATTTCCTAGGAATACCAAAAGTTGCTTTAGGAAAAGGCAAATGAAAAGACACCATGGGGGGTTGATGAAGAGACATTTCTAGCTCTATAAATGTAATGACTCCCTCGTTCTTAAGGGTTGTCAATTTTGTACACTCAAGAGAGATTTTTTGAGCTAAGCAAGAGAGATAACAATTCTTCCACTTTCCTTCACCATTTTCCCTCTATTTCTAGCATTGTACAACTTGATGAAGAATGTAAATGAAGAAAGAGATTGATTCTTTTCATGATTCATGAATGTGTGCAACTTTGTGTGCATGGTTTCCTCTGGTCGTTGAAACTCTGAACTTGTTTCTTTCTCTTAAATTGTGGATGTGAACCTTCTAATTAACTTTGGCAACAATATGATTTTCTACTCCCATAGTTAATTCTCCTTTTCTGATTTCTCATCCCCCTTCCCCCATCTTTCAACAAATTCCTCCTGCACAATTTATTGTAAGAATTTTCCACGGGTATAATGGAGTGTGCTCGTTGGATCCCCGACCTCTTGGCCAACACCAAATTTTCTATTTTTGTTCATTCACAATAAAGTGGAGCTGCACCACCCAAGCAAAGGAACCTAGAGTTCCAGAGTGTTGGCTAGATAACCATCAATTTGTCCACACGACAAATTTTCATGCCAACAGTGTGTCAATCTCTTATCCTTCTATAGAGTTGATCATTGACACTCGTCTCTCATCGATGTAACTATATAATGAGAATCCTTGCATTCTCGATCTACATGTCGGTTCTTAGTCTTTGCATAAATCCAATGAATGACACTTGTCGTTAATCGGTATAAAACTTAACATGAGAGTTGGAAATTTGAACTTAACTTATATCTTTCTTGTAGAACCAATCATTGACACGTCCTTTGAGCAAATTGGTGCTTTGTTGGTCTGCCATAGTAAATATTTTAATGATAAAATTTGATGTTCTTTGCATAATATAAAGTCAAGGCATATGAGTGTCTTTTCACATTTCTCTTAGTTGGCCTTAAGCTTAAAGACTTCAATCTTTCGCTAACCTTTCATGATCATCCCTACACACCAAAAGACACTAAAATATACCTATGAAAGCACATCTTTTACTGATAAAGCAAGGAAAAATACTATATACATGTGAAAGCACATCTTTCATTGATAAAGCAAGGAAAACTGATACATTGAATCAATACGAATTTATACACTTCTTAAACATGCAAACATGGAATGATTTTCACTATGCATCTTGTGTCTTGCTTTTGAGAGTCTTTCAAGGATTTGTTGAGTCTTCTATCTTAGATTTTATTTGATTCAACATCCAATTTCCATAAGATAGCATTCTAAAAGTGTCAAGTGAGTCCCCAATTTGCTAACAAAGTAGGGGTGTGTTATGGTCATAACAATGCTCTCACTACTCTGGTAGCAAAGCATCCTCTAAGTATCATCCCAATTTCCTCAAAACACTCGACAACAAAAAAATCATACAATATACACCTACCCAATACCTAAACGTGGGAAGATGCCTATGATTACCTTCTACCCCACATCCACGTCTATGGAATGCAATAAACCGAAAATCACTCACCTATATGAGTCTAAATGTTCAATCTAATACTAAACTAATGCAGTCGCAGTGAGGTGTCTCCAAAGATGACTTGAACCACAAAGCCCACAATTCTTAGAGGAAGATTTGACACCAACAAGATCCCTATGCGGCTCATAAGAAACAATAAAGGAATTTTATATTAATGAATGAGGAAAATATTAGAAACTAAGGCACGATACATTCCCACTTTGCTATTAAAGTCTTATGACAAACTCTACAGAAATTCACGAAAAAGAGTTTCAATCCCTAGGTTCTATCCTAACTATGCTTGCAACAAGGAAGACTTCAACAAAACGAGACTCTACTCCTTGGAATGCAACTTAAGTGACACACTATTCGCTTCTACAATTGCTTGCTTACTTCTCAATTCACTACTCTAGATATATGATCTCTCAAGACTCTCTTCATTATTCTAAGCATTATTCAACAATGTCTAGGATGTATTAAATATGTCCATCACCCCTCTTTATAAAATATTGCAAGGGAAATACAGATACCTTTGCAAAGATTTCTCAACTCGGTCATATAGCCATCGATTCAACTTATTTGGTTTGCAGGTAATCACTCATGGGGCACCTTCATCCATTCAATACATACCATGTCTCTCAGTCATCCGGTTAGCCAAGAAAATAGATCAAGGACCATGTGGTCAGACTCCAATTGTGTTGATGTTGACGGGAGTAAAAGAACACATACTCCACTAGGGCGCAAATATGCATGAACATCCACAAGGTGCAAAACTTCCAAAACAATGTGAGTGCACGTGGTCCCAATGTAGAAGCTCCCTAAATTCAAATCTAAAAGGCTACACAACCTCAAACCCTTTATGCCTTTTCTTCCTTTATTTCAAAAAACAAAGTACACAAGATTGCACAAATTCATGCAAAGCTCCACAGAATTGCGCACGCTTTTATTCTTTTAGGTGATGCCAAGATTGCAACTAAAACCGAATGCTCTTGCACAAAGGCATCACTGATCACATACTCAATATTGAATAACTCGTAAGAAAATTTCTTACATTACTTGGCCAACTCATCCTTTCTTTTTATGCACTCCTAGGCACGCATACAACCTTTCCCTATTCTCTACAAGCTACAATGCTCGGCTCTAACTACTTGTTAACCCAAAAACATACCCTACATCACTAGAAGACTCTCCCAACCCAAAACCCTGTTGAACCCCCTTACACGATCTTACAAAAGCCATATATTGGAAAAGCTATATTGCAATAAGTTGATGTCAAGAAGTTTTGATTGTCACACACATGCAAGTTACATACATGCATTAAAGTAGTTATGAAGCGATTGATCAATTGTGGTGAATCTTGTTGCTTGGCCTTCCATCTCTACCATTTCTTTGAAATCACTAACATATTCGATAGTTGTAGAACCAACATTCTCTAGTAAATTATTGATTAGATCTTCTTACAAAGGAATACCTCCAAGAAATTGAGTGTGTTAATTCAATTATTTCCCTACTTATCCTGATTTGTTCTTAGCACCTAACAATGATGGTCATTGCAAGCTTGTGCACCAAGATTCATAACAAATGCAGTTTGCATAGTGGGACAAGTTGCAGAAAACTTATGCTGCAAAGCTTGTAGATTTTCCTTGAGACACTGAAGATTGACAATGTTGATGCAAATCATTACCTTCCACACCTCTTTGATGCCTTTGATGCAAAATACACACGTCTAGAGAATTTGGTTTGTTGGACCACCATGATATAAACAGCAGCTAAACTTTGCAAAGGTGGAAAAATAGGCTTTGCAAAGAGAAATTGGGCTTGTGAAGCAAGTCCAATTTTTTGAAGCTTCAAAGTTAGTCGTGTAAAGCTTCTTAGGCCTATAAAGCTCCACCATGAATTTTTAAGCTTGTGAAGCATCTCTATGCTTGCACAAATCCTCTAGTTTTGTGCATCTCCAAAATAAGTTGCAAACCTTGTGAAGCTCTAAATTACTTTGCAACATAGCTTGAACATTCTTCCACTTTACTATTGAATACATTCCCATCAATGCTTAACTCTAAAGATGTTCAATTCAAACTTGAGTATATGATAGTTGGAGATCCAAGGATGCTCCAACATTGTGATTGCATATACCTATCAAAAAAATGAGGTGTTGAGCTGAAAAGTAACACAATAATATGTGTCATTGATGATCAATATGGTGTAGAGGTTAAAATTGTGGTATATATTTTAAACCTCGAAAGCACCGAAACGTCCTAGGGCCCCATGTTTCATGTAGGAAATGTTTCCGAAATGGAAATGCAATACGAAACGCTTCGGAAACGTGCCAGACGTTTCCAAAAATGTCTGGGATGTTTCCGGAAATGTCTGGCACATTTCCACCGTTTTTTCATACTTTTAAGCATCAAAACTTTAAAATAAAAATAAAATAAAAACATTTATTACATCTAACCCTAATCTACCTACCTAAACTTGTTAAAGACACTTCCTAAAAGCTATATAATGACCTCTTAGGTCCATTCTAAATCATACTCTCATTTTCTCTCTTGCTAAATTAAGTTTCACTAAACTAATAGTTAATATAGTGAAGAGCAAAGAGACATCAAGGAGCAACTTGAAGGAAGAGTTTAGAAGGTGGTTCTTCATGATCATTGATCATGATATCAATATGTAGTTTTAATTTAGTAATTTTTAACTCTATGCTAAAATAAATAAATTGTAACATTTCCTTTGCGATTTTTTAAATAAAAATCATATGTTGTTTTTTTAAAATTATAAATATCATCCAAACTCTATGTATGTTCTCACCTCGCACCTATACGGTGACCTTGGTGATCAAAAGCATAATAAGATGCGTAGTTTTTTTTAAAGCTATTTTAAGAGTTCTTTTTGTATTTATTAAATTAAAAAAATCTGAACTCTGTCTATGCTCTCACCTCGCGCTTATACGGTGAACTTGGTGATCAAAAGCATAATAGGATGCATAGTTTTTTTTTTGTTGTTTGAAGAGTTTTTTTGTGTTTATTAAATTAAAAAAATTCGAACTCTGTGTATGCTCTCACCTCGCACCTATATGGTGAACTTGGTGATCAAAAGCAGGATAGGATTAGTTTTTTTTTGCTATTTTAAGAGTTTTTTTTTGTGTTTATTGAATTAAAAAAATATGAACTCTGTGTATGCTCTCACCTCGCGCTTATACGGTGAACTTGGTTATCAAAAGCAGAATATGATATGTAAGGTGTAGTTCTAACTTCTATTTAATAATATTAATAATAATTTATTGTTATTTAAGTTTATGTTTAAAAAAAAATTCAATGTAGGTTTGATTCTTCGACTCTTGAGATATAAAAACATTAATGGCATTCAGTTCAACTTTTGTGGGAGGGCATGGAGAAGGGGAAGCAAGCCAAAGTGGGGGTGTGGATCCTAGAGGTCATATTTGGAGACATGTGCAAATTGTGGAGAACCTTATTGGCGGTGCCTCTCGAGTTTGGGTATGCAATCATTGCAATGTACAATTCAAATCCTTTTACACCCGCCTCAAAACTCATTTAATGGGAAAAGCAAGAACGATGATTAAAAAATGTGCCAAGGTTGAAGGGAAACATATATTGACATATATGAAAGAGCAAGAGGAGGCTGATTTGGTAGCTTCAAGATCTATATTTAAAACCGTTCCTTTTCAAAAAAGGGGTTATGTAAAACCACCCACCACATCAAACCATCCATTTATCCAAGTTGCAGTTGAAACTCTATCAGGGGGAGAGTGCTTGCCACGAAAGACAAGTACCAAAGGCCTATTAGAGCAAACATTTGCAAATGAGAAAAGAGATGTTGCTAATAAGTTGGTTGTTCGATGCATTTATGCATGTGGGTTGCCCTTCAATATGTTGCGGTCACCTTATTGGCAACAAATGGTGAGAGGAATTAATGATGCACCACAAGGGTATACAAGCCCTGGTTATCAAAAGGTAAGAACATCATTGTTGGCGAAAGAAGTGGCCCATGTACATACTTCTTTGTAGCCAATTAGGGATTCATGGAAGGACTCAGGGATATTTATCATTTCAGATGGATGGAAAGATGCCTGAAATAGATCCCTAATCAACATTGTTGTAGTGTGCCCTAAAGGGGCAATGTTCTTAAGGGCTGTTGATTGTGAGGGTGAAGTGAAAGATGCTCAATTTATTGCTAATATTTTGATTGAGGCTATTGAATCAGTGGGCCTTCAAAACGTTGTCCAAGTCATCACAGACAATGCCAAAGATTGTAGAGCAGCAGAGATGATTGAGGGGAGATATGAGCACATTTTTTGGACACCTTATGAAGTACACTCCTTGAATTTGATGTTACAGAAGATTGGCAAAATTCCACGAATAGAAGAAACTTATACAGAGGTAAATGAGATTCAAATGTTTGTCACAAATCATCATCTGTCTCAGGATATCTTTAGGAAGTTCTCAACGTTGGAGTTGTTGAAGGTAACAAAACAATTTCCTAGTTTTTAATTTTTAATATTTATTTGCTAACTTTCTATAAAATATGAAATTAATATTTATCAATTGAATTTCTTTTAAATTTAATTTTATATTTTATTAACTTGTTTTAATTTATTTTAATAGGTTGCTGAAACAAAATTTGCCTCTCACACACTCATCTTAAAATGACTTGTGAAGGTAAAACAAGCCTTAAGGCTTATGGTGATTGATGATGTTTAATTTGTTTGGAAACAAGCAAACACAGAAAGAGTCATCAAAGTAAAATCAATTATACTTGATGATGGTTGGTGGGCAAAGGTTGCATACTTGCTTAGTTTCACTGAGTTTATTTTATCTATGATTAGATATACAGACACAGATGACGCTTGCATAGGGAAGATTTATGATGGCATCGACTCTATGCTTGAAAAAATTAGAGACATCATACAACAAAAAGAGTAGGATCCTACAAAAACCTTCTACAATGAAGTTAGGAGTGTGATCGTGAGAAGGTGGAATAAAATGACCACCCCGTTACATCTCCTAGCATATGCCATAAATCCCAAATTTTATAGCAATGAAATAATTTTGCTACCCTGGTAGGCAAAAACCTTATGGTGACCACGAAGTTGCAATTGGAGCTAAGGTTGCATTTCAGAGGCTTTTCCTTGATCCATATATAGCTTGTACAGTCCGCTATGAAATGGCACTGTTTGTCTCTTCATCTAATGGTAGCATGGGTGAAATGGATGCAGCAATTGACAAGTACAAGATGACCCCATTCATGTGGTGGTATGTACATGCCCATGATGCCAAGAACATACAACATGTTGCCACTAAAGTCCTCTCACAAGTATAAAATATTAAAATGAAATCAAAAATTTGTTTATTATTAATTAATTAAAAATTAAAATTGTATGTTCGAAGTTCTTACTTCTTAGTAGATTTATTTTATTTCTAATTGAAAATTTCTAACTTTTTTTTTTCATTTTTGTAATAGGTGGCTAGCAATTCATCAGCAGAGCGGAATTGGAGTACATATAGCTTCATCCACTCAGCCAAACGAAACAAGTTAGGATCCAAGAAAGCTGAGGATTTAGTGTATGTGCATTCCCAATTTGCGCATTCTATCACACAAGACTAAAGCCTATATTAGAGGTCCCAACAAGCTTTGGGATATTGATCCTAAGACTAGCGACTTTGATGCTTCTGTTGCAACTCTTAGCCATCTTTCACTGCTTGGTATTGATGAAGAAGAATCAGGATCTTTTGCACAAGGGATGGAAAGTGAAGCTAGTGGGAGTGGTGCTGGTCAGTGTTACCGGTGTTCATGGAGATCAAGATTATGAGGAAAATCTAGTTGATATATTCTAGAATCTAGATTATTATCATGTATATGTGAATCATGAAAATTGTAACCCATGTTGAATGATGACTCTTTAGAAGTTCAAATTTCAATGAATACAAAATATTTTGAGTGCGTTATCAATTATCTCTTATGGTCTACAATTATAAAATGAGTACTACTATATATATATATATTGGTACAAACGTTTCCGGCGACGTTTTGGTATCCAAGGTTTTTTGAAAATTGTCGTTTACGTGTTTCATATCCATTTCCGTGCAGCATAGTTTTATACAAGTCCTAAAAAAGAAATGAATGAGATGATTACCCAAGAGGCACGGTTTGGATGAGGTAAGTCACTTTACAAGTATTTGATTACAATGCTTATGTATGTAATACAAATGAAAATAAACATAATCTAGAAAGTACTTTCAGGAAACGTGCCCTAGTTTATAGTGATACATTCAAAACTTACCATGTTTATGATCGTAACACAAGAATTCAATATTTCAAGAGATGTTCTTTTAGATGAGCAACTATTGCAAGGTGAACTGCAATAAGGAGATTTAAGATAAACCAATAATAGATGCAAATGAAAGTGTGTAAGAGGAGGATTAAGAAACTTCTGAAGAAAGATGCTACACTAGCATAACATTATTTTCTCCTTAAAAGGGCCCACTATAGCTTATGAATACATAATGAATGTTCAAATAAAAGGTAGTCTATATTGCTTCCATCTTGTAAAACGTTAGGCAAATCTCAATTGGGGTGTCCAACTTGAGGTCATTCCTTCCTCCTCTCTTATCACCACCCACAAGTTTTTAGCTCAAAGTCGTGACCTCTTTCTTTGATGTTCTAGAAACCAAACCTCTAATTATCGTCCCTTGCCTAACCATATGTCAATAAAATTGAGAATCAATCCATAATTAAGATATAACTGGCATAGCATATGGCCCTGCACTTTCACAAGTAGAAATACCTCTACACAATCAAGAAGCAATCACTTGCACATTTTTGATACTGTGGTGGCAAAAACTCTTTCCTAAAATTAAAAAGATTGAGGCTCTAATCTTAATATTAAAAGGGATTGAAGCTTATGTTTTGTAAATAAAAGTATGTAACCCACCCATTAATTCTTAGTGCTAAGGCTTACTTTTTTTGACGCACACAACAGCAAAGAAAATAACCAAGCAAATACTCTTCTATCCTGTCCCAGAGAATTAGAGAAATGTCAAAATTTCAAATGCTCTAGCCCTTGGTTTTTTTAGTTGTATGTTAAGGTGAGGATTTTACGTCCACCATGTTCTGAGGCTCTCAAGTAAACAGCTGGTGCATTCACAAAATGCACGGGAATTTACCAGAAAGTGTTAAGAATAGGGGCGTTTTGATAGTCAATAGGGAATGCACCAGATTTTTCAAGCTCTCCTGTTCTGAGGGTGTGTTAATCATTTGAACTCGACAAACCTGTGGATTGTAATGCCACAACTACAGGTTGAAAGACCAAGTTTTTTTCTTGTTTAGAAGTGTGACTTTTGATGCCCTAACAACGCTCTGGTAGAGCTTTGCCTACTATTCAATATCAATCTCTGCTATTGAGACAAGATGAAACACCCTTGACTAGAAATATATGTTCTGCTAATTATCTTAAAAGTGAGACAATTTTGAAATTTTGAACTTCCTCTACAAGTTGTGGCTGTGTTGAATCCTTGTCGCCTTTAAGATCATGACAATGTGTCATAGGGTGCATTGGAACTAAATATATAAGGAAGACGGAAGGCAGTGGTCTTTTTGAACTTCTCAACTTCCTAATGAGGGAAGTTGCTCCAATAATAATAAACTAACACCCAAGAGCATCATGGGCAATCTATAAACAAGTAGAGGAATCAATTTTCATCGTCATAAACTCAATAACAAGAGGGACCAATCAATTAAAGTTTGAAATATTCTTAATACGGATAAATTGTTCCATTAATAGAAACCTGCAGCATCAGCGATCAGAGCATGGGGAGGAATGTATTAAATAGCTCGCGGACAAGAAGGAAATGGACATAAAATCTCAATCTGACCCCCACTAATATAATCCTATCGCTAGCTACTGAAAGATCAAAGATTTATAAACCCAACAACTTCAGAAAGTTGGTGGACTGTTTGTTGAAATGGTCATAAGCTCATCACCATGGAAGAAACTTCCATTTGAAAGAAAATACAAATTTGTTAAATACATTAAACAGATAGTCCTTAATTTCCGTTTTGAGGTTCAATGTATTATGTTATTCTATAGAAATCAATAGCTCATCTTTGTTATTCTTATATTGGCTTATACCATTCTTTTTACTCATTTGCACCCAACCCAACTCTATTAACCCGGATTCACCATTGTGTATACACCTAAGCATAAGCTCACCACAACAGGATTCTGGTCTAAGGTTAGCACTTAGCTCTCATTGACCATACTGAGAACTGTGAGAACTGTGCCTAGTCAATTGAGTATTGTCATGTTACTAGCCTGACTGTTGCCTGCACACATCAGTGATACCAGACATGATATCAATTTTATTCAGCAAATGGATATGATGCTACTACATATTTTTGAAAATGCTAATCAACTTACTGACAAATGCATCATACCATAATTGCATTAGTGTCTAAGACCAAATATCTAGTTGTCTCTAAGAACTTCACCAAAGTCCATATTATTTATAAAACATCTTATTTTTATCGATGTTGCAGGCTACAACTGAAACACTCAAACAACGTGAAAATTTGTCGAGAATATTCTTTATCCAAATCAACTAATTACCAAAAATTGAATTCCTATCTTGATATGTCATACTGGAATTCACACTACGGAATCTTATGTGATTCAATTCAAAATGAATATACAAAAAAAATGATCATACTGCAAATAAATGCTCTAAGAACAAAAGGTATTTAGGCAATCGATTGCTAGCTGTATAATTAAGCATATTGTCAGACAATAAGTTGGAAATTCTGCTGATATTTGACATGGAAAACATTTGTGTGCATGCCAAACATTACACTCCAGACCTTGCAATAAGGCACATTGCATGTGAAGCTCCTGCAGAAACAGCGAGAACATGAGCAGGGCCAAGTTTCTCATCCTCTACAAGAAAGTTTACCAAGACTGGTAGCAACTGTTCATCTGGCAGACCAGGAACACCCAATTGATTGTCTCTGCCTTTACCCCACATATACAGCTTCCCCGAATCTGGAACATCAGAAGAGGTAGAATCAGGAAAGACAGAATGACAACAAAAGCAGAACTAACATAACATACTCTTACAATTATTAAACATCAGAAGGGGCTTGTCTGTTTTCAATTTCATAGTCATTTAGCCGCTTTATTTTAATAAACTGAGGGGATCATACAGGAATATTATTTACATCTTTTCCCTTTGGAATATCTTCCATATGCTTTTTATTTGCCATCTGAGAAATCTATGTAGAAGCTGGTTTGAAATGGTTTTCCATTTTTATCTTCAGAATTATTCTGGAAGATTCTTGACAACGCAATGTTACAATTTTGGAAAGATGCATGGCATGGCCAAAAGGTTCTAATATTTCACATACAGTAGCTTCCAATTCGAGATTTGGTTCGGGCAATGGGAAGGTTTAAAACATTAAATTTAGAGATTACTCACCAACTAGCACATCACTAATTTATCATTTAACAATTGATTGTGATATTTTGGCCTGGTAGGTTAGTTCCAAAATAAGTAAAACTCACCATCAGATTGATATTTTTAAAAATGAAATCAAAAATTTTGAGATTTTTTTTCAGTTTTTTTTTTTCTCATGTTGTCTATTTACAAGGATTTTTTTAAAACAGATATTTACAATTTTTTGAAATAATATTTTTGGACCCTTACAATTTTTTCCCAGTCACAATTTTGTTATAATCTATGTTCCATGGGGACGCGACTCCTATGTTTTTTAGCTCGTCCCCGTACCGGGGACGTTTCGGAACCTCGGGGACCGGTAGGAAATGTCCCCTTTCCGTCCCCAAACTTTGCAAATTTTAGGAAACGTCCCGGGGACCAAAAAAAAAAAAACAGGGGACGGCAGGGAATGGCTGGACGTCCTCAGTACATTTAGGGGACTTCTAGTCGTCCCCTAAATGTACCGAGGACGTCCAACCGTCCCCAGCCGTCCCCTGCCATCCCCTACCGTCCCCTAAGCAAACAAGCTTAAAAAACACACTTTTAATTAAAAGTAAAGCAATGCGGGGGCCCACAAAACTCCCGCTTTCATTTCTAAGTGCCCTAAACCTAAAACAAACATCAAAACAAAAAAGAAGCTCATTTCTAAATAACAAATTTATTGCATAAGGTAGTGTTCAAACTTCAATACAATCACATGGTACAGGGAGGAACTGTCACATCAATGCCCTTCCCCTAAAATGAATCATTCTGTTTATATGACAAAAGAATCAAAGAACCAATGATTTTCGGTTTAAAACACAACTGTCAACTACAACTAAACATAACAAAGGAGTCGATAAGACACTACTAAAAGCCAACAAGAGATTAACAATAACAGAAAATAGTTGGTTACCAAAACAATATTTATATTTAAATCAATGGTGTGCATTGATTAGATAATTGAGGAGATTGAAGATGAAATGGGCTGGTATATTCCGCTATTATAATTGAGAGAAATACTTTATATGCTATTAAATGTCACCCCTTTGTTTTGGATATCTTCAATCAAAGTTGCATGTTGGCTTCGTTCAAATGGTCAACAACAGACCTTTAAGAAGTCATGTGTGGCTACTCTTAGTTATCATCCATTGGTATAAATCTATAAGTTGTGAAAGAAATGAATAAAATAGTTCTATTATAAAGTATGGAGCTTATACTTGTAGTCTCTTTAGATTACATGACATTGATAGGATTCTTATCGTGTGATTTCAATTTTGAATTTTGAAGCCTGCATGTTGTTTATCATCCATCCTTAAAAAATTTATATGCCACCACACAATTCAAACAGTTCTATCAACATTTACTTTATGGATGTCGACAAGCAAATATATTGTAGTGCTTTTCTTTCCATAGAAATACGCCACAAAATGCCAGACTTTTTGGTCTTTGATCTTGGTATATCATATTCTTGTTACAAACCAATTTTTTCCTACACGAATGGGGAGTTTTCATGCAAGAAGACAGTGAGGAATGCTTTAAGTTTAAGTTTATCAATGTGTTATACTTATCATATGAATATTTGAAATTTCCTATATTTTTAAGGTTAAATGATAAATCTTATGTGAAATCTCAATTCAACTTTAATTTTATGTATTAAGGTTTGCTTTAGCAATGTTATCATATGAATATTTGAAATTTCCTATATTTTTTAAATTTTCCCTTATTTTTTAATAGTCGTCCCCTAAAAAATGGCCTAAAAAAAAATCCGTCCCGGAAACAAGTCCCTTGCCATCCCTGTGCCGGAAACTTGGTGGAACATAGGTTATAATTGGTTAATTGCTTTTGGCAGAGAGATTGAAAATGGAGAGAAATTCTCTCCTTACCTTCGTCCGGAGAGATTAAGAATTTTATTTCTTGAAGAGCTCAGGACTTGCATAATATGGTAATAGCTTATCCTCCTAAACAGAATGCAGATTGCTCCGAGGAAGATTGATGCTGGGCATACATTCCCTGTACAGGTTATATAGGTCTTCTGCAACAGTTTGGACATTTATCTCAAAATCCCATTTAAAAGTGTTGAAGCCATAATCAATCTTCCCCGGAGTAATCCGCATTCTGTTTAGGAGGATAAGCTATTACCATATTATGCAGGCCCTGAGCATACATTCGCTGTACAGGTTATATAGGTCTTCTGCAACAGTTTGGACATTTATCTCAAAATCCCATTTAAATAAGCGTTGAAGCCATAAGGACACCTTAGCTTACCATTTTCTTTTGGCCTATTTTACATGGTAAGATCTTGACACGGGACACATCGCAGGATCATGATTGATTGATTGTATCACATTCTGGGCTGTGTGCAGATACTACATAATGTACTAATAATGTATATCCTTCGTCTACGAGCTCCATTAATGACTCCTTCCCATGCTTTGGTGCTTCCGGTTTCTGTTATCAAAGCAACTTACCCATATTAGGAAATATTAGAACTTTAAATTCATTGGTTCCTCTTGTTATCAACCTGTCTACAATGAAACTTGTTCATCGGCTTCTTCATAGGTTTGTGTTCCAACCTCTCCTTTTGTTTGTGGATGCCTTCCCATGCTTTTATGTGTTAGTTTCCTAATATTGGAGCAGTCTCCCACATTAGGGATATTGAGAAGTTCATAAAGACCGCCATTTGGTACCCTACGGTATATATGCATGATGTCATAGGTGACATGATGATTCAACATTACCACAACTTCTAGAGAAAGTTCGTGTTCTGCTAATCACTTAAACTATCTCATATGCAAGAAAATTAACAATTTCTACTTTTAGTCAAGGGTGGTTCATCTTGTCTCAATAGCAGAGATTGCCATTGAATGGTATGCATTGCTTCACCAATTGGTTGTCACCAACCATTAAAAATCACAAACTTTACTACTTATGCCTCCAAACATGAAAAAAAGCTTGGCTTTACAATCTATAGGTTGACAACATAAAATTCACTAAAGCATTGAAGATAGATGGCAGCCCACCCTTCTTAGATGTCCTCCTCCTGTAATGTCCCCTTTCCTACGCCAAAGGCCTAAGGGCCAATTTGAGTCCTAGCCTTGGTCATACCCAAGGGGCTAGGGACTCTGGGAGCTATTGGGTGTGAATATCTAGTTCATTTGTTATAATTTTTCGTTGACATGAGCATAAAGTGATTTGGAGGGACTAGATGTTATGTTTTGTCGTTGGGGGGGGGGGACCCCATAACACTTTATTATTCTATTTCTTTGTTGGGGTCACTTAAGTCATTTTTTAGTCCCACATGGAACGCCCAATTTGGAAAAAGGTAATGAGATGTTATAAAAGGAGGTTTGGGGGAGTGATGGAGAAGCTTCTTGCATACATAATTATTTTCCTTTATGTGCAACTGTTGCTTGCAAATTTACAGCTTGTGGAGTGAAATCCCACAGGGACCCTAGCTTCGGTGGTGAGAGATCTATCTCTAGCTAGCAGGGCATTCTTCAGTAGTGAGAGATCTACCCTAACTTGTCATTTTGAAGTTATTTTCAGGGTTGTTTTACAAAGGTATTTTCAGAGGTTTCAGAAGAAGGGTTTGAGGGTTTCAGTGACATTTTGTGGAGATAATCCAAGCGTTTTCAGATCTGATTTGTGGCAGCGATTAGAGCATATTTTGGCGCCATATTTAGAGACACTTTGAGGGTTTTTGGCCTCTTCCCAAGGGGAGCGACCCACTTTGGGATTTTGCAAACAATTTTTGGAAAGGGTTCAGTGTGCCGTTTCCAGATCTGGAGGATGGAATCTCTTCTATATCAATGGTAGATATTATTTCCAGAATTTTAGATTTTAATCTATTTTCTAGGGTTTTATCTACTCAGTTCTAGATTTGCAACAGTGTTTTTTAGGGCTTCCCGGTGTCCATTTTCAGATCTGGAGGTTGGGTATTCATTCTCACTATTAGTAGATGTTTCCAAAATTTCATAATTTTCTTATGCCTACTTGAGAAGATATGAATTTTTTAAGTTTTTAGGGCTTTCTGTAATTTTCTGGCTGTATTATATCATTCCAAAAATTCCAAAAATAATTTTCTTATGTTCTTTATAATATTAGCAAGCTCTCCTAAAAATTTCAAGTGATTTGAGTGAGTATTTTGAGAGATATCAAATTTATTCAGTTCGCTGCCCTATCTGTTAAAAATCTGCAAAAATCAGAATTTGGGTTTGCTGCAATTTCTTATTTTTTTGGTGCATTTTTAAGTGGTATCCCACAAGGGATATTTCACCTCCTCACATGAAAAGCGGTCAGTTTCCTTGCTTGTCAATTTTAAAGGAGAGGGACTTGTATGGACATTTTTTGCATGAAACATCTCATCATCATCCAACACAAAAAACAAGGGTGCTCAAGATCCTTGCCACCAGAGCTCTTAGTGTTTATGATGAAGAGCATTTGGAACAAGAAAATAGCTACAAGGGTAATCTAATAGCTAGGGCTTTTGGACAAGCAAGTAGAAGTCAAGAATGACGACAAAGTTTGAAGGACTCAACAAAGGTCTCATGGAATTCCTTATATTGAGGGCATCTCAAACAAAATTTCAAAAATTATAAGGTGCCAAAACATCAAGATTGAATTTTTCCACAATACAAGCTATGGAAATTTGGAAGGTCCTCAAAAGATCAGATAAGCCCAAGACAAAAAGGTGGAGCCTATCATATTGAATGCTCTTGTGGTGTTCCTTTCATTGGTGCAATGGGAAGGTCCATTAATAATAGGTTAAATAAGCATTGTGCAATCATCTGTCTCAATAGAAGAGGAAGGCTGGCTTTAGCAGAGAAATTGTTTTCAGCAAAACACCGTATTTGCATTGAGGATGCCAAAAATAATCGTAGTGGAGGATCACTACATCAAACCTTGCCTAAGGGAGGTTGTGGAGATTGGTAAACATGCACAAAATTTGAATAGGGATGAGGGCTTGGGTTTGAACCACTTAAAAAGACACATATCAAATTAAAGGATCCCTCACCTTAAGAGATATGGCATTTAATGTCTTTGAGTCAGTGGTCACAATTATTTAATGTTTGTAATGTCTAAGAAATGGCATTTAATGTCTTTGAATTAGTGGTCACAATTATTTGATGTTTGCAATGGCTAGTTTGGTGGGCTCACTGGGCATTATGTACTGGATTATAGTTATCCACATAAGGAGCTCTAGTCCACAATTTGTAACATATGATTCATCCTGAAGATGGATCACGTGCTGTGATCTGAAATGTCAATTTGAATAATCATATACAGTTTTTCAAAACAAATGTTTTTTTATATAGATTTACTAGGTGCAATTGTGGTATATCATGCAGATGATCAGCACACCCTCAAAACTTGCATCAATACGGAACTAAAGTAGAGAAAAGAGAGTATTATATTGGCAACATAGTGGACAAAAAATCCTTTCCTTAACATATAACCATACAAATAGAGGGAAAGAGCATCTGATATTTTGACATTTTTTAACTCTTCGGATTATCTTAGGAGAGTGTTTGCTTCACTATTGTCTTTGCTTGTGTCTCATTGAATAATTTGAGACTTAACAGTAAGGACTAGCAGGCAGATTACTTACTATTGAGTTTTTATCTACAAAGTTTAAGTTTGTCTTTTTGTATAGTAGGAAATGGATTTTCAGTACCATGTTCAAAATTGTACTTTTTGTTTTGTAACAGGTGCCTTTACAAGTGATTGCCTCATGATAGTTTAAAGGTATTTCAATATGTATAAGTCTTAGCTATGTATTGGTTCTTAATTGCATGGAAGTATGAGTAGGCCTGACAAACCATTATTAGATGTCGAATTCTAGAGCATCAAAGAGACTATAGTGTTAATTTAGAAGCCCCCAAATGGGGCTCAAAGACACTTGGTTACTATGAAGAAGGCTTTGGTAAACAACATGCAGGACCCCCCTAATTTTGGCTGAGAACTGTTTCAAATGCTAAAGGGATTTTGTCCCACACAGGATCCATTTTGAAAATGCCCCAAACACCAGGTTGATCTTTGAAATGGTGTGGGAAAATAACATGCATTTTCAGGTCGCATAGGAACAGCCCCAAGATTCCAGGCTGGTTCCAGAACGTACCTACAAAGGCACATGGTGCAAACTTAAAAAAAACACAATGAAAACAATAATCCTACCTTACCCTAAACTAATCCGCCTATAACTTCCCCTACCCCGTCCCATCCCCCTCTAAACCCCAACACAAAAAAAAAAAACAGTCATTCCTGCATGCTACAACTTACCCTACAGTGTAAGTGCCCATCCAAGAGATCGATACTGCAACTATCTTGCAAGTGTAAGTGTGCACTCATTGCACTATTTAATTGCAGCAAATAGACTACCTGCAACATGCAAGTTAGAAGTTGATTCTTGAGCAATCTCTCATATGTTGCTCATTCATTCCATTACCCATCATATAGTGAACATACTACAAAGAAAGTGCTGTGATGATATTTTAATATCTGATTAAGGTTTTCTTTTTTTAAGGTTTTTATTTGGGTTTTTCAAGTTTCTGTATTTTATTTGGGATTTTCTTCTAGCTTCATTCATTCTTGATTTTCCACATCTTTTTAGTTTTTAGTTACTTTTTTGTAAGTTTTCTTCAGAATGGCATCAAGCTCAAGCTTTTTGGTCCACACTACAAGGTTGCCTTCAAATTTGACACCCATGTAAACTCTTTGGAAGCATGTGCAAATGGTAGAGAACATCGCAAGAGGAGGTTCTCATGTTTGGATATGCAAGGAGTGTAACAATACATACAATACCTCTAATAGTCGGGCTAAATAACATTTACCTGGGATTACTGGATGTGGGATTAAATTGTGTCTTGGGCCTAACAAAAAGGATCTGAGTAAAGCCAAAATTTTGGATTTTATGGAGGACCAAGAGGAAGCATATGCAATGGTTAAAAGAACTCGTGGCCAATCACATCCTTTACAAAGGAAAACTTCAGGCAGCCCACCAACACACTCAGGTGCTAGCCCAAGCTCTATCCCTCAATTTTTTTTTCCAGCCAGCTATGAATTCTCTAGACGAAGAGCACTCTCCACTTTCATGAAAGAGAATAATAAAACATGGTGCCTTTGAAAGGGTTTTCAACAATAAATTAAGACAGTTGATGAATTGGTTGCTTGATGTTGACAAGAGAAGGTGAGAGGCATCAATGATACCCCAAAAGTGTACAAAAGCTCTAATTATGAAAAGGTCTTGACCACATCTTTAGCAAAGGATAGAGAATGCCAGGAATCCATTTGGTACAAAAAAAAGGAATACATACATACATACATATATAATGTCCCTTTAGGGCTCAAATTTGAGGAATTTGGATTTTTCTCAAAACCCTAATGGAACATTGCTGGAATTTATGACAGCAACATGCAAAAACTTGAATTTTATGACAGCCAAATAAAAATTAGAGCCAAAGAGGGTTAGTGACCTGTTTTTGGTCCCCAAAACCCTAGGCGGCCTAGATGAAAATCAGATTTTAGTATTTCTCACACACAAATCTTCATAAACATATCAACCAATTGAAACCCTTGATGAAATTATACAAAATATGTGCTTCAACATCAAAGTACAGAATTCTGGAATTAATTATTGGCCACAAACAGCTGAAACTTAAAAAATTCATATCTCCGGAAATACTTGGAATTATAATGCAAAACATTGTTCTAGAACAAGTGATTTATCGGCGAAATTGCAATAAATCATTTGGAAGCATGAAAACAATTTATCTTCAGGAAAATCGTGATTTTTGTTGTTCTGATATATCGGCGATTAATGGTGATAAAACTCCTGTAAAATTGCAAAAAAAATGGTAGAAAAATCGGTGGAAATTGTTGTTTAGGGTATAAACGTCCAAACAGAGAAAAAAAAACACAGTTATTTTGAAACATTTTTCTGTGATTTTCTCCTCTGCAAATTTAGCCCCGTGTTTTGCTAGGAAGGCCAGATGGGGACCTTTGGCACTCACACTCATATTTTGCATGGCGGTGCTTCTATTTCTATGGGTACTGAACCAAAACTGGGGATTGTTATTTTGGGACTGCATTTCTATTTGGAGGAATACTGTGCTATTTTCACAAAGAGAAATTTGGAGTCATAGTTATGTTGAGGCTGCATCTCTAGTTTGAGGGGTATGATCATATGATGATATTATTAAAAAGGAATTTTGAATAAATACTGGGGGGAGGGGTGTTGAGAACACAGATTATGTGCAGATCTGAGGAGAAAGAGAGTAGTTTTTCCAGGTGCATTCTAGGGTTTGGTGACCTCTTCAAGCAGGAAAAATTGTTATCGTGACCAGTCATATCCTTATAAGAAAGGGATTCTATTTCCCACTCTGTTCTTCTGCATTAAATAAATAATGGGGAAAGGTTTTTCTTTTATTTTGCTCACAAGAGCTATTAACCGCCAACTGTGGAATTTGGTTAAAAGCTTTACGCGCGATAATTTGTAAATCTTTTATGGGTTATTCCAACCCAGCCATATGTACTATAACCTTAGCATTATTCAACCTCTGGACCTATGGCATTCTATAGATCCGACTCTCGTGTCATTTAACGATGTTTTACATTTAATTTAAGTTTATTTTATGAATTTAAATGTTTTTTGAAGTAGGGATAAAGTTGCCAATTAATGCCGATAAATCGCTGAGAAATTGCTGATTCCCGATTTCCGAGTCAAATTATATATATAAACTAATCAGAAGTGTACATTATGATATTGCAAAGAATAGGAAATCCTTATATAGATGCTAGAGAGATATAAGTTTGATGCCATACACGTTTTTAGTATTCGTAAGGATAGGATAGTTCAGTAATATATAGTTTGAATACAAATCCCCTCTACTTGATATGCTTTGTCCTCAAAGCATGGGGAGAAATGGATGTGAGACCATGACAATTTGATTCTCCCACGATGTCTCATCAGGTTGTAAATTATTCCACTTGATTATATACTCAATGATTTATCTAAAATGCAAATTACTTGCATGAGTTTCAAGAACAACTTCATATTCAAGCACATGTTTTCCTTCTTCATCAAGGATTGGTAATTCAATTTGAGCATGAAAGTGTGTACTCAATTTCTTCTTGAGACAAAATATATGAAAAATATTGTGGATGCAACTTGTTCTTTGGTACTTCCAATGCATGAGCTACAAGACCAATCCTTCTTACTAATCCAAAATGATCAATACAAATTGTGCGATAACTTGAAATTTGACTGCTTTGATTCAATGAAGTTTTCTTATCCAACTCTCGTGTCATTTAACGATGTTTTACATTTAATTTAAGTTTATTTTATGAATTTAAATGCTTTTTGAAGTAGGGATAAAGTTGCCAATTAATGCCGATAAATCGCTGAGAAATTGCTGATTCCTGATTTCCGAGTCAAATTATATATATAAACTAATCAGAAGTGTACATTATGATATTGCAACGAATAGGAAATCCTTATATAGATGCTAGAGAGATATAAGTCTGATGCCATACGCGTTTTTAGTATTCGTAAGGATAGGATAGTTCAGTAATATATAGTTTGAATACAAATCCCCTCTACTTGATATGCTTTGTCCTCAAAGCATGGGGAGAAATGGATGTGAGACCATGACAATTTGATTCTCCCACGATGTCTCATCAGGTTGTAAATTATTCCACTTGATTATATACTCAATGATTTGTCTAAAATGCAAATTACTTGCACGAGTTTCAAGAACAACTTCATATTCAAGCACATGTTTTCCTTCTTCATCAAGGATTGGTAATTCAATTTGAGCATGAAAGTGTGTACTCAATTTCTTCTTGAGACAAAATATATGAAAAATATTGTGGATGCAACTTGTTCTTTGGTACTTCCAATGCATGAGCTACAAGACCAATCCTTCTTACTAATCCAAAATGATCAATACAAATTGTGCGATAACTTGAAATTTGACTGCTTTGATTCAATGAAGTTTTCTTATCCAACTCTCGTGTCATTTAACGATGTTTTACATTTAATTTAAGTTTATTTTATGAATTTAAATGCTTTTTGAAGTAGGGATAAAGTTGCCAATTAATGCCGATAAATCGCTGAGAAATTGCTGATTCCCGATTTCCGAGTCAAATTATATATATAAACTAATCAGAGGTGTACATTATGATATTGCAACGAATAGGAAATCCTTATATAGATGCTAGAGAGATATAAGTCTGATGCCATACGCGTTTTTAGTATTCGTAAGGATAGGATAGTTCAGTAATATATAGTTTGAATACAAATCCCCTCTACTTGATATGCTTTGTCCTCAAAGCATGGGGAGAAATGGATGTGAGACCATGACAATTTGATTCTCCCACGATGTCTCATCAGGTTGTAAATTATTCCACTTGATTATATACTCAATGATTTGTCTAAAATGCAAATTACTTGCACGAGTTTCAAGAACAACTTCATATTCAAGCACATGTTTTCCTTCTTCATCAAGGATTGGTAATTCAATTTGAGCATGAAAGTGTGTACTCAATTTCTTCTTGAGACAAAATATATGAAAAATATTGTGGATGCAACTTGTTCTTTGGTACTTCCAATGCATGAGCTACAAGACCAATCCTTCTTACTAATCCAAAATGATCAATACAAATTGTGCGATAACTTGAAATTTGACTGCTTTGATTCAATGAAGTTTTCTTATCCAACTCTCGTGTCATTTAACGATGTTTTACATTTAATTTAAGTTTATTTTATGAATTTAAATGCTTTTTGAAGTAGGGATAAAGTTGCCAATTAATGCCGATAAATCGCTGAGAAATTGCTGATTCCCGATTTCCGAGTCAAATTATATATATAAACTAATCAGAGGTGTACATTATGATATTGCAACGAATAGGAAATCCTTATATAGATGCTAGAGAGATATAAGTCTGATGCCATACGCGTTTTTAGTATTCGTAAGGATAGGATAGTTCAGTAATATATAGTTTGAATACAAATCCCCTCTACTTGATATGCTTTGTCCTCAAAGCATGGGGAGAAATGGATGTGAGACCATGACAATTTGATTCTCCCACGATGTCTCATCAGGTTGTAAATTATTCCACTTGATTATATACTCAATGATTTGTCTAAAATGCAAATTACTTGCACGAGTTTCAAGAACAACTTCATATTCAAGCACATGTTTTCCTTCTTCATCAAGGATTGGTAATTCAATTTGAGCATGAAAGTGTGTACTCAATTTCTTCTTGAGACAAAATATATGAAAAATATTGTGGATGCAACTTGTTCTTTGGTACTTCCAATGCATGAGCTACAAGACCAATCCTTCTTACTAATCCAAAATGATCAATACAAATTGTGCGATAACTTGAAATTTGACTGCTTTGATTCAATGAAGTTTTCTTATCCAACTCTCGTGTCATTTAACGATGTTTTACATTTAATTTAAGTTTATTTTATGAATTTAAATGCTTTTTGAAGTAGGGATAAAGTTGCCAATTAATGCCGATAAATCGCTGAGAAATTGCTGATTCCCGATTTCCGAGTCAAATTATATATATAAACTAATCAGAGGTGTACATTATGATATTGCAACGAATAGGAAATCCTTATATAGATGCTAGAGAGATATAAGTCTGATGCCATACGCGTTTTTAGTATTCGTAAGGATAGGATAGTTCAGTAATATATAGTTTGAATACAAATCCCCTCTACTTGATATGCTTTGTCCTCAAAGCATGGGGAGAAATGGATGTGAGACCATGACAATTTGATTCTCCCACGATGTCTCATCAGGTTGTAAATTATTCCACTTGATTATATACTCAATGATTTGTCTAAAATGCAAATTACTTGCACGAGTTTCAAGAACAACTTCATATTCAAGCACATGTTTTCCTTCTTCATCAAGGATTGGTAATTCAATTTGAGCATGAAAGTGTGTACTCAATTTCTTCTTGAGACAAAATATATGAAAAATATTGTGGATGCAACTTGTTCTTTGGTACTTCCAATGCATGAGCTACAAGACCAATCCTTCTTACTAATCCAAAATGATCAATACAAATTGTGCGATAACTTGAAATTTGACTGCTTTGATTCAATGAAGTTTTCTTATCCAACTCTCGTGTCATTTAACGATGTTTTACATTTAATTTAAGTTTATTTTATGAATTTAAATGCTTTTTGAAGTAGGGATAAAGTTGCCAATTAATGCCGATAAATCGCTGAGAAATTGCTGATTCCCGATTTCCGAGTCAAATTATATATATAAACTAATCAGAGGTGTACATTATGATATTGCAACGAATAGGAAATCCTTATATAGATGCTAGAGAGATATAAGTCTGATGCCATACGCGTTTTTAGTATTCGTAAGGATAGGATAGTTCAGTAATATATAGTTTGAATACAAATCCCCTCTACTTGATATGCTTTGTCCTCAAAGCATGGGGAGAAATGGATGTGAGACCATGACAATTTGATTCTCCCACGATGTCTCATCAGGTTGTAAATTATTCCACTTGATTATATACTCAATGATTTGTCTAAAATGCAAATTACTTGCACGAGTTTCAAGAACAACTTCATATTCAAGCACATGTTTTCCTTCTTCATCAAGGATTGGTAATTCAATTTGAGCATGAAAGTGTGTACTCAATTTCTTCTTGAGACAAAATATATGAAAAATATTGTGGATGCAACTTGTTCTTTGGTACTTTCCAATGCATGAGCTACAAGACCAATCCTTCTTACTAATCCAAAATGATCAATACAAATTGTGCGATAACTTGAAATTTGACTGCTTTGATTCAATGAAGTTTTCTTATCCAACTCTCGTGTCATTTAACGATGTTTTACATTTAATTTAAGTTTATTTTATGAATTTAAATGCTTTTTGAAGTAGGGATAAAGTTGCCAATTAATGCCGATAAATCGCTGAGAAATTGCTGATTCCCGATTTCCGAGTCAAATTATATATATAAACTAATCAGAAGTGTACATTATGATATTGCAACGAATAGGAAATCCTTATATAGATGCTAGAGAGATATAAGTCTGATGCCATACGCGTTTTTAGTATTCGTAAGGATAGGATAGTTCAGTAATATATAGTTTGAATACAAATCCCCTCTACTTGATATGCTTTGTCCTCAAAGCATGGGGAGAAATGGATGTGAGACCATGACAATTTGATTCTCCCACGATGTCTCATCAGGTTGTAAATTATTCCACTTGATTATATACTCAATGATTTGTCTAAAATGCAAATTACTTGCACGAGTTTCAAGAACAACTTCATATTCAAGCACATGTTTTCCTTCTTCATCAAGGATTGGTAATTCAATTTGAGCATGAAAGTGTGTACTCAATTTCTTCTTGAGACAAAATATATGAAAAATATTGTGGATGCAACTTGTTCTTTGGTACTTCCAATGCATGAGCTACAAGACCAATCCTTCTTACTAATCCAAAATGATCAATACAAATTGTGCGATAACTTGAAATTTGACTGCTTTGATTCAATGAAGTTTTCTTATCCAACTCTCGTGTCATTTAACGATGTTTTACATTTAATTTAAGTTTATTTTATGAATTTAAATGCTTTTTGAAGTAGGGATAAAGTTGCCAATTAATGCCGATAAATCGCTGAGAAATTGCTGATTCCCGATTTCCGAGTCAAATTATATATATAAACTAATCAGAAGTGTACATTATGATATTGCAACGAATAGGAAATCCTTATATAGATGCTAGAGAGATATAAGTCTGATGCCATACGCGTTTTTAGTATTCGTAAGGATAGGATAGTTCAGTAATATATAGTTTGAATACAAATCCCCTCTACTTGATATGCTTTGTCCTCAAAGCATGGGGAGAAATGGATGTGAGACCATGACAATTTGATTCTCCCACGATGTCTCATCAGGTTGTAAATTATTCCACTTGATTATATACTCAATGATTTGTCTAAAATGCAAATTACTTGCACGAGTTTCAAGAACAACTTCATATTCAAGCACATGTTTTCCTTCTTCATCAAGGATTGGTAATTCAATTTGAGCATGAAAGTGTGTACTCAATTTCTTCTTGAGACAAAATATATGAAAAATATTGTGGATGCAACTTGTTCTTTGGTACTTCCAATGCATGAGCTACAAGACCAATCCTTCTTACTAATCCAAAATGATCAATACAAATTGTGCGATAACTTGAAATTTGACTGCTTTGATTCAATGAAGTTTTCTTATAAGTTTGGAAACACACAAAGACTTGGTCTCCTTCAAGTTCTCCCTTTGTTTAGCATTAATCAACTTGTTGCTTCATGCGATAGTGAGGACATTCCAATATTCCGTTGTGGATTGTCGTTTACGGATTTTCCAAATACTTTGAATTGCTAGAACTTTGATACTAATACTAATGATATATATATATATATATATATATATATATATATATATATATATATATATATATATATATATATGTAGTCTCATTTCTAACTCACTCTTCATTCGTTGGAAAGTGTCACATTCTATGATGTGCTTCTTTATATCATTCTTCATTCCTTTCCAATAAACGGACTGTTACACATTGTAATGGATTCTAAGAAACCAATACATCTAGAAGCTCGTGGTCCATCATTCCTCTTCACTACACGCATATTAACTTTGAAGTTTGTGGCAAATAAATATATCCCTAAAACATTAATATATCATAGAAAAGAACGAGTGAGCTCTCCAAAATAAATTTTACAAAGACTTAAATAAATTTTAGTGAGGAACAAAATAATGATCTCCTCGCATGTGCTCTGAATCCTAAATGTAGTAAGCTAATTGCAGAGTTGCATAAGGAGGCACCCTACAGGGGTAGTGATGTTGCAAATATATATATCAAAGCATTTAGAAAACTCTCTAAACTCTTTTATTTAATTTTTACATCTATATTTGTCAATTTCAGTTAAAGCAAATTGAAATGTCCAGCAAACTTTGCTTCTAAAGGTTGCTATTTACTCTTAAGCTGAGTGGAACTGGAGTACATACCCCATTATCCACTCAATTAAACACAATTTATGCATTTCAACTTGCACATCATATCACACAAAAATGATGACTATAAGCAAATGTTGGCCATGCTTCGGGATATATAGCCAAAGCAACATGACTAGAATGCTTATGTAACTACCCTTGTGAATATTTCATTACTTGATGATGATGGCTCTCGGGCAATCCATCCGGAGATGGAAGATGGAAGAGAGAATGTACTTCTTCCCATCAACAAGTACTAAACCTTTTGCAATATGATTAGATTCTTCATCTGCACATGATCAATTCCTGAGTTGCACTGATTAACTTGTATAATTGTTTGCTTTTCTATCCAGTCAATCTTTGTGACTATTGCTTCCAACCCCCAAAGGCTGATCTTCCAAAACGTTAAATTGGCAGCAACATCATATCAACAAGTTTTCTCCACCAATTAATTGCAAGGCACGGCACATGAAGATTGTTGATAGTTTGATGTGTTAGGGGCCATCTATCAGAAGATGGAAAATGGAATGCACTTCCTTCCTATTAATTCTAACCCTTTTGCAACATGATTAGATTCTTCATCTGCACATGATCAATTCCTGAGTTGCACTGATTAACTCATATAATTGTTTTCTTTTCTATCCAATCAATCTTCATGACTATTGCTTCCAATTTTTGAGGGGTAATCTTCCAAAACGTTAAATTGGCAGCAGACATGTTGTCAACAAGTTTTCTCCACCAACTAATTGCAAGGCAGAAAACTTCAAGATTGTTGTTATAGTTTGATGCATACATTTTTTCCTTTCTGTTAATTGTTTTTTTCTATTATCAATCATGATGTGTATGAAGACCACATCTGCAAGACTATTTCCTACTTCAGCCAACTATCTTCAATAGACCTATGTTTGAGATTTAAGTAAAGAATACTGGACTCCCAACTTTTGGATCTTCAGAAGGATATGAATGACCAACTTCAAGCCACAAACAATGTAATAGACAAGATTGGCACTTTTCCAACTACAAGTTTGGGTGATACTGCTGCTGATTACATCATGACTCATGATTTTGCAACAGTTGACGGTAATAGCACTAAATGAAACACGTATTTGAATTTAGTATTGTAATTCTCTTCATCTGACCGAGGCCTGTTGGTTTTCTATTGATAACATTGTGCGGTTTGTGTATAGGTACTATCAAAGTCACATTGTTGACGCTTTGTATTTTGTCAATGTACGTAGTTATCCAGGTGGGATAATCCATACCACAATCCATTATTTCCTTTGTCAATTAACTAGATTTCTAACATATTTAACAAAAGCATTATCCTAATGCGGACTTGTTGATTGAGACTCAATAATTTGTAAAGTGACAAGTGAATATCTTGTCAATCAACATATCAATATTGCAACAGCCATATAGTCAATCTGCCCTCAACATTTGAAAATTTTACAAATAAACCAAAAAAATAACCTTTAGTTGAAGGATTACATTGGCCAATGTCATGATATCAATATGGCACATAATGTGATTAGAAAACAATAGAACCATTATACATCTATCTAGATAATGCTTGCAGGCACACTCTACCATCATGCATAAATGATAGATTACACACACCAAACGTATATAATCCTTCTATATAAGAAGTACATGCAAATAACCTATGACAAAGAAAATTGTATATAATATTATCCTAAATAACTCTTGGGTAACCACATCAATCATCAATGAATCATAATGAAAGCTTGGACAAGCGCCAGCATCTTCATCAAAAGAAAGATAACTCTCGAGGAAATATCTCAATAGTGTACCCATAATTAATGAAAAACACACTATATGGACTTCCTAAACATCTTACAAATAGTAAAATCTGACTAAATAACACATTAAGTGACAAGCATTCAACTTCCAGAATCATACAACCATAAATCATTACTCTGGCAACTAGGGAAATAATTTATAATTTTTCCCAATAGCCCTTGTTCCATAAGTAAGGGTACAGACAGCCCATACTACCTAGGGGATACCTGATGCAGGAGCATCATGATGTTGTCATGGTGGTTTGTCATGTTTGAGGTTGAGCTTAGGATAGTTTAGGAGTTGTGTGTCATTTCCATCCTTTGGTATGTACTTCAAATTTTCAAATTTGTGTGTAGTTGTAAATGCATAAAAATAAGGCCTATTTGTGTATGAAGGCCAAAAATGGGCTAAAACCAACTTGGAGATCCATTCTCGTGTGGATCCAAGTCATTTCCAACAAATAAGGGTGGTTTGAACTAGTTACCAAGTCTAGGGGATGGTTGAGCAATGCTAGGAAAGATGCTTTTGACTGCAAATTTGGGAATTTGACAAAAATCATGAATAATTCTCGAAAGAGAAGTGGTAGGAGAGATTATTGAAGGTTAAATAAGGAGTTTTTGAAGTTTACACTGATTTTCACGTGTGTTCCTTGCATTTTTGCTTACTGTTTCTTGTGCATACTAAAGACTTACAGTCCAGGCAGCGAACATGGAAGTTACAGTCTCCACCTGTAGCATTATACCTCGACTGAGAAGGTTTGAATAGTTGAAGGGGACCAAGAGAAGCTCATTAAAATTTTCTTAGGTCTTGACATGCCCGTACATAGCCTGTAGATCGAGTTTTTCATCCACTGCCCTCGAACTAGGGCTTCCTTGTTCTTGCAAACGATACTGTGGAAATTCCAAAGAATTTGAAATCTTCATGATCATGGTGCCCTCTACGACTGTCCAAAGGAGCAGAGTTTAAATCTTTGGTTAAGCATAGTTTTCATTACTGTCCTATATTCTAGGCCTGGAATTACCAGTACCCTGTCACAGTGAGGGTTTCAAGGTGTTTTAATGCATGTAAGGACCAAATATGCTTGGGAGTAGCTGTGGAATACTCAAATTCATCTACATGAAGGAGTAATAAGGTTGTGTCACTTCACCATACCTCTGCATTCCCTTACTATCCTCCAATAAGGCCTAATGAGGATTGTCCAGTCTCTAGAAATAGGATATCACCCAAACTAACCCTAACTGCAATTTCAACATGTTTTGTAGTCCCATAATGGGCTCTTCGATCAGTAGTTGGTGTGGTCTCAGCTGTGTGCATGGTGGAGTTATCATCCCAGTTCCTGTAGGACAGGACTACAAGCCTCTAGGCATGCCAAACTCTACTATTTTGATCATTGTAGGTCATTATTTTAGGTGTATGTAGGGTGTGTAATAGTGTGTACTCGTGTTAAGATGAGTGTGAACTGTTTTGTTACATTTGAGTCAATTTGTGTCTTCATGTCTTAACATTCATGAGCATAGAAGAATGTGTGTGTAATGATCCTTTAGTTCCACAGCCAGACGCTGGAGACACCCTCATAGATATAGATACCAGCTTAAGAATCCAGGTTGCGAGAACGCCTGTGAGGTATTCTGAGAAGATTGCACAACTGTTGGTTCTAAACATAGAAGCTGAGAAAGCGTATGATTATTGGATACTAGGAATCAGGACTTGATTCTATGTATGACCATAGCTGGCCCACAACAAACACGAACCTACGGTTGTGATCCACAAATCCCGCAACCCAACGAATCCATAAAAGAATTAGATATAGACACTGGCCTACGCACACTAGTATTTCAGTTCACTCCACTTCCACCTATTATCATTGAACAACTATCCTTGCTGGATTGTGCACAATCTAAAAGATCTAGGGGTCAGAGCAGACAAGAGCCTTCGTTGAAGAAGATGACGCAGATAGAAGGAAGAGGAGAGGTCGGGTAGGAGGAGGATTCAACTAGAGTGACTCAAGCACAGTTGTTAGAGGAGATAAGGAAGAAAAACTAGTTGATGGAAGAGATGAGGAGTCTAAGAGAAAGAATACAAGAGATGGATTTGTCTCAGAGAAGAGGCATAGAATATGCAGAAGAAAGTGAAGATGAAGAGCAGCCAGAAGAGCTCAATGTGGATATACCTCCTCTAGAAGCAACAGAAGAAAGATTGATCAAAGCCATTAGGAGCCAATTCCAAGGCCAAGGGTAGATGTTCCAGTGTATGAAGAAAGTCTCAAGCCAGAAGATCTCATTGATTGGATAAATGCTATGGACAAGTATTTTGAGTATGAAGAGGTGGAAAATGATAGGAAGGTGAAGTTTACAGTAACTAGATTGAAGAGTCATGTTTCCCTATGGTGGGATGGAATACATAAAGAGAGGATCAGAAAAGGAAAAGCAAAAATCAAAGATTGGGATAGGATGGTGGAAAAATTTAAGGCAAATTTTGTGCCCAAAGACTACCAAACAAACTTGTTCAGGACACTCTAGAACCTGAGACAAAAGACATGTCTGTAAAGGATTATACAGAGGAGTTTTATAGGCTGACCATAAGAGCAGGTCACAAGTGGAAGATGATTTAGAGAAGGTGGCTAGATATCTCAATGGACTGAAATTTGCAATTCAGGATGAAATCAACATTTTATCTCCAAGAACAGTTGATGAAGCATACCAACTAGCACTCAAAGCTGAGGAGAAGATTGCTAGAAAGAGTAGTTCATTTTCAAGAGGAAGAGGTAGAGCATTCAAGGGTAGATTTGGACAATCAAGTAGCAAGAAGACAATTACAAACCAGCCATGAAGAAGGCAGCAGTTCTTAAAGCACCAGAGGAGATTCATCGCCAAGAGGAGGTTTCTCATTCAGAGGAAGAAGGCCTTATCAAGGCTATCAAAGAGGAAGAGGCAGATTTTTGGGAAAGCTATAGATACAACAAGTATGTAGGGCACAAGTCTTATGAGTGTCTAGAGAACCCTTCAACCAGTCATGAGAGGGGTGTGCATGTTGCTCAAGCTAAAGAAGAAGTGGAAGAATCTACAACATCAAAGTAGGAGGACATTCCAGAGGAAGGTGAGTTACTCTTAATGAAAAGAATTTTGTTGAAGCCTAACAAGGAAGTTGCAGAACCACCACAAAGGAATATTTTGTTTAGAACCAGGTGTAAGAGCAAGGGAAGTGCTGAAAGGTGGTAATAGATAGTGGAAGTACTGATAACCTTGTGTCAACTGAGATGGTGGAAAATATAGGCTTGAAGAAAGAACCACATCCAACACCATATAAGGTTTATTGGCTACAAAAAGGGCATCAATTTTCTGGTGAATGAGCAGTGTAAGGTGGAATTTCAAATTGGTTCATATAGAGATCAAGTTGTTTGTGATGTCATGCCCATGGATGTGTGCCACATCTTGCTT
Organism: Taxus chinensis; assembly: GCA_019776745.2. Classification (NCBI taxonomy): domain Eukaryota; kingdom Viridiplantae; phylum Streptophyta; class Pinopsida; order Cupressales; family Taxaceae; genus Taxus; species Taxus chinensis. The sequence continues at coordinate 588,692,768 of CM034150.1, read as the reverse complement.
GGGAGACCTTGGCAATTTGACAACAAGGTTATACATGATGGAAGAAGAAAAACATATAATTTCATGAAGGATGGAGTAAAGCACACTCTCACACCATTGAAGGATGATCATGAAGAAGCAGAACAAATTTCTAAAGTGATGTTGATGATAGGTAAAGAGTTCTTGCATGAGATGAAGAAAGAAGAGGTAAATTTTGTTGTGATTGGTAAGCCTAAGAATGTAGTGACTAGTACTAAGTTGACTGATTTGCCTTTAGAGATTCAAGATATATTGAATGAGAACATTGACATTGTTGTGGATGATTTTAAATGAGCTACCACCATTAAGGAGCATCAACCATCATATTGATTTGATTCCAGGAGCAAGTTTTCCAAACAAAGCTGCTTATAGAATGACTCCAAGAGAGAATGAAGAGATCAAACAACAAGTGCAAGAGTTTTTGGACAAGGGGCTGGTAAGAGAGAGTTTAAGCCCATGTGTTGTCCCTACAGTGTTGAGTCCTAAGAAAGGATGGAACTTGGAGGATGTGTACAGACTCTAGAGCTATCAACAAGATAACCATCAGGTATAGATTTCCATTTCCTAGAATGGATGATTTTCTTGATTGTTTGAGTGGAGCTGCATATTTTTCAAAGGATAGACTTGAAAAGTGGATACCATCATATCAGAATTAGAGAAGGGGATGAGTGGAAGACAACTTTTAAAACTAATGATGGTTTGTATGAATGGTTAGTCATGCCTTTTGGCTTAACCAATGCTCTAAGCACTTTCATGAGATTGATGAATGAAGTGCTCAAAGAATTCATAGGTAAGTTTGTGATAGTATATTTAGATGACATTTTGGTGTATAGTCAAACTAAGGAGGATCATTTAAAGCATTTGAGAATGGTTTTAAACAAGTTGCATGAAGAGAAACTGTTGATTAATGTGAAAAGTGCAGTTTTCTAAAAATAGAGCTAGTGTATTTGGGTTTTGTCATTTCAAAAGAAGGTTTGAAGATGGACAAGGAGAAGATTAAATCCATTCTTGATTGGCCTACACCCAGGAGTACATATGAGGTAAGGAGCTTCCATGGATTAGCTAGTTTTATAGAAAATTCATAAGAAACTTCAGTGGAATTGTAGCACCAATGATAGATACAATAAAGGGTGATAAGAAAAAAATTTGTTGGACTGAAGCTGCTGATAAAAGCTTTAATTTTTTGAAAAAGAAGGTAACTGAAGGGCCTATTCTAACCCTACCTAATTTCAATAAGCTTTTTCAAGTTGAATGTGATGCTAGTGGGTTGGCAATAGGGGTTGTTTTGAGCCAAGAAGGAAAACCAGTGGCATATTTTAGTGAGAAGCTAAGTGATGCTAAAAAGAAGTATTCAACATATGAATAGGAGTTTTATGCACTCATACAAGCCTTGAAGAAGTGGAGGCATTACCTTATGCCTAAGGAGTTTGTCTTGTTCACTGATAACTATGCATTGAAATTTATTAGTAATCAGAACAAGCTAAGTCAAAAGCATGTTAAGTGGGTTGAATTTTTGCAAGGCTTTACATTTACTATAAAGCATAAAAAGGGTCAAAATAACAAGGTTGTAGATGCTTTGAGCAGGAGAGTTTTGGTTTTGCAGGAATCTCAAGTGAACATCATAGGCTTTGAAGAATTGAAGGAGATGTATGAAGATGATGCAGACTTCAAGGAGGCATACAATGCTTGCATAGGAATCCAATCATGGGAGATAGAAGTCCATGGCTGGACTATATGCTTTCAAGAAGGCATGTTGTTCAAGGGAAGCCAACTTTGTATCCCAAGGAGTTCCATGAGGGAGAATTTATTGAAAGAGAAGCATAGTGGCAGCTTAGCAGGACACTTTGGGCATAATAAAACATTGGCACATTTAAGTAGTCATTACTATTGGCCAGGGATGGATAAGGATGTCAAAAGGTTTGTAGAAAAATGCAAAGTGTGTCAGTATAGCAAGGGAAGTAGTCAAAATGCAGGATTATATCAGCCACTTCCCATTCCTAGTAGACCTTGGGATTCCATAAGCATGGATTTTGTACTTGGTTTTCCTAAGACTCAAAAAGTTCATGATTCCATATTTTTTGTAGTTGAAAGGTTTTCAAAAATGGCTCACTTTATCCCATGTACAAAGACAAGTGATGCAACACATATAGCTAACTTGTTCTTCTAGGAAATTGTAAGGTTGCATGGTTTGCCAAGAAGCATAGTTTCTGAAAGAGATACAAAATTTGTTGGGAATTTTTGGAGGACCCTCTGGAAGAAATTGGGAACAAATTTGAGCTTCATCTCAGCCTACCATCCTCAGACTGATGGTCAGACTTTGTTAACAGAAGCCTAGGAAATATTCTGAGAATTCTAGTGAGCATGCACCCAAAACAATGGGATCTTGCACTTGCACAAGCAGAATTTGCATACAATGACTCTCCTAACAGAAGTACAGGGATGAGTCCTTTCAAATTATGTATGGAATACACCCAAGAGGTTTTTATGAGCTAAGAAATTTAGGCAAGATGGAAACAAGAAGTGCAGATGCAGAGGAGTTTGCCAAAGCAATGCAAGACTTACATGAACAAGTGAAGAAGAAGCTTGAAGCAAATGCCATCAAATACAAACATAAAGCAGATCAGAGGAGAAAAGAGGTAACTTTCAATGTGGGAGACCTTGTTCTATCCCACCTTAGAAAAGAAAGATTTCCCAAGAAGGAGTACAACAAGTTAAAAGTGAAGAAAATTGGCCCATGCAAGGTATTGAGGAAGTTTTCTAATAATGCATATGAGATAGAGTTGCCTCCAGGAGTTGGAATTTCTCCAATCTTCAATATTGCAGACCTGTATGCTTACAAAATTGATGGTGAGGTTGTAGATGAACCTGCAACAGAGAATAAAGAAGTTGTTCAGTGGGAACTACAAATGCCTAAGGAAGTACCAAAGGAAGTAGAGTCTATTTTGGATAAGAAATTACTTAAGAAGACAAGAGATAATGGAGTATTACCGGTATCTAATCAAATGGAATAATTTTATAGCTGAGGATGCAACATGGATGACTGAGATTGATCTTCTCAAGCTGGGTACTAGTGTAGCAGAGTTGATGAAGGACAACACACCATTTTCCAACAAATAAGGGGGGTTTTGAACTAGTTACTAAGTCTAGGGTATGGTTGAGCTATTCAAGGGTATCGGTTGAGCAATGCTAGGAAAGATTCTTTTGACTGTAAATTTGGGAATTTGACAAAAATTATGAAGAATTCTCGAAAGAGAAGTGGTACGAGAGATTATTGAAGGTGAAATAAGGAGTTTTTGAAGTTTACACTGATTTTCACGTATGTTCCTTGAATTTTAGCTTACTGTTTCTTGTGCATACTAAAGACTTACAGTCCAGGCAGCGAACATGGAAGTTAGAGTCTCCACCTGTAGCATTATACCTCGACTGAGAAGATTTGAATAGTTGAAGGGGACCAAGAGAAGCTCATTAAAACTTTCTTAGGTCTTGACATGCCCGTACATAGCCTGTAGATCGAGTTTTTCATCCACTGCCCTCGAACTAGGGCTTCCTTGTTCTTGCAAACGGTATGGTGGAAATTCCTAAAAATTTGAAATCTTCATGATCATGGTGCCCTCTACCACTTGTCCAAAGGAGCAGAGTTTTAAATCTTTGGTTAAGCGTAGTTTTCATTACTGTCCTATTTTCTAGGCCTGGAATTGCCAGCACCCTGTCACAGTGAGGGTTTTAAGGTGTTTTAATGCATGTAAGGACCAAATAAGCTTGGGAGTAGCTGTGGAATACTCAAATTCATTTACATGAAGGAGTAATAAGGCTGTGTCACTTCATCATACCTCTGCATTCCATTTCAATCCTCTAATAAGGCCTAACTAGGACTGTACCGTCTCTAGAAGTAGGATTTCACCCAAACTAACCCTAATTGCAATTTCAACATGTTTTTTAGTCCCATAATGGGCTCTTGGATCAGTAGTTGGTGTGGTCACGGCTGTGTGCATGGTGGAGTTATCATCCCAGTTCCTGTAGGACAGGGCTACAAGCCTCTAGGCATGCCTATGAGGGGTCTTGGGCCTAATGGCCAAACTCTACTATTTTGATCATTGTAGGTCATTAGTTTAGGTGTATGTAGGGTGTGTAATAGTGTGTACTTGTGTCAAGATGAGTGTGAACTATTTTGTTACATTTGAGTCAATTTGTGTCTTCATGTCTTAACATTCATGAGCATAGAAGAATGTGTGTCTAATGGTTGATCAACCAAGTAAACTAGATAGTGCAAGACAGAGTTAAAGAAGCAGAAAGAGAGTAAATAGGTTGATACACCAATACCCTTCCTCGTTATTACCAAATGTCTTTTCTAGCATTCTATATGCTGGTTGGGGAAGAGACAAGAAGAATAGAACATGTTGCCTTTAAGATTTTTTCAACAAGAGGAAGACTAAGACCAATTCAAACTTGCAACTTCTTTTCAAAGTTTCTATTATCCATCAATTTGATAAAAAATGGAAACTTGACATTTGAAAGGATTTCTCAAATGATCAAAGAGCAAGGGATGGCTCTTGCAGATAAGCAGATTGAAAGAAGTCGCAGGTGAGGTCCCTTGCCGCTCTTAGAGATTCAATTTCTATTGCTCGTTGCATACTAGTGTTAGAAGGGGACTTGTCCCCTAGATTTTGGTGACGTCCTGAACATTTTGGGGGACTTGGGGACTCAAAGGGAATGTCCCTATTTTTTTTAGTTTTTTAACAAGTTTTATGATGCTTTAACTTTAAAAAGTTGTTATTTTTTTCAAAAACAGTGAATTTTGATCTTGATGGTACCCTAAACACCAATGATAACACATAAAACCCTAAATTTCACTGAATAAAGTTAAAACATTAAATATTTTATTTAATATATCATTTTAATGATTGTTCCCTTGTTGCTCCAAAATCTGGGGAAATTTGTTGTCGTCCTAGAAACCCCATCTCTCTTGCCCCCGCCCCCCATCACTGAGAGTTAAGTATTTGTCTTATAAAAAATCAAGGGCTCGTTTCAACTTTGTGATCAGTAATGCTAAAGCATTTATAATTAACAATTTGCATCACTTGATAGAATTTGTTAAAATATGTGAACAAACAGATAAAGAAGCAGAATACACACCTTGTTCATTGTGTGTTTGTCATTTTATTACGTGAGAGCTGGTTACAAAATGGTTGAAGTGGTTACAACCATTTATTAGTTAATATTTAACTAATAATGACTTACCGGAAAATTACAAGCCTTAAATTCCTACACCCCTCTTAAAGATTACACTACAGAAAGAAAAAACAAACATATTGACAAAAGATTAAAATAATAGAGCTAAACAGACTCACGCATTCTTCAAAAGCTTCCTTAATAAAAACAGTTCTTTGACTAGGAAGAACTCCATCAAGTTGCCTCCCCCGACCCTTGTAAAAGTGTAATTCTTTAACTGAATTCCCGAATTCTCGAATTCCACCTCCCCGAACTTCCAAAATTACAAAATCTTCTAAATTGTTTGGGCAGCCATCCATACTAAATTACTCTCACAACGCTCCATCAAGTTGTCTCATGACGCTCATAAGGGCGAGTTCCCGAGATCCACAGACTCCCAAACTATTTAGGCAGCCATCCATGGTGAGTTTTACCTACAGCGGATTCCTTCTTGTCTTCAAAGCGTTGGCTTATTTAAAATACATAGTCTTCATCAGCGAGTTTTTCAACCCTTCTGTTTTTTTTTTAACTTTCCCTTACTATATGTAGAAGACAAACTATTTAATAAAATATTTTTGGCATCTTCGTCATCTACTGTAGTATTGATTTTTTCTTGGTTGTCTGAAGAGAGACTTGATGTGGCTAGATATAGTGACTTCATCATCTATTTTTCACACCAATTTTAATTTTTGAACAACAAATTAATGCATTAAGATAAAAGTGATAATCTATACAATTGTTGGCTTCATGCATGCAAATAAATTCAGCAGAGAGAAATATAAATCTGTATTTTGATTTTGTTTTCGATATTAATGTAGAAATTTTTAATGTCTGGATTTGTTCCGTAAACGAATGTCATGGTCCTCTATAAAAATATTTTGCAAGATAAAATACCACTAAAATCATGCCCTTCTTCCGGCGTCTGAAATATGCAAAATATATTACCTTTGACCGGAGCCTACCCTAATAATAGGTGTAGGTTTTCTGCTTTTTTGTGATTGGCTTTTTTGCCTTTGTTCGCAATCTTCTTCCTTTTTGACTAGATTTTTTGCCTTTTCCGAATGTATATCCTGTGAAACAATCTGAAATTCATGTCTATAAAACCATGTTTTGTTTACGCTCATGACTGGTAAATCAATGACGTACGTGTTTTTTAAATGGCAGTAGTGCAAACCAATGGCATCTTCGAATCTAAGCTTTCCATCCCCTGCGAGCACATTGCAGACTCTCACAATGATTGACAAACTGTCTTTATGATTTTACTTGCTCGAAATTTGTGTATTTCTCGTCGCGACTATTAGAGATTCATAATATTCTCACTTTTTGTCTTTGAAAAAAACCTCCTGCGATTATGATTTTTTTACGTTTTCTCTTGTATTCATGAGCTCAAGCCCTTTTAAAATTCCATTTGTCGTCTTCGACTATGTTCACGAATTTTTTTTGTTCTTTATTTTTCCCTTTGAAATTCCATTTGCTCTCGATTTCCTCAGTTTTCTAGAAAGTAACCTTCCTAACAACCTCATGTTAACGCTTTGCAACCTTCTATTCAAATTATAAACCCTATCAAGCACCAATGGCTATGATAACAATGTTAAAAGATGTGAACAGAAAGATGAAGGATCAGAATACACACCTTGTTCATTGTGTGTCTGTCATTTTATCATGTGAAAGATGGTTACAAAATGGTTTGAAGTAGTTGCAACCATTTATTAGTTAATACTCAACTAATATGGACGAAACACTAAATATAAGCCTTATATTCCTACAGAATTTGGGTCGCCTAACAAACATTCATATTTTTTACATTCGCAATTCTAAAGCCAACATGATGCTTAAGACATGGCTTCATACTTATTGGGGCAGCCTGAACTTTTGCTCTCATTCGCAGGCAAGCATTTGGCAAAGAAAGGATTGTTTTGTTGGGGAGGAATGTGGAGTAAGGAACCCTAACAGTGGCATACTTGGCATGATCAAGTGTTAACAACAGCTGATTAAACTACTTATTTGAGCTCTACAAAATGATTCTTGAAAACTATATTTTCAAGTTACAATTGCCCTAGAATCGGATGGCCCAAAATCAAATAAAATAGACACCAGAACACCATTAATCATACACGTAGTCTCAATAATTGTTGGGTGGTGTTGGAAGACATGCACAAGGAAGAAATAAAGAGAAGGCGGATTGCACACATTTGGAATTGTGTGTCCGTCTATTTATTATGAGTGATGTAGTAACAAAGCAGTTACAACTATCTCATTAGTTAAATACCTAATGAAGTCCTTATTTAATAAGGCTTACATTCTAATACCCCCTCTTAAGGGTTATCCTACATAAAGCAAAAACAAACATTATAACAAAACTAGAACCAAATAGAACTACGCAATCTTTAGAGGCTTTCACTTTGAAAGTAATGCTATGACTAGGTAGGGCTCCATCAAGCTACTTTGTGACCTTCCTAAAGGTGTAGCTCCCGAGTTGAATTCTTGAGTTCCCAGATTCCACCTCCCTAAACTCCCGAATCACAGATCTCCCGAATTATTGGACAACCATCCATATTGAGCCATCCACAAGCTCCATCAAGTTGTCTCATGACCCTCGTGAGGGCATAATTCCCAAGATCCATAGTCTCCCAAACTATATGAGCAACCATCCATATCGAGCTTCATCTACCTTGTATCCTTTCTTGCCTTCAAATTTTAGAGCATCTTTATATTACGTATTTGTCACTTTTCTCACTACCTTTTGCATCTGGTGGGTTTTCAAGCATGGCTATATTGGTTGTATTTGATATGCCTTTACCCTTGAGCACATCATTGGCTCGAACATGACAATCCCATGTTGAGTGACCTCTTTTTTTACAATAATGACATTCAATCTCACGGTGATCTTTATCTGATCTTCTACGAGAGTTTCTGGTTTTGGAATAAAATGCACTTTCTTGTTGACAATGACCTTTTGCATCTTTTGCAGTTCGTTTTTCTTCAGCTAGAAGAGTGGTTCTTTGTTGCAACTGTGATGTGCATAGTTTCGTGCCCTAGCAAATAGAACAAACAATCTGAAACATTGTTGTGCCCTCGATTTGATTCGCTAATGTGTGACTGTAGTTTTGCCTTTTCGAATTCGCGAGTCACGTTTTTGTGTATATTTTTCCCTAAGACTGGTTTCGTGGCTATTTTTTGCTAAAAAATCGCAACTGTATTTTGCCTAGGTTCGTGTCTTCATCTTCCCACGACTTTGGCTCTATTTCAATGGCGGAAATGCCTGTGTAACTTCAACGGAAAGGGACGGAAATGATTGTATATTAATGGCGAACTGCGAAACCCAACTGCATATTAACGGCTCGCAGATTTTATATTCGTGACTGCAACTGCATAATAGTGCCCTGAATTCACTTCGACCCTCGTTTCGTACGACAATGGCCTTGAAAATATATATTTTTTTAAATTCATTCAGACTTCGTGCCCTTATGGGGCTGATCTTCTTCCCTTCTCTCTTTCCTCGCTTGTCTCGGTTTGATACCAATATTGGAAGACGTGCACAAGGAATAAATAAAGAGGTGGTGGATTGCACACATTTGAAATTGTGTCTGTATATTTATTATGAGTTTTGTAATTACAAAGCGATTACAACCATCTTATTAGTTAAATAACTAATGAAGTCCTTATTTAATAAGGCTTACAATTTAATAGGTGGTGCTCAACTTGGTAGTTGTCCACTGCCGCATACATCCTATGGGCACAACCGATATCATCTGCTATCTTCTCATATTGGTGCCTTCTACCCTTGGAAGTTTTTATATTCATGACGTATTTGATGGTTGCAAAGAATGTGTGAGTGGCAGGGTGGCCATGGACAAGGATACGGGGTCTCCCTATCATGCTTCCATTCCACCACCACCTTGTACTTTTGACAAAACCGTGATAGAGCCTTGCAAATTTGTTGTACTGTTTCACTAGCTTTCACCTTATTTTCTAGCCAGTGGAGTGTTTAGTGTAAAGATAGGAATCCTTTTCCTAAACCCTTTTTGTAATCTTCAGCTAACCTTGCTTTAGAAGCTTCTTAATGGTTTCATTTACCCATGTGAGAGGTTTCGTTGACTAGTGGACTCATCTCAAGCTTGCAAAATCAGATTTACAATTGGACGAATTTCTACCGTAAGTTAGCAATCACCTTTGAGCTTCCTAGAGCTTTGGACCTATATCTATAGGATAAGTGAGTTTGTAAAAGTTTAAAAGACCTTTAGGACAAATGAGGACATCATTTATGGGCCTTGGTAGGAGAGTTGTAGGTAGAAGTGATTAGGTGTAGAAGAGCTATGTGAGGTGCAAGTACTTGTATAAGATGGTTTAAATGCATGTAAATAAGTCATATGACTTGTAAGAGAAATCAAATATTTTTGGAAGAAAGGGATGTGGGCTTGTGCGTGAATTAGAACTTTGGGGAAAAGAGTGGTATCTGTCTCAATCCTACTGATTATAGAATTTGAATGACAATCCTATAAATGGCACAAGCATGGGCTTGTCTGGGAGTTTTTGATTTTTTGTTGGAGTGATAGAGCTTTGGACTTGGAAGGACGAAAGTAGAGAGTAGAGAGGCAGCCTTGGTGGTTTGAGGTGAGGTTTTCATGCTTTTGAACGACCCACATGCTCATGTTTTTATATTATTTACACATGCTTACCTTCTTCCCTTGTTTGCAGAGCATATTCATGTTTATTTGTGCTTGTCTATAACTAGTTTCTACTAGTTTGTTGGGGGATGGGTTTGGGTTTCGGGCCTTTGGTTTTCTTATGGTTTTTATGCTTTGTTTTGAGTTGAAACCATTCCATTTGTTGTTTTTCTGATTTTATTGAGTTGCTTTTTAATGCCGTCATGCCACCCATTTGAGGCCAAGCATTAGAGGTGTGTGTGTGGGGGGTTTGAGGAATAAGTAGAGCACTTGTACCTTGCTCGTTGGAAAATCTTGAGGGAAAGGGTATAAATATGTATGGGAATGTTGTGAGTCCACACATCCCATCTTTATTTGGCATATTAAGATGCTCTTGTAGGCCTTGAAGTGGGGCCCATTTCTCCCCATTTTTGCTTTGGGAGGTCTAAGGAGATATGTGGAATCTAGTATTATGATTGACCTTGGATTATTATTGCATATGGAAATACTTTAAGAACAATCAGTAGTCAGTAAAAAGGTTCATCAATAATCAATGTGGTCGATATATTGTGTGTTGTCAATATTTTGATTAGAAGATAAATTAGACTTTTTGTAAAATGGTTGTATGAACTGTCAAACATCGGGCCTTGCCTTTAAATAGTATAAACCATGTTGGGTAAAGGGCATATGTATTAGGTCCTCCCTGAACTAAGAAGATTGTAAGAGACTTATCTTGATGGATACAAGGTGCTGGTGGTTTCATAAATTATAATGGATGTAATTAGCATTGGCTATTTTGTGTATGCTCTGTTGCTAGTCTAGGATCTCAATAGACTATTTATATACTCCATTCTGGCATCGTGCTTTAAAAATAACTTGGATCAGATTGCATGCAAAAGGAAGTTGGTTGTCAATCCTCTTCACACACATCATCATTAAGAACGACATGGGAAATTAATGTGCCAACCAGTCCAAGAAACGGTCAAAACAAACCAGCAAGAGGGAGAAGAATTCGACAAAAGAATTCCAATACTTGTTGAGATCTCTCTGATACAAGAGTATGTTCAGGAGGAAACAACGCTAGAACCCAAGTATCATCAGACTCTATCTGGGGTAACTTCGCAGTTACTGAGGATGTAGAACAGACTCCTTGACCACCTTCCATGGCTCCTTGCCAGGCATTATATAATATTGAAAAATATTGTGGGGCAATTCGTCGACCAAGAGATTAGAAGGCAACAAATCTTGCAACTTTATACAAGGAAAACCCAAGAAGAGGAGAGATTAAATAAACATTGATGCCATTAGCACCAAACAAAGGGCGAACAAAGAATGACAGAGCTGTGAAACAAAGGAAGTCAAAACCAAGAGGATCATTCTTAATCTTGGAACAACAGAGACAGTGATAGGGTTACAAGAAGCAACCACTTCAAAAATAAAAGAGGGAAAGTATAAGCGAGCTTAAGCCCAAGCCAAAGTGTAAGCAAGAGCTGAAGCAAGAACCAAGAGAGGATTGGCCCCATCAAATGAGATCAAGGACTCTACACCACTTCTCAAGATGCAATGGGAGGAGATTGTTAGGCCTCTAGGGATATGGTTGCAGGAGTCCCTTAACAGGCTTAACGGAGTCTAATGAGTAGAAAAGACTCAAACCTTGACTTTGGAGAGAAGTGTCCATTTGGATATAGAGAATTTGAAAGTGACTTCCTAACAGAGGAAGAATGGACTGCCTACAAGTCGTAAACTGTACATGGGATTGAAGAACCTTTGACTGAAAATACCCTTTCCCGAATATTCCAAAGCAGCTAAAACAATTGGAAGTGGAACAAAGGGGATAGTAGACACTGAGAGGGAATTCGAAGGTGAGAAATATAGAACATAGATGACTCTCAAAGGACGAAGCTCAGTATAGATGTGTCCAAGAGTGCAAAGGAACATCTGACACATAACTGTCCCAAGGAGGAAGATCATATTTGATGCACCACTTTAGAAGATCCCAACCATGGGTACCCCATCACCCGAGAAACAAAAAATTGTCCAAATTCAATGGAGATGGTTCAGAAGACCCTATGCAGAACTATAGAACATGCATCACTATATGAACTGCAAATGGGAAGACAGACGAACATACTTGGCTATGATGCTTCCTAGTCACCTTTTGCAAGGGGTGGCTATTGATTCATACTCTGAGGTACCAACGATTAAGAAAGCTGACATGGAGGACTCTCAAGGTCGCCTTTCAGAAAAGGATTCAAACTTCTAAGGGATGATAATGAGATTGTTATCGAGATCTACAACAATTTTCAAGGTAAGCACGAGATAGTGCAAGCTTACAATCGCAAACTCAAGGACTTGTTGGGAGAACTTGCGAAGGAGGTAGCCAACAATGGGAAAAGAAATATGGTTCATCTAAGGGCTGGTCCCTTCACTTAGAAGAAAATGAAAGTGGTCCCACCTTCGTCATACAAGGATGCCTATAATAGGGCAATGGACATCGAGAGTGAGAACAAAACATCATCCTTGCACACAAGGAGTGAAGATAAGAACTCTAATTTCAGTGAAAAAAAGCAAGGGTCTTGCACAAATGCTTCGGAGGGATATGCTTTGAATGATGAGAGAATTGAAGAATGAAGACAAGGAAGGGGACTTGTAGTGTATTGATTGCAAAATAGGACACACAATGAGCAACTGTCCAAGAAGACTATTTCATCACATCTGTCAAGTCAATGGCCATGACGTGAAAAGTTGCCCCTTTGATTTAAAAAATTGAAGTGCCCAAGTTCTTCTCACCCAAGGAGAACTTTGGGAGGATCAACACCTTGGGGGAAAAAGCCGAAAGCAAATATGGGAGCATCAACTGGACTTATATGTTCTTGGTGTGATCCAGGAGATCATAAGGATGTTAACTATCTAAAACAAGCAACCATCAACATGATCGACATAAGAAACAAAGAGGTGTTGGCAATCACTAGAGGACAATAAAAACAAATAATCCTGTCCATGTACAAAGAAAGCACGGATGCCAGAAGAAAGGGTGGAGGTAGAACAAGCAATGAGGGAAGAGCAGAGACCTTCCCAAGAAAGTACAAGAACACCAACCAATCGATTCGGGTCAAACAAAGTCATTGTGAGGCAAGTGTTGCACACCACCATTGCTATCAAAGAATTTGACCTATTACAAAGCATCCCCGAGCTTCGGAATGTCTTAAGAATCTTGTATAAGACAACAATCACATCACCAAGTGGGCAACATTACTCGTATTTGAAGGAAGAACAGCAGCAAAGAGGACGGAGGAGAGAGACATTGTCAAACCCCCTTGGTCAAGAGATTAGGTAATTGACCCAATGTTGCTAACAAAGAGTTTAGCTCACATGCCAATTGTGCTCCACACAAGGATTCTAGGTTTGAACCAAACCAATGCTATTTTTGATAGCAGTTCTGAAGTGAAAATACTTCCAAAAGAAACTTGGAAGAGCCTTGGTGAACCCACTATTTTGCAGCCAACATTCCTGTTAGTAGGAGCTGACCAAAATGAGATATAGGTGATGGGATTCCTCACGGCACAAGAGCTAAACATCAGTACCCAACCATTCCTACTAAATTTTGTAGTGATCTCCTTAAAGAAGAAATCATGTGATGCTTTATTGGGTCAAGGTTGGTTAATAGCAGCCAAGGTAGATTTGGAAAAAAAAAACTCCTGATCGAGAACAGAGGGCGGAGATACATCAGACTTAAGGAGTCAAGTGGTTAATGAGGAGGTAGCTTCATCTGATGATGGCTTGTCAGGCACAGACAAAATAGATGGAGGAAGGACACGTTGCATGTGAGCCAGGGTTCAATAATACCAAATGAATAGGGTCTATTGGAATTGCACTCGTGCTTGGAAGATGAAACAAGTACCCTCAATGGCCTCTTCTATTTGTAGATGGAACACTACAAAGCATTCCAACCTGAGAGCAACTTCATTGAGATCGTGGAAATAGAGGACAGTGATGGTTTTGTGACAGACAACTCAGAACCAAGAAGGGGACCACATGCCAGGAAGAAACTAAAATCTATAGTTTCTAATCAAGTGGAACCATTTTCGTTGTGTTCAACCTACCCTCCAGAGTTCACAAAATTCCAAGTGGGTAATATAAAGATAAGAGAAGAATCATCCAACATTTGAAGGGGGTAGCAGATAGGAAATACAAAGAACTGACAACAATTGAGGTGAAGAGGAACCTTGGCTTTGATGGCAAGCCCCAAAGGATCATGATGGGGCACGACTGAAAAAAAGTGCTAACAGGTGCAACAATTCGGATAGTTACGAAATACAAGGATGTGTTCACATGAACCTACAAGGATTTGAAGGGAGTGCCACCAGACGTGCGTACACAAGATTCTCCTAGTTCCAAGAGCTCAATTGGTACATAACAGAGCTTATACAATGGACCAAAATTATGCTGCCAAGGTCCACAAAGAGATTGAAAATCAAATGGAGGCATGTATAATTTTTAGAGTTCAAACAAGTGAATGGGTGTCCCCGATACTAATCATCCTGAAGGAGTCGAAACATTTATGTCTGGACTTCAGGAGCCTAAATGTGGTTACTGTCAAGGACACATTTCCAATCCCATTCATAAACTATACTAGAGGAAGTAACCAGACACAAGATCCACTCCTTTATGGACGGGTTCTTGGACTACAATCAAATTAGCATTATGGAGGAAGAAAAAATAAGAACCACTTTATAGTGAAGGACGAAGTCTATGCTTATAACCAAAAGCCCTTTGGACTCTGCAACGCTCCAACCATGTTCTATAGGATTATTTCCCCAGTGCTACACATCTTTGACAAAATGGCCACATGTAATTTCAAAGCTTTTTTGGACCAGTAAATTTATAGCAACCAAGAATCCCACTTGAGGATCCTCACGGGATGTGTGAGATAATGTCCAGGAGTGAAATCAACTCTAAATCCAAAGAAGTATCAGTTCATGGTCTCGCAAGGCAAGCTTCTAGGGAATATAGTGCAGAAAGTGGGACTAAAGATGGATCTAAACACTATAAGGGTAGTGGTGGAGGTGGAAGCACCCAAGGATGCTTTTGGGCCACATAAAGTACTACAGACGTTTCATAAAGCACTACAAACATTTCATAAAGCATTTTTCCCAAATTTCTAACCCTCTAGACATCCTAACAAGGGGACTCTGTTTGTATCCAAAGAACAAGAACAATCATTCAAAGAATTGAAGTTTCGATTGATCGGTTCCCCTGTACTTGTCTACTTGAGATGGGACAAGGAGTTCCATTTCCATGTAGATGCCTCCAATTACGCTATTTGAGTGACATTAGCCCAAGTTGGATACAAATTGTTGGACCACCCAATGTTCTTTGCAACCAAACTTGTGTCCAATGCTGAGAAGAACTTCAATACCATGGAACGACAAGCTCTCGGTATGGCAAATGCAATGTACGAGTTTAAACATTTGTCAACAAATCAGGCATTATTGCGCTTAGTCAACAAATCCGTCATTCATGGCTGGTAAGCATATGGTTGTTACAAGAGTTCACATACAAAATCATTGTTAGACCAAGGAGGAGTCACACGATCGCATATCAACTCTAGCGGATTAAATCAAGAGAACCCGTGTGTATACACCCCATTTTTTATGTTTGTTAACCATTTCTCTTGTGCAAGGGTTGATGCATTTTTCTCTTGATCGGGTGCCTCAAGGGGTCTATCGAGATTGGGTGTGATCGGACTTGATTATGTGGGCTAGACCACAACATTTGAGAGATGTCGCTATTATGCCATAGCTTCCTTACCCTTGCCTCGTTTTTTCCCTTTGTTCACACATTACATCTATCACATCTACTTGTCTCATTATGTCTACATGTTTATGCTTATCACACACTGTTATCCATGCTTTCGATCATCTTGGACCTTCGTCATTTCCTCCATTTATCTTTTGGCCTCCACTTCGCATGTTTTTCACCCCTTTGTCATAAGGCTTCCCCCATGGCCGACACCATCGCCCATGGGCAATGGTGTCGGGATTGGTTTTTCCACAGTGGATGCCATCCCCCATCGGGTATATATACCCTCATTTTCTCATTAAGATCACTAATTAACAATCAATTAGACATTCATAAAGGCACTACTTGATATTACTCGCACTATTTCGCATTTGTCAAAATTGAGGATTTGGAGCTTACGTTTTTGCATTTGGGTCACCATGGTGAGTTAGGATTGGAGGTCAATCTCCTTGTTGAGCTTTCCCCTTCTCCACCCATAGTGATTCTCTCTCAATGTTGTTATCTCTATGAAGGATTACGCATCAACGGTCATATACTACATGTAAGTATTTCTAACCCTTCTTAGTCTTTTATCTTGCACTTGTATGTTGTTGATTCCTCATTCATTGCTATAGACTAGAGTAGATGTATGTTTGCTTTGATCTATTGGATTGTCTTATTTTATTATGCCCCTTGGCTTTATCCATCTCTTGATATATCTCTATTTTGAATCCTAGTAGGAAACCTATCTTTATCATAGGTGTAGGCCTTGGAAACCTATAGATATCTTAGGGTTAGGATCACTATCCTCTAGAATTACAACACTAGCACTCCTCAAGTGCCTTTGGTATCTATATCATGTGTTCGAACTTATATTCGATCCCTACATTTGAGAACCCAACTGGGAACCTATCTTTTCCCGTCATACACTTTGGTGAACCTGACATGAATATTACTTTGCACTAAATTAGGTCAGTTTCACACTACTTAATTTTTCTTTTTTTTCCTATACAATCAGCCCTTGTACAGAACCCTATTGCACAGTTGATCCTTTATGCGTATCATTCCTCTTTTCTTGATGCCATTGGCCCCTGTGCAAGCTTCCTGCATGGTTGATCCTATCTGGAAATTTTACCAACAATTCCTTTTCAAGCATCCCTACTTCATAATGGAATAGTTGGTGATTCTACTACATCAATTGCCAAGCCATCTCTGTATGGCAACATTCACGACACGGATGATAATTTCCCTAAGCTAGTTCCTTATCACATGGACTATTTTGCCATAGGAGTTGTTAATGCTAAGAATCTAAAACCACCACCTCGTAATGTAGAAACCAGATCCAACATCTAAAACCTTGTCTTTGAAACTGAAGTTGGGGAACACAAAGATGTCATATAGTCTGATTACACTCCCGCTTTGCAAAAATTACTTCAACAATTCCCTTAATATATAGGAGTCACCCAACATGTTGCAAAAGCACATTGAAGACTATTTTTCTAGCAAGTTGGATTCAATTATCAATCAAATTGAGCTTCCTCCAAATAACGATCCTAATCAGCTCATCATGCAACTCATTGATCACTTAAGTCAACAACAGACTCTGATGCAAATGCAAAGCCATCTAGCTCGGCTTGCTAGTCGGCTGCAAACGGTCTCTTGCGGCACTGCAAAACAAGGTCAGCCCCCTCCTCTTCCTATTCGAATTAATGGAGTACCCATTGCCCAACCTCCCATCCACAAAAAATTCATTCAAGCCATTCAAAAAGAGCCTCTCGCTTCCTACATCGCTTCTATGGACATTGGACGGTTCACCCCTTCCATTTCTTACAACGGCTCTACTGTTCCTGTCCTTCATATCAAGGCATTTGGCAGTCTTTACAAAGATTGGGTCAAAGCGAATTCTTATGCCGCCACCAAGTTATTTTAGCTAAGACACTCACGGGCGATACTTTGGATTGGTACCATACTCTTTCGGCCAAATCTATTGTCAAACTTGAAAGCTTGGTGACCGCCTTCGTAAACGAATTTCAATATCTTGACCTTCCTAAAAACAGATTAAAGATTTCTTCAATTGCAAACAAGCAGACAATGGATCTACCCAAGATTTCATCAAGCGTTGGAAGACCTTATCCACTAAGGCCGAACATAATATGCCAAATGAAAGTCTATTCCAACTATTCCTTAGGGCACTTAAACCTCACCTTCAATACAAGGTGAGATCCTTCCTTCTCTCCCCAAAGAAACAACCACTTGAAAACATTCAAGTCCTCATGCATCCTAGAAACAAGAATGACACTGATGACAGAGTCATAGACACTCTTCCTCAAGGCACTTCTAATAGGACTATCCATAACATTGACCAATCTACCTCTAAATCACGAGGAAAAAAACTTTTTTCGTCCCGTGTTGATTGTCACCAACTTTGTCTGAGGAGTTGAGATGACACCTACCTGGACCATTCACCATGGTTGTAAAACCTTCTCGACCTCTTCCTCAATGGCATGACGAAAGTAAATTCTATTGGTGGCATGTTAATTGTAGCCATTCTTATGACAATTGTCGTGCTCTTTGATCTTTCGCCTATACCTTCCTCCTTGGCAATAACTTTGATCATGAGGCCATCACTCGGGAAAGGTTAGATGAAGCCGTCAAGGCACGCAACAAATCTCAACAACGTGATCAACATGAAGCGGTTCATCAAGCCAATAAGTGCCTTAAAGTTGACAATGATCCACGTCCTAATCTAACTAGAATAATCCTAGTCCTACTCCAAACAATAATGCAACTACTAACATTGTTGACACTTCATATCCGTCTATTAGTACATCTACGAAGAACACGGTTAATATGCAATGTGCCCAACGAATTATCACCTGTATTAAACCTTCGTATCATTCCTCTACCCAGACTAAATCTTATAGAGTCATCTATCCATGTTCTCCAAACCAAAGATCTCATAAATAGACTTTTATCCTGGATCCCCCAATTCAAATAAACGCCATCAGCCCGCGTATAGATACGCCTAACGGCTAGCACTTGTCATCCTTCCTAGTCGATCCTGTATGTTTCCAATTCTATCATTTCTTACACCATCGACCCCTGTGAGGATATTTCTACCACAGTCGATCCCGTCGAAATGCCAAAAAAATCAAAATCTAGAGCTATCTACAAGTCCTTCAGAACCTGTTCAGACTGACCCTGCCCAGGTTCAAACTGTTGCACAGTCCAACCCTAAAGATCAAGACCCTCTTACAAAACTCTCTCGGCTCCCAAGTTCAATCCTTTTTTTGGAGCTCATGTGTACCTCACTTACACATTGTGAGCATCTCATGTCATCTATCTTTGCAAGAACTTGCCCTACATGGTTCGGAAGAGAGCATCATGCATCAATGCAAAGAACTATCCATTGCAACAAACCTTTCTACAAATCATTCCTCATCCATTCATTTCTTCTTGATTCCTAATGAGCTTCTCTTTCGTGCAAATGATCCTCCTCCCTTCATCTTAGTCCAAATTAGCCACACTACAGTGAAGAGAGCTCTCATAGAAAAAGGTTTTGGTACCTATGTTGTTTCTCTTGACTTCATTACGACACTTGGCTACTCTATTGACAACCTAAAATCCACTAGAAGCACATATCAAGGTTATGATCATAGACATATGCCCCCTATGGGTTGCATTTGGCTCCCTATCACTATGCCTCCTCGCACCGTATATGTCAAAGTCATTATCTTCAACTTCTCCTTGTATTATAATATCCTCTTAGGTAGAGTTTGGATTCATCACATGTGTGCAGTCGCATCATCCTCCTACCAATGTGTTAAGTTTTTTCCACCTAGGGGATATCTATAAAGTAAAAGACAACTAATTCTTGGAACTTTGACCTCTTCGAACAACGTGGGACATTCAAAATTCCCACCCTCGAAGAATTCCTTACCATCCCATTTTGAGAATATCAATGCTTCAATTATCCTATAGATGCCCTTCGTGGCTATAGTGGTCATCCCAAGGTCATGGGCCATACTCTGCCTAACCTCCTTGACTCAAATGATGATGAACCCGATGAAATCAAACTTAAGATCAATACTTTTGATCTTCACGATGCCATTATACCATAATTACCACTTACTTTACAACCTCACTCGCCCAAGAAGGATGTCGACCGAGTCCCTGTCACTATTGCTCACACTAAGTGTCCTCCTGTAAAGCATCTTGTACAACCTAAGACTATTATCGATTTGTGTACTATTGATGTTACCACACCTAATTACAATGATGGTTACTCTATAAATCGTCCATTCTTCGCAGGTTATGTCCAAGCTAAGAATGTGGAAGTTCTTCATTATCAGGCATCACTACAATCTACTTTACAAGTGACCACGAGTCGGACTTGGTCTCTGAAGCTCCTCCCCATGAAAGATACCGAGCAACTAAAACAATCTAGTGATCACACCTAGCGATACTAACCCCACCAATTAAGGTTAGAGTCTCCAGGGAATACTCCTGATGAACATTGTTGTTCTCCACTTAGCCAGATGGAGGCCTCATAGCAAGTTCCCCAGTTCCTACGAACGGGGGCCAACTGGAGGAGAAACTCTTCTAGTAGTGCGCTTGACAAGAAGGCTTTGCCCTACACAACTATGCATTGGCTCATTAGTGGTTAGGTATCCTCAATGCCCCAAAGGGGCTGACTGCGACATGTCCCCCCATTGTCCCCCACCAAGGAGTATCAAGAACAAATCTTTCTCATCAGCATCCGCAGGGGCAAGGCAACACAGCTCCTGCATTACGTTTTAAAAACTGGCCTATGATCTTGCCTCTCGTAGCCTAATGTGCTGGCACTTAAACAAAGAGGTCAAAGAGAGAGTCCCCTCCAACATCCTCACACAACGGGCACACACTCCCTAAAGTCGGATCCAACAGCCCAAACCTAGCAGCACAACCACTAAGAACGAACAAACCCACCCTAGCCTTAAGGAGCCAGTAGACAGCTTCAACTGACACATTCTTGAACCTCTGCGCTCGCTTGATGAAGCTTTAAGTCTCTCCAAACTTGGACTCCTTGTAAAATCCTAGGGAACCTTGGAGCCTGAATTTATTCTCCCAAGCCACCCAAGCTTCCTCAAGCACCAGGTGACTACTGCTAGCCCTCAGCACGTTCTTTATGAGTCACTTAGTGGTCCTATGATTCCAGGACCAGATTTCCCCCACCCTGCATAGCGGATTATGATTCATGAGATCTACAATAACGGTTTTAAGACCCCCATACTTCTCCAGGGCACGGGCCCTCTGACTATAATGCATCTCTGCATGCCACTGTTACAAACCACAGCACTGTTCCATTTGCCTTTTGTCATAAGATCCATGCCACAACATAACAATGATCACCTTTCGAATATCCAGAAACCGAGCAATAAAAACAGCACTCAATCAGACCATCAGTGAACTTGGAGGATTCTCCTCACTACATGTGGCCCATCATGTTAAGGCTCTCCTCTCTACAGTGCGCTATGGCACATCACAAAACATCCGCACACCCTGAATGGGCAGCCCAAGAATTGTGTGTACATCCTGTAATATGACAGCGACCTCTATAATCACTCTAATGACCCTCCACCTAAACGTATTGGACCTGATCTCCAAGCGACCCAAAAATATCTGTATCAAATCTAGATCCAACGGGATTTGTACCAATGCCTCCAAAACCGAGGCCCTATAACTGGGCTACATCCTAATAAACCACACAATAACTCTGGTAACCACACCATATCCACTGACCTCCACAATCGGGTCCTCCATAGAACCTGCAAAATATCACACAAGTACCCACAAAATCTCAATCGATAATCTTCATGAAAAACATAAACTACTTCTAAACTACATCGGCCACCCAGGCTTAACGCCATTGGTCACTGACCAAAAAATCATTGTCTCTCAACTACATCGGCCACCCTGGAACAATGCCATCAGCTAGCCTAGAAATCTCCACCACCTAAACGTCATTGGCCCCTCAAGCTTCAACACCATCAACCACACTATAGAAACCCAATGCCATCAGCCATGATGCAATTGGTCATTCTACCATGGCATCTCCCGCCTATCTCAGGGGTCTACGACCTTTTCTAGCATTAAATTCAAAACATGACCTAATGACTCCAAAAATCAAAATGCTCCCAAACCCACCTAGAACTCGACCTGATCTACATTTTGACTATCTTTAGGGCAAATTTCACTAGCCGAATTCGCCCCAACATAAAATTTTCCACTTAACTCCCAACTACTCTTTCCCAATTTAAAAACAAAACCTACCATGCGATTCACACCATCGCGTGCCCCATCTCAACCACCTCATCCACCACCTCACACTCTTGCCATTGTCACTAAAATCGCTCTAATCGAATATTCTCAGAAACTCAGAATCTCTCAATCTCAATTAGCAAAGTGACAAATGAATTTCTCCTTTTACTATTTATGGCAATATTTACAAATGATTTCGATGTGATTCCTTCCAACCTTCAAACCTTCATATATTTCAAACGACAAACCCTAAAAACATTTCGTAAATTGTGCCATAACTGTGGTGTTGAGCTAATTATTTTGACATATTGAACATACCTCTACCGAATCCTGCCAAAAATCCACATTTTTTGTCATTTCGACGCTTTGTCACATCATCCCATGGCCTCCTAACCAAGTGATTTATGTCTTATTTAACTAATTATCTTCTAGTGTTTCTTTTCAGTCCTACTTCTTCAAGGTTCTAAGCAGTTATTGCGCACACCACAGGTAAGTCAAGTAACACTACCATGCAAGTATGAGGTAGGTATATCCCATTTGGTGATGTTCATTATTTCTTTACAGCACTTTCACTATTACTTTACTTTCAAAATTGACTTTCAATTTCAGGTGTTGCATAGATCTTTTAACGACAAGCATCTCATGTTTCACTGTTATGAAACACATTGATCTTTGGCTGCGGCATATGTATACACCTCATTTTTTACGCTTGTTAACAGTTTCTCTTGTGCAGGGGTTGTTGATGCACTTTCCTCCTAAGTAGGGTGCCTCGAGGGGCTCTTCGGGATTGGGTGCGATCGAACTTAGTCATGTGGGCTAGACCACAACATTTGAGAGATGTCACTATTATGCCATTATTCCTTTATCTTTGCCTCAATTCTTCCCTTTGTTCACACATTACATCTGTCACATCTACTTGTCTCATTATGTCTACTTGTTTATGTTTATTGCACACTATTATCCCTACTTTAGGTCACCCTAGACCTTCATCATTTCCTCCATTTATCTTCTAGTTTCCACCTCACATGTTTTTCAACCCTTTTGTCCTTAGGGTTCCCCCAAGGCCAGTGCCATCACCCATGGTGTCAGGTTTGGTTTTTATACAACCGATGCCATCACCCATAGGCAATGGCGTCGAGTATATATACCCCTTTTTTCTCATTTAGATCACCAATTAACAATCAAGTAAACATGCATAAAGGCACTACTTGATATTGCTCGCAATATTTCACACCTACTTGTCAGACTTGAGGATTTGGAGCTTCCCTTTTTACATTTGGGTCACCATAGTGAGTTATGATTAGAGGTCTTCTTGTTAATCTTTTCTCTTCTCCATCCATTCTGATTCTCTCTCGATGTTGTTGTCTCTAGGGAGGATTATGCATCAACGGTCACACCCACGCTATAGGTGAGTATTTCTAACCCTTCATAATCTTTTATCTTGCACTTGTATGTTGTTGATTGGTCATTCATTGTTATAGACTAGAGTAGATGTATGTTTGCTTTGATTTATTGCATTGCCTTATTATCTTACGCCCCATGGCTTTACCCATCCCTTGATCTATCTTTACTCTGAATCCTAGTAGGATACCTATCTTTATCTTAGGTGTAGGCCTTGGAAACCTATATCTATCTTAGGCTTAGGATTACTATGCTCTAGAATTACAACACTAGTGATCCTTGAGCACCTTTGGTGTCTACATTGTGCGTCCGGGCTTAGATTTGATCCCTACAATTGTGAACCCAACTAGGAACCTATCTTTGCTAGTCATACACAGTGGAGGGTGTCAATGAAGATTTCCCAAATGCTTGTTTATTTCAAATTGCAATGGTACCAATATGGTGCGAGAATATTGGGGACTACTTGTCTTTTGCATCCTTTTCGAGGGATATCCAACCAAGGGAGATAACGAAATTGGTGTTGAAAGCCCTTGCATTCTAGATAAATGGGTTCTTATATAAGTGATCCATAGGAATCTAGAAAAACACCATTTCATCAGAGCAACCAAAATCAGAAGGAAAAAATAAGTTGAAGAAGGAGAAAATTGTCAAGTTACAGAACCGCCACTTACTGCAAAGCGGCAGTTGTGTAACCGCCCCTCTGCAAACACCGGCGGTTGTGTAACCGCCGATCTGCATTCATCGGCAGTCTTGTCACGATGTAAAACAAAAAAAATACATCCACAAATAATTGTGGATTTGGAATGTCTAGACTGTGTTTCTTCCTTGTACGACCCTTCCTATTCCCCAAAGCACGGGAGGACATAAGAAGCAAGCTATAAAAGCAAGAAGAGCATTTGGAATTGGGCATCGATTCATGGGAGACGTGAGCAAGAAACCATTGGTGCTAGAATTGGTTTGTAGAAGCATGGTGTATGAGCAAAGCAAGCAAGTAGAGAGGGGGGAAGTAACATTGTTGTTTTACTTCGGTTTCTTGTAATTTGTATTCTTTTGAATTGGCCAATATAATACTAGGAAGAAAGAGCAATTGCCGTTCCCGAGTGGTTTTCCCTCAATCTGGTGGTTTCCAGGATAAAAAAATTGTGTTGTGTATTGAAGTGTTCATCTTTTATTTGATGTAAGTAGTTCTAAGCATAGTTCGCATACTCGTACTCGGCAGACCCCAAAAAAAACTCGGCAATATTCGGCAAATACTCGGGAATACTCGGCAACTTAAAAAATACTCAAATTTCTTTAAAAAACATAAATTTTAAGCAACACAACTACAAAATGTATCAAATGAGCCCATATAATGTTGGAGAAGTGTTTTCTTGTTGGCTAGATTTTCTGCATAGCACAAAACCTAGGTAGTCATGAGATAAATCTCCCTCATTTTACCGGTGAGGCTCCCATGTCAGATTTGTCAATTAAAGTATGCTAATATTTAAATGGGGTTTTACTTTAACTACTCAGTTCATGAACCATAACTGAACAGTTCTGCAGCAAATAAGCAACTGTTTAAGAAAGGAAATATTTATAGAAGGGAAAAGGAATTATATCAACACAGTGAAGAAATGAAGAAGATGTGCATCCCAATCAATAGATAGCAAAGTTGATTGCATGCACATAGAAGAAACTAATAGATATAAACACAAAATTCTAAGCAAAGGTAGCTCTAGATCTAGATCTGAAATAACACAAAGTTTATTAAGAGATCTAAGATTAAAAAACAAGAAACACAATACACCGTGACACAAAGTTCTCCGGAAATCTGCTCCTGTATATTCCTTTGCTTTAAGTGGCTCTCAAAAGTTTTAGCACAAAGTCTAGAACACAAGGTTGTTGCTTACAAATTCTCATCATTAACCTGGAGGTTCTTCTCCTACTTATAGAATGTAGAAGGGAAAGTACAAGTCGGAAGCTTTTGGTTGAACTGGCACATGTGGAAGTGGGAAAGGAAACAAATGGCAATCTCCCTCCTAGAATTCCTCTTTGCATGACATGTATGATTTGCAACTGAAAATAGAACCTTCTATTTTGCACGTCTGCCACCTATCTCCAAGTAGTTGACTTCTTCAAGTAATGGTTTTTAAACCAATCACTTAAGTTGTATAATTTAATTGATCGCTCAATTACTTTGTCGGAGGAAAGAAGAAGGAAAAGGAAAGTTGCAGTCTTGTCCTTTTTCATGTCTGCATGCAGCTGATTCTTTTGTCTTTGATTCTCACCAAACTGGATCTGGGAGTAGCTGGATCTGGAAACAAGAAGCTGGATCTGGAAGCGGTTGGAATTTTGTCTTCACCTTGTCTTCTCTTTTATCCTTGAAGCTTTTGCAGTTCTTCTCCTGTACATGCATCAGTGCAATGTCTGCCGTAAATAACTCTTTATTTTTAATTGCATATGAGCAATTAAAAATTCTGGAAAGCACTCCGGAAGAATGCAACTTCAATGAAGGCTTCAACTGGAAGATGGGAGCACTTGCACAAGATCTTGGAAGGAATTTTCCATGTACTGACTTTTACACGGGCTGTATTAGAAGCAAGAGGGTGAATTTTCTGCCGGAAGCCTTTGTAATTATGAGATCTGGATCTGCATCTGGATACGGATATGGATCTGGATTTGCATCTGCATCTGCATATGGATCTGGATCTGCATCTGGATCTGTCTATCAATTCAGCAAGAGGTCTTGGACTTAGATCTGTGTCTCCAATATCTGCAAATTTAGAAGCGATGCATGACTCCGTTATGCTCTCTTTTTCATCTTTCTTCGCCATAGCTTTGTCTATCTTTGTCTACACAATTCTTTTTTTTCTTATTTGACTGGAATTTCTTCAAAATTAGTGCAAATCTGGATAATCCTTCAGATTCGGAGGAAATATTCAATGTATTGGACATTGATATAAGTTCATTTTCTTTATAAAAGCACCTGTATCTAACTCCTGCAAATAATTCAGACAAAGATGGCAACCGAAGCATGCACAGTGAATTTTAATCACAAAAATCTGCATAATTCAAGCCTGCTGCCCCAAAATTTGACGTTGTATTTGCATGCAAAGCAAACATGAATTTTACCAACATCACCTGAGCACCTGTATCACTTCTACAAACAATTATGCAGACACAAATCAGCCTTTTTCAAAGCATGCGCCAAAACTAGAAGCTTTTAGCATCAAATCCACCTTCCTCTGAGCAAAATCCTTCTCTAAATGGGGCGCACTTTTCCTCTGGGCTGCACTTCTTCACCTGTGAATTAATTAATTCATCCTTATGGCAGCCCCTGCTTATATAACTCTCATAATTCTATAATTAATAATTGCTCTTCCTATTCCTGGCAATTAATTAATTAAAAATCATGCTCTTCTCTTTAACTGATGTGTTAAAAGAGCATGTTTAAGGACAGCCATCCAATTAATTAAATTAATCCAATTTAAACATCCACTCTTCACTCAACTGAAGCTTCACAGTGTGCCTTGACCTTAGCCACTGAAAATAGAAATTAATTTAATCATTTAATACTTCAAAAAACATTAAATATCACCCAAATGGGGCGCACTTTTTAGCATGAAGAGGGCAGCCTTTTAATAAATTAAATTTAATCAATTTAGACCATCCATTTCCATCCTTTTTATTCTCCCTTGCTTTGTTGACTTTTCTCCATGTTTAGGCGCCATAAATAGAAGAAGAATTAATTAAAATAATCACTTTAAAGGCTACCATCTTCTCCCTAAACGGGTCGCACTTTTTAGCATAATAGAATTCTATTTTTAAAAACACATGGCAATGGGAATTTTTACCCTACAAGGCAGCGCTGGAAATCCCATGATCCACTTAAGTGATTTGACTTTAACATTGGGATTATTTACCCTGCATGGCAGGCAATAAAATCCCATGATTTCACTTAAGTCACTTTTCTTTTATTTCACCATGGGAATTTTTACCCTGCAAGGCAGACAATAAATTCCCGCCTGTCTGCTGCCTCTAATTTTCCCATTGCAACTTAAGTGATTTTTCCATCATGGAAAAAAGTACCCTGCAAGGCAGGCAATAAAATCCCACCTGCCTGCCGCTTCTATTTTTCCCATGATCCACTTAAATCCTTTGATTTCCAAAAATACGTCCAACCCCACAGGGGCTTTTTAGTGCACGACTTCACTTTTTCCCAAAGAATCAGACCTCCGATGGTGACTTCATTCCGGCACAATGTGCGTATGTGATCTCTGAATACTCCAGGCCAAGAATCGGGCTAACCCGGCAAAGGAATTGATCTAAAGTAATTTCACAGAAAACGAAACGGGAAAACACCAACACAAAAAATTGTCAAAAGTCACAAATAAAGCCCAAAACTTATTCCTAGTTAAAACCCTTCTGGTATATAGGAATAATGATATGTTCGATCACAACAGGGTTAAAACGGAACACAAATTGCCTCAAACGGATCTCAAAATAATTAAATACAAATTTCCTGCAGATAAATCTCGACGACAGAATATAACAATTTTGGGCATCTGGGTATTTGGCGAAAATGGCTAATATGGCTCTTTGGGAGATCTTGACGCAATACAAGAACTTTCTGGCAATAAAAACACAAAACGACCCATTATTTTAAAAGTACGAATTTTTTTTGGATAGGGTATCACAGATTTCAGGATGAAATCTGGGGACACCATTTCTATTAGATTTGAATACAAATACAATACAAAACAAAATCGCATCATTATGTGAATACAACAACCAACTGATAAGTAATATGAATTTATGATGATTGACATTGAAAAATATCATCATAAATTTCATATTTATGCAAGTTACAATATACAATAAATTACATTTTCCTCTTCCCCAATCTAGAGAAATATTGGGGAGAGGGTCTAGTGCCTCTACTAGTCCCCACACTCAGTTGTGTCTTCCCGCTCCTACAAGGCTACAACTCTGGATCGATCCTAGAACTAGATGGTGGTGTTGGTGGCTCCTTTGTTGCATGTTGGAGATCACCTCCAAAGATGTCATCAAATCCAATATCTCCTCAGAGTCCTAGTGCTTCTCCCTCTCAAAAGAAGAAATCTCGTCCTCTGTGAACGCAAGGTTTTAGTCTTCTTGCCCAGTCCAGTCATTGTATGGATCTATCTCATCCAAATCAATGAACTCCTCTGATGTGGCCTCCACTTTTCTTGTGCGAAGCCGGAGATTGTATTGCACAAAAACCAAGTCGTTGAGTCATTTTTGACTCAACTTGTTGCGCTTCTTCGTGTGAATGGCCTCAAACAAACTCCAGTTGTGTTCACATCCAGAAGCGCTACAAGCTTGAGATAGAATTCTGAGGGCTAGCTTTTAAAGATGCGGAGTATTCCCTCCCAAATCCTCCCACCAAGAACCTACAAATAACATAATCAAAAATTTATAAGTAATTAAAAAAAACAAATCTGTATCTAATAAGTAACTTGGTAAACATTCTAATTTTTATTACTTTGTGACTACATGGCTCTCCCTCGAATAGCTAGCACCGAAGAAACGAACCTCCCCCTAGCATGTTTGTAACTTTGCAGCTTTAAAATGACGAGGTCCGTCGTCTCAACATTTGGTATCATCCTCTCAATACATGTTGAAAGGCCCTTCATAACCTCTTTGTTCACATCCGTGAAGCTGTCGAAGTAGAAATACTTGGGGTTGAGGTAGTACCCCGCTGGATGAATAGGTTGGAGTTGATTGTTCCACCTCTGATTAATAATGTCCCAAAAGGGACCATATCTGACGATATCCCCCCTGTAATAATTTTAGATAGTTTCTTTGGCCCTATTCATGGCCTCATATATAAACCCCATGGGGTTTTGCTCCCCATCAACCAAACGCAAAACCCTCACTAACGGCTCTGACACCTACACACAAATTAAAATGTAAGGTTGCAAACTTACAATACATATTAGAAAATAAAGTAAAAAGTAAAAAGTAAAACAATATATTTATAATTTAACAAATTAAAATAAAGGAATGAAATATAAATCGAAGTTTGAAATTACCTTGATGATCTCTACAGCTCTCTTTGCAAAGATATCATCAAAAACTATCTTTGCAACCCTCTCTCTGTCAGCTTTCTTTGAATATTATGAGTCTAGCCATGTTTGACTCACAAACATTTGTTTCAAAGGTGTCAACAAACTAGAAATACTTTGCAACGTCAAGAAGTTAGTTGCAAACCTTGTGACACCAGCTCAAACAAACTCTTTCCCCTTTGTGTGTTCTCTCATCAAGCTCAGTACCCAAGGGTGATTGTATATGTACTTGTTATGGTTCTTGCATCTTCTACAACCGACCTCACCCAATCAATTTTGCCCATGTCCTCCAAAAGAAGGTCAAGGCAATGAGTTGCACAAGCAGTTCAAAAGAGTGATGGATGTCTCTCCTGCAGTAGTCTCTCAACCACCACATATGTTGTTGCATTGTCTGTGACAACTTGCACAACATTTTGTACACCAACCTCTAATACAACCGCCTCTAACATAACACTCAAATTCTCTGCAATTTTTATTATGTTAGAGGCATCAATAGACTTCAAAAACACCATCTCACCGTTTGAAGCCGCTAAAAAATTGACAAGGGTCCAGTTCCTTCCATCCGTCCACCCATCTGCAAGAATGGTGCATCAAAATTTTTGCCATTGTTTCTTTTTCTCTTCTAGAATGGTACTGGCATCTGCAACTACACCCTTAAGCAATTTTCCACTTAAATCTTTTGGAGAGGGTGCCTTGTACCCTTTCCCTGCAACTGTCAATGTTGTCACCAAATACTCCCAGTATGGGCTCTTTACCACATTGAACGGCACGTTGTTGTAGTACCAGAAATTTGCACAAGCATTATCCGCTTCCTCGTGCATATCTTTGTTCTACACTATACCTTCCAATGAAGTTTGTGCTCCAGGTATGTTCCTTGCCACAATATAGCTCTGTATACCTTTGCTCGAACTCGATGAAGATGCACCTCTCCCGGCTCTTCCGCTTCGTATGCATGTACCACGAGTAGAGCCCACAATTGTTGCCGCATCATCCTCTAAATCCTCTGTCACAACAACCCCAGGTCTAATAGCTTGTGTTATGGCTGCTTGCACCCTTGCCCTCTCTAGTTTATTTTTTGGAGAGGGTGCCTTGTACCCTTTCCCTACAACTGTCAATGTTGTCACCAAATACTCCCAGTATGGGCTCTTTGCCACATTGAACGGCAGGTTGTTGTAGTACCAGAAATTTGCACAAGCTTTATTTGCTTCCTCGTGCATATCTTTGTTCCACACTATACCTTCCAATGAAGTTTGTGCTCCAGGTGTGTTCCTAGCCACAATATAGCTCTGTATACCTTTGCTCGAACTCGATGAAGATGCGCCTCTCCCGGCTCTTCTGCTTCGTACGCGTGGACCACGAGTAGAGCCCACAATTGTTGCCGCATCATCCTCTAAATCCTCTGTCACAACAACCCCAGGTCTAATAGCTTATGTTATGGCTTCCTGCACCCTTTCCCTCTCTAGTTTCTTCTCCTCTAACTCTGCCAACTTTGCTCTCATCTCTCACTTTGCCTCTTCTGACACATTGGGGCAAACCGTAACATCTCAGCAAACAATACATGAAAGGTGATATTTCAAACAATTGATGCCTCCAAACATTTTTCTGCCATAGAAATTGTAAATAACTTCATTTTCAGTAGCTCCACGTACACCATACTTCCTTGCTTTGGAACAGGCATTCGTAAGAACAGTCCCTACTAGTGATGCTGATCCAGATGCCGAACTTGATGTCGAGCCTGATGCTATAGTGAAGCTCTAATCTGCAACACAATGGACATTTAAAATATTAGAAGAACGTAGGCTTAATTAAATTTAAAAGAAAAATGTGCCTGAATAACAAATTTGTGTTAAAAAAAATACATACCTTTGGCTGCAAATGAGTATAAAAAAATTACAAACATTCGATTTTACATTACATGTATTTAGAATTACAAAACGAATCAATTACAATACACATACATAAAATTTAACTAGTTTACAATAAATTTGCGTAAAAAAAAAATACATACCTCTGGCTGCAAATGAGTATAAAAAAATTACAAGCATTCAATTTTACATAAATAATATACACAAATTTGAAAAAACCTCAAAGCATTGAAAAAAAAAAACCTACCTCCAAATGCAATTCTCAAAATTCTCTCTTCAAATTCGCTCCAAAATCCACTCAACACAAGCAATGCAAGCTCAAATGGTTGTGTGGTTGAAAACGAGGGAGTGGAGGGCCTTAAAAAGAGAGAAAACCGTGTAAATGCAGTTTTTTTAGCGTAAAAGCTGTGTAAATGCGTTTTACCAGCGTGGGTGAGTTTTTGGCACGAACTCACCAAGTTGTGGCAAGTACTCGCCGAGTTAACTTGACAAGTACTCGCCACAAGTCGACGAGTTTATTTTTGCGATTTTTTTGGCGATTTATTCATTTCTGCAAATGTTTGGTGAGTATTCAACAACTCGGCGAGTAATCGGCGAGTTTTCCAACTATGGTTCTAAGCACTAGCATTCATTCACTAACTTTTACAACTGTCATTTTCAAGTAAATTGGAAGTAAGAACAGCAGTTGTGTGGTTTTGTAAGTTTCCAAAGTAGAAGTTTACGGATCATTTTGGTATTAGAGCTCACAATAATATCCAAGGCACTGGTATTCGTTCTTGTGTGATTTGTATGACAATGACAAGGTCTAAAGGCGAAGAAGTAACACCTTGCGATCCGGAGATATCTACGACAAGGTGGAAACAAAGGATTAGAGACTAAATGGAAGAAGAGAACTTGGTTCGTTGCTGGAAAGCACTATGTATAGGGTGTTTCAATAGCAAAGGGAAGTCTCATATCAACAAAGGACAGCAGTGGCTAAGCAAGATTTCATAAACTCAGTGGTTCGAGCTTTGACCGAGAAATTTGGCATACGAAAGAGCCACGATGAGGAAGATGTGGAAGAGCGTGAAGAGGAAACTCCAGTTGAAAGGCAAAGGTAAAATCTAATCATGCTCATTTTAAAGTTTAAACTAAAGTTGAGATTAAAAGCTTTGAAGGACAAGTAGATGCAGAATCACTAGATAAATGGTTAAAGCAATTGGAGGTCTGTTTTAGTGTGCATAATATCACTGAGGCACAAAGGATCACCTTTGCACGTCTCAAGATGGAAGGACATGCTCTGGTTTGGTGGGAAACCCATCTAGCCACTTGTGAAAAGAAGCGTCCTATTGTAAGTTCTCGGGAGGATTTTAAAGAATTGAGAAGAGCAAATTTTTATCCTATTGGCCATAAGATTGATCAAATGATTACATGGCAGTATTTTAGACAAACCAACGGTCAAAATGTGCAAGATTACACTACAGAGTTTTGGAGGAAAGCCATGTTGCTCCTATGGACTTGGAGGATGAGGATATTCTGACCAAGTATTTGGGAGGACTTCACACTCACCTTCAAGGGAAGGTCATCTCCACAAAGCCCAAGGATCTCAATGAAGCATATGTGCAAGCATACTACATAGATGATGACAAAACATTAGTCTAGGGTTTACTCTGTCACATGGTCGCAACACTTTTATTAAAAGGTCACTAGTTGTATACTAGTGACCTTTTAATAAAAGTGTTGCGACCATGTGACAGAGTAAACCCTAGACTAATGTTGTGAACGTATTTTAGCACCTGGGCCACCCCCTATCTATATGGCATAACCATAAAGAGTCCCCCCATATAGATTTTCGAGATAGATCAATTGTCGCCCTTGACCTTGTCATCCTAGGAACCATGTTGTTTGTGATTTGTTTGGGTTGTTGACCAGATTTCTAATGTCACTTGTCCACTATTGTGAACTCTTGCAATTAATCACAAAAATAAAATTCTTGGTTTTAGTTGGTTTTAATCGTGCCTATTTTTAGGGTTTGACAATGGCCATCATGTTGGCAAAGAAGTCTTGAATTCCTTGTCTGAGAAGCTAGAATTATTGCATTTAAAAAATTTATCATTTGCGAAAATGGGTATAAATCCCATTCTACGAGTTCACTTAAATGACCGTGTTGAAATGTGTGATCAATGTTTTTAGATAATAAGATGCTTTCAAAATCATGAAATTGATGAAAGAAGAAGGCACAACTAAAATATACGCGAGAGCCTTTACAACTGGTTAAAATGTAAAAATTGGACTTTTTAAGTCATAAAAAGTGTTTATGGATGATGAAAAGCCTTCAAAAGCGTGATCAAATTAAATGGTCAAGTATATTGGCAAGATTAGTATATATTGCTGAAGGAAAATTTAATAGAGAAAATAGTATCCCCTTTTACGAATATAAGCCATTTTTTGTTGTAGTTATCATCCCAAGCTTAGATACTCATAAGAGCCAAAAGGGCGTACCTACCATGGCAAGTCTTACATCAATATAACCTTGATATATAATTCGATAATACAATACTTTCTAGTGAAGCAAGGGGAAACTAGTAAATAGAACTTTAAGAGTGATAAGAAGGCATTGAACTTTCTTAGAAAATCAGTGCCAAGTACAATAGCTTGTAAATTTTTAAATGACCAAGTCTGACAACCTTTAAGAAGCTTTTTCTTTATGTTTTCACAACTTTCAGAGCACCTTGATACAAACAAAACTTTAGTAGGTGTGACTAATTTAGAAAAACCGATTCCAAACAAACAATAGAAAGCATCTTTGATATATATACTCAAGCCTTCACACAGGCCATTTAATGTGAAAGATCTATAGATAGGGCATGAAGTAAGTAACATGAATCATGTGCATATACAAATGGATTATAAATCGACGCAAATCCATCGCATAATCAAATGGATTATATATGTAACATGAATCATCCAAGATAAAGACCCCCCCCCCCCCCACTCTTCCCCATGTTGGTATGGGGGACAACGGGGGTTCGCTTAATCCTCCTATATATAGATAATAAATAGGGGCGCTCTCCCTTCATATCATATGGATTAACGATTAGGAGTTCTTTGATCAGGTCATTGATCGAATGGCTTCATCGTGCTACGCCCTTAGTCCTATATATTGGATATGTAGTGTCGACTTGTGGCTAACATAATCTCTTTTCTTGTCATATGTCATTCATTTATGCTTTCATATGTTTAGTAGGTTGGCCTTGGTGTTGGCCATAACATAGGAATGGTATATATAGGTGGTAGTAAGGAGTAGTTAATCATCATATTGAGCACTTGAGTCTTATTGTATGGTTTGGAGGTTGCCCCCTCGAAGTGGCTAAGCTATTCTACTTGAATATTGTGATCATTTATCTACAATTTTGTGTTCTTTGGTGTTATATTGTTGTTGATATTCAGATTTATCCAAGTAATTTCATTACAAGTGGTATCAGAGCTTGATCTCACCCAGAATTGCGTCAAAACCCTAATTGTGAAGTTTCGGCTATATCTCAAAATTGGTAGTGAATTTTTCTGCAATTTTTTTTGTGAAATCAGTCAAGTAAGATCCTCTCCAAATTTCAAGGTTTTTTCCACTTGATTTGAAAAGTTATATTTTTTAGGGTTTTTCATAAATTCGCTACCTATTGAAATTTTCTTAAGTTTCTTATATTTTTAGAAAGTTATTAGTTTTTTCTCATAAATTTAGCTAGGTTTTGGCTGAATTCCTCTCCCAAGTAATTAAAAGGGTTTATTCTCTATTCCTACCATTTTCGGGCATCAAACCTTAAATTTCTACCCAAACCCTGGTATCCCAAGCCACTAAACCCTACATCATGACAAGATCAACTAGAGGCCAAGGGAAGGGTCTAAGGAAGATGTAGTTTTGAATCTTCAGTTATAGGGCATCAAAGGGTCTTCCAACTTGAGGACATGGTAAATAACTTGAGTAATGTGTAGGCCTTAAGTTTGGTCATATCGCAATAATGGGAGAAATGATGTCAAATTTGAAAATGTTGAAGGATTTCATGAAAATAGAATTTGATTCATTGAATAAGGAGTTGCTACAATTTAACTCATGCATAAAGTCTAGCAATAATGTCCATTCTAGTTACATGGGATCCTCAAGAAATGCACACTTCAATTCCAACCACGCCAACTAGGGTGGATCCTTTACACACACCACTGGATCTTCTAACCAATGACATGGAATTATTCCAAAAGTTGAAATGCATAAGTTTAATGGAAAGGATCTGCTCAATTGGATTAAACAAATGGATAATTTCTTTGATCTACATCAGATCCCATCAGACAAAAGGTGACCATGGCATCCTTATATCTAGAACCTGACCAATTTTTCTGGTATCACTGGTTATGTTCTCAAAGGTAGAAGAATGGTCTTAGTGTCACATGAACAATTTTTCACTGAAGAGTTGCAATTGCACTATAGTTCTAGTGTGTCAAAGAATTACTTTAGCCAATTAGCAAAGTTACAACAAACAGTTCAGTTAAGGATTATGTTCATCAATTCCAAAATCTATCCTTGCGTGTGGAGAATATTACATAAGGGTATTTGAATGACCTATTTCTTGGGGGTCTTAAGGACCACATTGAGCATGAGGTGCACATGTTTAATCCACTCAAGGTTTCTGATTCTATTATCATGGCACGTAGGGTAGAGGAAAAATTTCTTTCCAACAGAAGGCAAACTTTCACTAACATAAAAGACCGTAACACCTTGCCACCATCGTACCCTCAGCCAATTAGACCGACACCTCAACAAATTGAAGAAAAAAGAGAAAAGGGTTATGTTTTAATTGTGACAGTAAATATGGACCAGGTCATAAATGTGCTAAGAAGAAATTGTTTTACATTGAAGGGACCGGTGAGGAGGAAGAAGATGAGGAAACATCAAGTGATGAAGTGGAAAAACTAGAGGAAGACTCTGAAGAGCCCCATCAACTATCTCATGACATGATCTATCTAGTATTAGCACTCCACAAACTCTTCAGGTCATGGGTTACCTTAAGAAGTAGAAGGTGACAGTATTGATTGATTCGAGGAGCACACATAATTTCATCAATAATAAGCTAGCAACAAGGCTAAATTGTTTCATCTACCCAGCACCTGAATTTCAAGTAATGATTGCAGATGGTGGCACAGTCCAATGTTCAGGGAAATGCCATAAAATCAGACTTATGATGGGTGACTACAACAATGGAATCCACTATGTTTGCTATTCCCATGGGTGGAGCTGATATTGTCTTAGGTGTTCAGTGGCTCACAACTTTGGGCACCATAGAGCTAAATTTCTAGGAGTTGTTCATGCCCTTTCATTCTAAAGGAAGACAGTTTGAACTTCAAGGACTACAAGCAAAAACTCCTCAGGTGGTTAGTTCTCACCAAATGCAGAAGATTCTTAAAAAGGGGGCTGAAGGATTTGTAGCACGATTGTTCTCCATGGAAGTTCAACCACCAATTACTGTAGCGCATCCTAATCTTCAAAAGGTTATTGATAAACATGCAGTTGTCTTTGAGGATCCTAGAGGATTGCCTCCTAAAAGAGATCATGATCATGTCATTCAGTTAATTCTAGGAAGCCAACCCCCCAACATCAGGCCTTATAGATACCCATATGTGCAAAAGAGTGAGATTGAGAAGATGGTTGAGGAAATGTTGGAAATGGGTATTATTCCTCATAGTCAGAGTGCTTATTCTGCTCCAGTGGTGATGGTGCATCACAAGGATGGAAGGTGGCGCATGTGTCTAGACTACAGAGAACTTAACAAGTACACTATCAAAGATAAGTTTCCTATTCCTGTCATTGATGATTTGTTAGATGAGTTGCATGGTGAAGTTTATTTTACAAAACTAGATCTTCGTTCTGGGTATCACCAAATTAGAGTAAAGAAAGAGGATATTCATAAGACAACCTTCAAAACTCATCAAGGGCATTATGAATTTCTAGTGATGCCTTTTGGTCTTACTAATGCACCATCCACATTTCAGAGTTTGATGAATTTTGTATTTCGACCATTCCTACGGAAGTTTGTCTTGGTATTTTTTGATGATATCCTCATCTACAAAAAATCATGGGAGAAACATTTACATCATGTAAATACAATCTTGGAAGCCCTAGAGAAACATCAACTATATGCCAAGCCTTCGAAGTGTTCTTTTGGGGTACATGAAGTGGAATACTTGGGCCATATTGTCTCTCATGAAGGTGTTAAGGTGGACCCTCGCAAGATCAAGGCCATGGTGGAATGGGAAGTTCCAAGAACCCTCAAGCATTTATGAGGTTTCTTAGGTCTCACAGGGTACTATTGCAGATTTGTAAAGAACTATGGTAGTATAGCAACACCACTCACAACATTATTGAAGAAATACTCCTTTCATTGGAATGAGGAAGCTTCTAGGGCATTTGAAAAATTGAAGGCGGTGATGTGCACCACCCCAGTATTGGCAACCCCAGATTTCTCCAAGACCTTCATAGTTGAATGTGATGCTTCAGGAAATGGGATCGGGTAGTACTCATGCAAGAAGGACATCCCATAGCATTTGAGAGCTAGACAACTAAAAGGAAAGAATTTGTTGAAGCCCACCTATGAGAAGGAAATGATGGCAATCTTACATGCAGTCAAACAATGGAGACCATACTTGATGGGTAGACACTTCAAGGTAAAAATTAATCATGATAGTTTGAAATACTTCTTGGAGCAATGACTATCTTTAGAAGAGCAACAAAAATGGGTCACAAAGATGTTGGGTTATGACTTTGAGATTATTTATAAGAAAGGGAAGGAAAATGTGGTCGTTGATGCACTATCTAGGAGGGATGAGTCCACAAAAGCATTGTTATGTGCCATCTCTATACTAAAGGCAGATTGGGTAGATCAAGCAAGGGAAGAATGGCAGAAAGATGCAGAGACCCAAACTCTCATTCAAAATCTCCAGAAAGATCCAACCATATCCGAAAAAATTATATGGAAGGGTGATACATTGTGGTACAAGGACAGGTTGTATTTGTGTAAGAACTCTACACTTAAACACCATGTTCTTTCAGAGCTCCATTCTTCTCCACTAGGTGGCCATTCTGGGTTCTTGAAAACTTATCATAGAGTTAAACAAGATTTATTTTGGGAGGGGTTGAAAGGAGATGTTCAAAAAAATGTGGTAGAATTTTTGGTGTGTTAACATAATAAGGGCGAGACCATTAAGATATTGGGTCTCCTACAACCCTTGTCTATTCCTAGCGAGAGATGGGAAGAGGTATCTATGGATTTCATCACAGGATTACCTAAATCAGAAGGGAAAAGCGTCATCATGGTTGTAGTGGATAGAATTACCAAGTATGCTCATTTTTGTGCCTGTCTCATCCTTTCACAACTAGTACAATTTCCATCTCTTTTATGGACATAGTTCAAAAGCTCCATGGCACGCCCAAAATTATAGTAAGTGATCGCAATCCGATATTTACGAGCAATTTTTGGACTGATTTGTTCTCTTGTTTGGGTACCCAATTGGCCCAGAGTTCATCTTATCATCCCCAATTAGATGGGAAAACTGAGGTGGTAAATAAATGTTTGGAGGGGTATCTTCGATGTTTTACTTCGGATAAACAAGAATGTTGGGTGCAATGGTTGCCACTTGCAGAATGGTGGTATAATACTTCATTTCATACTTCATCCAAAATGTCTCCATTTCTGGCACTTTACAGGTACCATCCTCCATCACTCATCTCTAGCTTGAAGGTCAAACCTAAGGTGAGAGCAATCAAAGATCACATTCAACACCAACACGAGGTACTCTCTAGCCTTAGAGAGAATTTGGCAATGGCACAAAACCACATGAAGCAACAGGATGATCAACACCGTAGTGAGTGACACTTTGAAGTGGGAGACTTTGTTTTTGTATGGTTGCAACCATATAAGCAGTTGTCCTTAAAACAACAAAAGAAGGATAATAAGCTTGCACCTAAATACTATGGTCCTTACCAAGTGTTGCAAAAAATTGGTAGTGTGGCATATAAGTTGGAGCTCCCTCAAGGAAGTAAAATACATCCAGTCTTCCATGTTTCTTGCTTGAAGAAAGTCATTGGGCAACACATTTCAACCCAATTAGTTCTTCCTGAACTAGATGAGGAAGGAAGGATCATATTGGAACCTGAAGGTATTCTTCAAACACACACCAAAAGATTGAGGACCAGAGTCATTACCGAGTATCTAATCAAGTGGAAGAATATGAATATTGAGGATGCAACATGGGAAGATGAAGCATTTCTGCAGCAACATCCAGGGCTGGCCAACATTGGGGACAATGTTGCTTCGAAGGGGAGGGGCATGCTACGCACCTTAGTCCTATAGCTTATATTAGATATGTAGTGTCGACTTGTGGCTTACATAATCTCTCTTCTTGTCATATGTTATTCATTTATGCTTTCATATGTTTAGTAGGTCGGCCTTGGTGTTGGCCATAACATAGGAATGGTATATATAGGTGGTAGTAAGGAGTAGTTAATCATCATATTGAGAAATTGAGTCTTATTGTATGGTTTGGAGGTTTCCCCCTCAAAGTGGCTAAGCTATTCTACTTGCATATTGTGATCATTTATCTACAATTTTGTGTTCTTTATGTGTTCTATTGCTTGATGATATTTAGATTTATCCAAGTAATCCATCCCCGTACCGAGGACGTTTTGGAAACTCGAGGACAGGGACTTGCAGCCCTTGGGCATTTCAGTGTAATTATTATTGTAATTAATACTTCAACCTTATGTGAAATCTCAATTCAGCTCCAATTTTATGTATTAAGGTTCTATATTTGAAATTTTGTTGTGTGTGATGAATGATTTATCAATGTTATCATATAAATATTTGAAATTTCCTATATTTTCTATATTTTCCTTTATTTTTAATAAATTAATAGCCGTCCCCTAATAAAAGGCCTCCAAAAAAATCCGTCCCGGAAACACGTCCCCCCGTCCCCTGCCGTTCCCATCCCAGAAACTTGGTGGAACATAGCTTCTAAACAAACATTAGAAACCATCTTTGATAAATACACTCAATGATTTCTAATGTTTGTTTAGAAATCATTTTTTCCTAAATTAGTCACACCTACATACACACACACATATCTTGATGCAGGCCATTAAATTGAAATTTATATCACAATGTCATAGTTCTTAAATTGTCAAAGATATAAAGAATCGACTAGTAGGGAACTTAAATATTTCTTTTGGAGTTTTAAGAATATATATCTTTAATCACAGCTTAGGGTTAATGACCCTAAGCTACAATTAAAAATATTTAATCTCAAGACTCCGAAAGAAATATTTAAATTATACCGTATGCTATGATTAGAAATATACGTTCTTAAGACTCCAAAAGGAACATTTAAGCACCCTAACAATTCTATTAAAAGCTCTGTATTATGTCTTGACAATGACATTGATTTTTGAATGATGGCAAAGAGGAGGGTTCATAGCATCTTCAACAGCAAACATGACAAGGCATAAGTCATCCTTCACACAGAATGATCTGCAGCTTTCCACATTGAGGCAAGAAAATGAGGCAAAACAAACTTACAATTTGAGCTGTAAGTTTCTGCATAAAGTTGCTTTCTTAATGGTGGCGTACTATGAGAGCATCTTCTTTCTTGCATGTTGTTCAAAGCTCATGAAAGAAAATGACAACAATGTTTGGCAACTTGATGAATAGTTACAAGCAATCGATTCAGTTGGTATTCAAAGAGTGGCAATGGTGGCTACAAGGTGGTAATGCAGACGATGGTTCTCCTAGGAACTCAAAAAATCACGGAATCTCTTTCAAAGTCACAGATGCCACCAAGTATGATGAGCACTTGGCAAGAATTACTCACTCAGCAACAAGCCAATAATGCTGAGTAGTAGCATACACTGTCAAATCGGGCTTGATTAGGCTATTACCAGCAAATGTTCTTTGAGTATGACAAATACAAGCCAATACTTGACAACTATCCCAATATTTGGGAAATAGTCAGCACAAACTTGAAAATACCCGCTAGATAAAATAAATAAATAAAATATTCACATTTCGTAAAAGAAGACGCTTCTTATTCCATGATAAATCCACTTAACGGGCATAAAAATAAGCATAACAGCATACAAGTTAATAATGAGAATGTACAGCCGGTAAGATGTAGTTCAATTGGTTAATAGGTGGGCAGCTTCCAGCGCCACCCAAGTTCAATTCTCACAGGCATCATGTTAAATGAAAATGTGGATGTGTGGCCGATTGTCAATACCAGTTCGTAGCTCTGGCCAAAAGCATTTACCCTTAGAAAAATAAAATAATGAGAATGTATGGTACAATGTATTTTCTTTCCTATTCAATCTAAGTTGGCATGTTCCTTTTGATAGCTACGAAATGGATTTGTCCTGGAATCAGAAATATCAAATATCCTCTTCTAAAGTCTTTTTATTTGTCAAAATTTTGCCAAGTTGTGGCCTACTAAAAGTCATATCCTTACTAGGTTGGGAGGGGAGATCAGCCTTCTGTCCCTATTTGCTTTTCCAAGTTGGTTCTGAGTGCAAGTCATGTGATTTTGTTCTCATTCCAATTAATCAACAACAACGCATAGGTGGTATCTCTTTAAATAAGACTTTAACAGCGGCCTTTCCCTGTGCATATTTCTCCATATGCTCGGTACCAAAATTACTTTATAAGATCCCTAGCGAACACTTGGCACAAATAATCACAAAGAATGATCTACAACTAAATTTTCTTAACACTCTCTATAGTCTAGACTCTGAGAAGCACTTTGAGCAAACAATTATATTATGAAACTAAATAAATTAAGCAAAATATTAAGATAACCACGAGCCCACATCTTAAACATAGGTATTTCAAGTATTATGAACAAGGGACATGGTTAAGCAACAAATAACGACAACATAAAAGTAAAGCAATAGGTTCAATGAAAATAGAATAAATGGGGAGAGACGGACATCCACAAGCCTGAAAACCTATTTTGATACAAACTTAAATGCCTATAAGTGGAGCAAATAAAATAGGATTTCTATAATGCCAACACAGACACTTACAAGATGTAAATTTTGTTCATAAAACTCTCAAGTATTATGAATGCAAATGAGAAAAAAGGAAATTGTTTGCAAGAAGGGCTCTCTCTCAAGATTGTCCACCTTACATTATTTAACAGGGACCTCTTAGGGCATTACAAATCAGAGATG
Source organism: Taxus chinensis (assembly GCA_019776745.2). Lineage (NCBI taxonomy): Eukaryota > Viridiplantae > Streptophyta > Pinopsida > Cupressales > Taxaceae > Taxus > Taxus chinensis. Next base: position 588,650,224 of record CM034150.1, on the reverse strand, counting down.
ACCCTTTGTGGGACAGTTATTTACTAGCATAAAATGCTAAAATGCACTGTGAGACAAAACTTTTAAATGCCAAAGATTAAGGGTACAAAACGTAATAAGCATAGACATTCTTACTTGTTTGTTACAGATAATGATAGCAATTCACATACACATGTGTACACACGTGTATAAGGTCTAAGAAGAAACTCAAATATTATCTCAATATATTTCAAAATCTTAGCAGAATACTGTAAACTATGTAGCAGAGCCAAGAAAACTAGAAAACTATACAAGAAAAAAATTGCAATCTATAATTACCAGTGACAGCAGCAGATGATAAACTTCCACATGCAACATAAATGACTCGCTCATCTTCTAAAGCCTGAACAACTTGTGGAACTCGTCCATATTCCACAGAACCATGACCCAATTCACCATGCCCACCATGCCCCCAAGTAAGAACTTTACCATCATCTGGATATCATAAAAAAACAAATAAAATTTAGTTCAATTAAAAATAATACCACGACATGAAACACTTCTCAGATAAACTACAAACAAAGACAAAAGAATCTAAATTATCAATCACGAGAATTCTATGGTTATCATTCTTCATGTTCTCCTCCACTTGTTACCAATCCATGAATCAGAATTGATCATAATGTATATATGTGCTTCAGGTAATTGCAAGTACTATTTCACACTGCATCAATTTATATTTTAATGTGGCACCTTGTTTATTAAGAATATTTTTAGGGAATTTACGGATTGAAAAGAAGAATTAATTAAAGAGTAGAGTACCTGTGAGAGCCAAAGAATGATAGCCTCCACTTGCTATCTGATTGATGTGAGCACCTTGAAGGTTTGGTATGGGTCTCGGTCTCCAATCATTGCCTTTATTGCCTCTCCCTAATTCATAGTTTGAGTTTCCTAGATATCATACCAGAAAAACAACAGTCAGGAAACAAGACGCAACACAAACCATAGAAATGTTTTTGAATGCAATGTAAATGATGCATATGGTCCTAAATCATGACCTGTGATATCGAAATACTGAGTTATAATGGAAAGCTAGCCAGTCTTTATCCAACACAAGGAACACCTAGTCATCACATAAACATAGCACTAAGTTTTTCCCCTCTCTCTCACACTTATGTTGAATGCTCAAGTTATTTCATAACACTAATATGCATTTGCCCATAAATATTTGCTTATATTCATCAGTAAAGGAATACACCTACCATTAATTCCAAATCACATGTCTAAAATTTTCACTGCATTGCAATAAATTTATATTTGGCCAATAGGCTTTTTAAATGGACATTCATGTCCAAAAAGCTCCCTCAAAACTTGTCTCGCACCAAGAAAAATGACATAATCACTGGGAAATGAGTTTCAGCCACCAGTAAACAGCTTTCGGTTAAAAATAAAATCGATAATTCTCAGTTAATTGCTGTTAAATGCCGTCAATGTAAATGCCGAGATTATCTCTGCATTATGTGTGTTTTCCTAGACAGACAGCCAGCAGCAGTGAATAATGATATTAATGTACAGCATAAGATGAGAGCAATCCAACGGCCAGAGTAAGTCGGCATTTTGGAGAAGAAAAAATGGAAGCCTTATCAAATCCTAGCCATTTATAAAATTTCAGGAAAAGCTTTGAGGTTTTGACTCCATCCTGGTCTTGGAGTTCGAACCTCACATAGGCATGAAAATAATTAAAAAGGACCCGGAAAAAAAAGTAGTTAGCCACTTTAATAACAGTTCACACTTTTCTTTCAAATTTGCTGCATAAAAATTGTCTTGCATAGGTATTTTATGATAAATTTTGTGTTTTAATAAAATTGTGTGGTTTTTAAGTAAAAATTTTGTGGGCTGCGAGCATCTTCATTTGGGTGACAAGGTGAAGTTTAACCTATGACTCTAGCACACATGCAAGCTTGGAAGATTGATACAGGTGGTTTTGTGTTTGAGTCTGATGAAGATCTGATTTATTAATGACTTGTTCACTCTTTTCTTTCAGAACTGCAGCAGAAAATGTCTTACAGAGGTATTATATATTCATTTTGTGTTTTAAGAAAATTTTGTGGGTTTTAAGCAAAATTTTGTGGGTTGTGAGCATCTTCATTTGGGTTTCAAGGTAAAGTTTAACCTGTGACTCTAGCACACATGCAAGCTTGGAAGGCTCGTACAGGTGGTTTTGTGTTTGAGTCTGATGAAAATCTGATTTATTCATGGCTTTGTGTTTTTGTTGCAAAAGGCTTTGTGGGACTTGAACAGAATGGCATGAGTTCGAAGTTCGTCGAGCTCCAGGGTGAGCAAACCCCTCAGCAGCAGCAACTACAAATTGACCCAGGTTCAAGACACTCCAAATATGAGCTGCAGATGCCAAGGAATAATTTAATTGGGATCAATGGCTCCAAAAAGAGGAAAGTTGCTGACAATGTGCTCCCTAAGCCAGCGGAAAAGCAGCGGAAGGTTGGTGCCGAACCATGTGACCAGAAGCTAAGGCTGGACGCTATTGGCTGAGTACTTGAGAAGCTGAAGGGAGCCAACTGATGTGATCAGAGACTTCCATCAGACACTAGCGGCTTGTGTGAGGTTTGTATTAAGGAAAGTGGTTTTCTTAGTGTGATTAATGGAAGAATTGAGGTGTATTGGCCTCTGGAGGGAACATGATATGTTGGAAATATTAAGCATTAATATGCTTAAAATAAACTGCACATGTTGTTTATGACAATGGGGAGGAAGAGTGGGTGTCATTAGAGTAAGAGAAATATAGGATTCTGGTAGTTCCAGGTGAGGCTTTGAGAGTGCTCAGTAACAGTAGGAAGAGAAATGTACATGGAGACAACACGGGTTTTGTACAGTGAAAATGCTGTAGTGGTGATGCTGATATTGTACAGATGAAAGCTGTAACCCACCATTTCTATGCCACCTTAACTCCATCCATCACTCCCACTGCCCTAAGCCTGCTTAAATACGCTTCCTTCACACCAAATATTCTACAGTTGATATATATTTCTTCCACAATTTGTGAGCATTAACTTCTTTGAATCTTCCCGAGGTCCAGATAGCTTGCCTTGTGCTCATCAAATTCCTCCCCTTTTGTCTGTGCAACTATGGTAAGCTTTTAGTAATTTGGTTTCCTGTATAATGTGTGGCGAATTCCTTGGATATGGCGCAGTGGCGACATGAAATATAGCATTAAAATTTATGCATTTTGTGTCATTTTCCTAGGCAACATTTGAATGGTTCTTCCCCATCTGGCCTGTTGCCATTGTATTACTTCCTGTATGTGGCTTCAAATAGCGTTGCTTTCTCAAAATTCAAACAAGATTGCAATGTTTCCTTATCACATTTAAACTTTAAAGTGATGAAATATATTTTGCTGTTTTCCATTTTTCCATAAAAGGATGTCCCAAATCACTTATTCGCCCTCTTCATCATGAGTTTCTTTTTTCTATTCAGATGCATGGAAACCTTTCAACCATCTAACATCAGAAGACTCGTATCAATTTTCACTATTACATGGCACAAATATATGTAGTATCTTGTATTTTCCCCCTACATTCCCCATTCAAAATGAATTAAATGCATTAATACATTGAAAATGGATGACAAGATCGTATGACCGAGCTTGTTAAAACTCTACAGCATGGTAACTATCAACTGGAATGGCTGTTCTGCATTTTTTTTATTAAAAAAAATTGCAATTAGAAGCAAATCGTTAGAACTGAGAAAAAAAACAATCCTATCCATATGTTTTTGCAAGAACAAGTTTTTAATGTCACTAGCGGAAAAAATGTAGCTATACCAAAGATAATATACAAGAGTAATGATCATTTTTTAAGAACAGAGTAATGGCAATTTTTCTGGCATAAAAGCAAGATTATGATTATTGAGGAACCTATATTTCGTGAATTACAGGTTTTACCATAGTTACCAAAGTCTCGGGGATGGGGGTACGGAGGGGACGGAGTTTCCAGGACGGCAAAAAATTTCCCAAATTTTGGGGACGGCAGGCAGACGGCTTTTAAAATAATACATAAAAATTAATATTTCAATATTTTAACTTTTCCAATGACATTTAGGGATTTAAACTGTATTTAATGTATTTTAGGTACTTTCAAGATTATGATTTGATGTTCTTGGTAAAAATAACATCTTTTTAAGAGGAAAAACATCATAAAACTTTTGAAAGCTTTTTAAAAAATTGGGGACCTCCCCTCCAAGTCTGCAAAACGTTCGGTACGTCCAGGACGTCACAAAAATCTAGGGGACGCGTCCCCGTGTAACACTGGGTTTTAAACAGATCCTGGAAAGTTTATCGCACAGATAAATTTCATGTCATTGTTCCTCAGATTCTAAAAGAAATTGAGGTCGAGTTAAAGATGCAAAACTTGCAGTTTGACACATTGCTTTTTTGAAAAGAAATGATTTTTGTGTTTTGGTGTCAATAGATTCTTTGGAAAAAAACTAAATATAATAAATATTTTCAACTTTTTATTTCTCTGATGTCTCTGATGTTTTATTCCTGTCAAATCTATCCAAAATTCTACCAAATGGAAAGCTTCCATAAATTCTGTATTTTATACAAAATGATTGATTAATTTGGGAGCATGCATTACACTCAAGTCTCAACATCTTGGCTGATCAGCATTTTGGATGAAAGCTTATCAGATGTTCAACAACCTTTTGCATGAAAGGCCATGGGACAGAAGCTTATGATTGAGACTATATGGAGGAAATTTTACTTTATTATGTTTGATCGTAGCAGGCAAATATGAAATTAAAGAAAGAATTTTCAAATTTTTCTGTTTTTCTTGCTAATTGTAGATGTTTTAAGCTGAAATTAATTGTAATTAATAGTTTAACGAGTATCTTTCTTTGAAGTGATATTTGGCAAATGATTTAAACATTTAGGTTATCAAAGAAAAAAAGTACGGATAGTTTACATATGTCATTATTGAGAGAAAGAGAGATTTGATGTATATGTAAGATAAGATACTTAGGGAATTATGTAAATGGCATTTAAGCTGCAATTTTTTTGTGTAAATTCTATAGTAACTTTGACCCACATATCCATCCTACAGGGTCATCCTGGACATAAGTGTGTGTGTGTGTATCTGTGTGTGTGTGTATTCTTCTCCTTTATTGTATTATTGAGTATTGTATGTCTTATAGAGATGCGAGTTTCTGGAAAAAGCTATGTGAATATTTTTTAGTTTTTCCAATTCTCGTATTTTTATCTTGTATTCTATGAAAATATTAGATATCTAATATTCTAAATCTTGTTTTGCAGATTGGAGTTTTGGGAGCCATCCAATCAAGAAACTTCTGTAAGACATTGGTAATCGATATGGGAATATTGATATTCATTGCAATTCCTTTGAATGTTGTTGGCTAGATTTTCTGCATAGCACAAAACCTAGGCAGTCACAAGATAAATCTCCCTCATTTAACTGGTGAGGCTCCCGTGTCAGATTTGTCAATTTAAGTATGCTAATATCTAAATGGGGTTTTACTTTAACTACTCAGTTCATGAACCATAACTGAATAATTCTGCAGCAAGTAAGCAGCTGTTTAAAGAAAGGAAAGTTATAGAAGAAGGTAATTGCATAAACATATAGAAGAAATGGGGAAGATGTGCATCCCAATCAGTAGATGGCAGAGCTGATTGCATGCACATAGAAGAATCCAATAGATATAAACACAGAATTCTAAAACAAAGGCAGCTCTAGATCCAGATCTAAAATAACACAAAGTTTATTAAGAGATCTAAGATTAAAAGTAAGAAACACAGTACACCGTGACACAAAGTTCTCCGGAAACCTGCTCCTTTGTATTCCTTTGCTCCAAGTGGCTCTCAGGGGTTCAACACAAAGTCTAGAACACAAGATTGCTGCTTACAAATTATGATCATTAACCCGGAGGTTCTTCTCCTACTTATAGAATGTAGGAGGGAAAGTACAAATGGAACGTCTAACTGAACTAAAACACAAACAACAAGTAAAGATGACATTTGGCAATCATCCTCAACTAACTTCTCCTTAAGTGACACATGTATCACTTAACTAATAGAATGGTTCCACATAACTTTAAGCAATGGTTGCAAAACCAATAACTTTAAAGTTTTACAATTTCATCCGGGAACATAGAAAATAGAAGAAGAAAGAATAGAAGAAGTCATGCCAGCTGTAACATTTATGTCTTCTTTTTGTTCTTATATCAGATATACTTGTCGAACATGTGATTCAACATCTTTCCATCTGTTTTAGCCACTGCTTCCTTCTCTGTCCTAAACTGCAGCAATCCTTCATTCAACACTTTGATGCACGCTTCCACATCTTCCAAGCTTGGCCCAAACCTTGCAATATCCGCCTGCAGCGCCACCAGTCTACTGATAGAATTCATCGTGAAAGGCTTAGTAGCTTTATCAATTCTCTTTTGTACCATCAGAAGAGACCCTTCCAGGGAATTAGGTACCTTGCTAGGAACGATCCGTACGTATGAAGTAACATTCCCGTCCACTCTCTCCTCAGTAAAAGAAATGATACTGTCTGGTAAGGATGATGTCCTACTCTCAAGTGTCCTGCATCCTCTTCAGCAAAACTCTGCAGATTTCCAAACGGAAAGATACTGCAAATTCTAGCTGCTTCCCCTTCTCGACTGATCCATCCGATACAATTTGCTCTGCAACCAATACATCTCCTGGCAGCTTGTTGATCTCTCCCAAAGTACTCAGGTTACTCTCAGCAACTGTGTTCATGTCTACAATGCTTGTCACCAGTTGCTGCAGCTGATTTGCCGCATCATTCATAACCTTTAGGCGGGCTGGCACTTCTCCAAGTTGTACAGAAGCTTGACGAATAATCAAATCCTTCCATTCGTCAATAGCTTTTACTTGATTGCTTGCATCCTCCATTTCCTACATAAGATGATCACTCACCTGCTCTGAAATGGGCTGAATGGAAGGCTTAGCAACCTTGGCTATGATCTCGCACAACTGAGATACCTGCTTCTGAAGTTCTTCTTTCTCTGCCTTTTCACTGTCAAGCCTAAGGAATAGAGCATCCATCAATGTCTGCAAGTCCTGCTTCAATCCTTCAGTGGTGGCTTGACCGAGGGGTACTTTGGTTACTGTCACATCTTCTGCCGTGAGCTCCTCTATCTTTCCTTCTGCCAGAATTGATATCTCAACAAACTTCTCTCCCGAATCTTCGATGATCAACCTAGAAGTTGCTTTGGCAACTTTAGGCCTTCTGTCTCTTCCGCCCAGATTCTGGAGTAGCTGCAAGTCGTGCTCCTCTAAGTTCATCTTCATTCTCGCTTCTGGAACCAACTGCAAAGCCAACCATTCCGAGAAGTTACTTCTCGGAGAATGAGAAATCGCTGAGTGCACCACCATCTCCCGCTCTGCATCCTCTCCGTCAGAAAGTGCCACAGTGTTATGGCTGCCATCCTCTGAATCATCCAAGGACAAAGCTCTTTCGAACTCCGCCATCTGCAGTTTCAACATCTCTTCTGGAATAGGTGCTGAACGGAGTGGCTGAGGAGAGAAGATGAATGTCGCCGGATTCAGTGGAGGCATGGAAGTGTCCTGCTGCTGCGGTGCAATAGTTGGTGAAGTACTGGGTGCTGGAGAAGCTGGAACCAAAGTCATGTCCGTGGAAGTGATCTTCTCCTTAGATTGAGATCTTCTGTGTACTTTCAACTTCTCAGACTTTCTGCTGCTTTCTCCTCCGTGCTTCCGCTTGAGGGAATCTCCTGCGCCGAAGTTGCCCGTGACTTGATTCATCAATGCTTCATCAAGGCAATATCCCTTCGTCAACAGCCAGTTTGAAGTATTCACCAAAACAGCTCCAGATCTTTCTTCAAGTGTATGGCAGCCTCCTATGTTATCCTGAAGTATGGCTTTATCTCCTCCCATTTGATGGTAAGTGTCAAGTACCACATTCCCATCATCTTTAAGATCCGCAGGTATCCGCGCTAGTCCAAAGTTGAACACTTGCTTTGCTGATAGCCTGCTGAAATCTCTCTTTCTAACCTCGTACTCACTTTTGCACTTCATCCAGAAATCTTCTAATGAAGGCACATGTGCGTACTCCTAGGAGATCGTCTTCCTGGCTACTCCAAATGGATCGAAGTTCAGCCGTGCAGGGAAGAACTCTTGCTCATACTCGGATAACATCTGCGTCTCCATCCCCCGAGCTCTATGAATGCTAATGCAGCTGTAATATCCCACAGTGATTGGGAAGAAGCCCGTAGACTTGTGCCACTTTGACTGAAGGTCGTGTAACTCCACAAGTTGCCTGCTCAGCTCCATGGCAATCAATCTATCATTCGGATACCTGGGCATCTTTATTGGTTCTCCAGAAAAGCCCGTAACCCTGAGGTATGTGAAATCTGCAAATTGAATGAATAGACTGCCAATCTTGGACACAGCTTCCCACGCTTCCTTGCTTACCCTGTTGGCCTTCAAGTCTTTGTCTAGCCTGCAGATGAAATCGTAGAAGAATTCATCATTGACCACTTTGAAATCTTTCTCGCACGCAGGTACAGTAAGTTGCGGGTAGCACTCGAAAATGGGGTCTTTAGAAAGAACACCACATCTATCCAGCTTGGAAAAGACGCCTTGTGAAGCTGCAACATACACCAAGTAGGAAGTCATTTTGAAGCTGAAAGTACGCTTCACGTTCCGGAGTTGCTCACCAATGTTGTTGCTAATAATTTCCAACCAATTGATTATGGAATCAACCTTGTTGACTTCAATGGTCCTGATGAAAGCATACATCCATGTACGGAAAGTGTAAGCATTCGCCTCGCCATTCATCCTGCATAGCAATTTGACCACATCATCTACCTCCTGCACCAAATTGGACCGCGGAAGAGTTCTTGGGAACTTTGAAGGAGATCTAGGCTTCTTCATGTATCGGCTATTCATTATGCTCACGCAATCCACTCTATGCTTCTCCCACCTGCTGCCGGCATCCTGAAGACTAATGGAAGTCACCACCTTTCGCACTGGAATCTTCAAACAATAATTGATGAACTCTGCGTCCAAACGAATTATTGTCTTTCTCGTAGCATCACGCACTGATCTGGATGAAGGATGGTAAGATCTAGCGCACTCCATAACAAACTCTGGCAACTGGGTTGTGCATGGAAAGGCTGCAGCTCGGATAATTCCACTGCTTTTAACCGCACGCATGAGTGAAGTCTTTCCCGCTCTGGATCTATCAATCAATTCGGAAAGAGGTTCCGGACCTAGATCTGTGTCTCCTATGTCTGCAAGTTTGGAAGCGATGCATGACTCCATCGTGCTTTCTTTTTCATCTCTCTTCGCCATGGCTTTGTCTATCTTTGTCTGAATAATTCTTTTTCTTCTTACTTGGCCGGATTTCTTCAAAACTGGTGCAAATCTGGACAATTCTTCAGATTCGGAGGATATATGCAATGTATTGGACATTGATTAAAGCTCATTTTCTTATGTAAAGCACCTGTAATGAATTCCTGCAATTAATTCAGACAAAAATGGCCACCGGAGCATGAATAGTGAATTTTAATTGTAAAAATCTGCACTTTTCAAGCCGGCTGCCCCAAAAATTGATGTTTAATTTGCACATAAAGAGAGCATGAATCCTTTCAACAACACCTGAGCACCTGTAACACCTATGCAAACAATTATGCAGACAAAGATCAACCTCCTTCAAAGCATGCGCCAAATCTGAAAGCTTTTAGCCTTGTTTCCACCTTGCCTAGCAAAATCCTTCTTCAAATGGGGGCGCACTTTTCCTCTTGGCTGCAATTCTTTACCTGTGAATTAAATAATTCACCCATATGGCTGCCCATGCTTATATAACCCTCACAATTCTATAATTAATAATTGCCCTTCCTATTCCTGGCAATTAATTAATTAAAAATCATGTTTTTCTCTTTAAAAATAGCATGTTTAAGGACAGTCATCCAATAAATTAAATTAATCCAATTTAATCCTTCACACTTCACTTCACTTAAGCTTCACAGTGTGCCTTGACCATAGCCACTGAAAATAGAATTTAATTTAATGATTTAATGCCTTAAAAATCATTAAATATATCCCAAATGGGGCGCACTTTTTGACATGAAGGGGGCAGCCTTTAAATAAATTAAATTTAATCCATTTAATCCATTTAAATCTATTTCTTTTATTCCCCTTTTGACTTGTTGACTTCTTCCAAGCTTGGGTGCACTTTTTAGAAGAATAAATTAATTAAAATAATCACTTAAAGGCTGCCAACATCTCACCAAAGGGGGCACACTTTTTTGCACAATAGAATTCTATTTTTAAGAATTTTTCACAATGGGATTCTTTACCCTGCAAGGCAGCCTCGGAAATCCCATGATTCACTTAAGTGATTTGACTTTGACAATGGGATTATTTACCCTGCAAGGCAGGCAATAAAATCCCATGATTTCACTTAAGTCACTTTCCTTTTATTTTATCATGGGAATTTTTACCCTGCAAGGCAGGCAATAAATTCCCGCCTGCCTGCAGCCTCTAACTTTCCACTGCAGCTTAAGTGAATTTTATAACACGGGAAAAAGTACCCTGCTAGGCAGGTATAAAATTCCCACCTTGCCTGCTGCTTGTATTTTTTCCATTGCAGCTTAAATCTTTTGTTTTCCAAAAATGCGCCCAACCCCGCAGGGGCTTTTCTGTGCACGACTTCGCTTTTTTCCCAGTGATCCAGACCTCCGATGGCGACTTCCTCCGGGCATAACGTGCGTATATGTTCTCCAACTGCTCCAGGCCAAAAATCGGGCTTACCCGGCAAAGGAATTGTTCTAGAGAAATTTCACAGAAAACGAAACGGGACAACACAAAAACACGAAAAATTGTCAAAAGTCACAAATAAAGCCCAAAACTTATTCCAAGTTAAAACCCTTCTGGTACATAGGAATATAATGACATGTTCGATCATAACAGAGTTAAAACGGAGCGCAAATAGCCTCATACGGGGCTCAAAATAATTAAATACAAATTTCCCGCAGACAAATCCTGACGACAGAATATAACAATTTTGGGCATCTGGGTATTTGGCGAAAAAGGCTAATATGGCTCTTTGGGAATATCTTGACGCAATACAAGAACTTTCAGGCAATAAAAACACAAAACGACCCATTATTTTAAAAGTATGAAAAAATTTCGGATAGGGTAGTCGCAGATTTCAAGATGAAATCTGGGTGTGGTGCGTCTGGAGAACGTCTGGTTTCTGCTACTAGGGAGAGAGGTTTGCAAGAAGCCAAGGAACTGTTGGAGTCTAACCCACGTCTTGCGAAGTACTCAAGCTTTGGAGTTTGCAGTTCTCCTTTACATTATTAAGCTGCTCAAGGACACAATGAGGTAGGATATAATTCATTTCGCTGTATTACAGACAATGCCAAAATACTATATTTGATATTGAAATTTGAATAAGCCTTGATAAAATTGTTACCTGCAGATTGTCTCTCTTTTGCTTGAATCTGGCATAGATATAAATATCAGGAACTACGGCGGTCAGGTAGGCAATAAATATTTTGCACATCATTTTCCTGGTCATTTTTATTCATTTGATCCATCACAAATAATCTTTTTTTCAAAATAAGTGTGTTCTGTTTCATGGTCATTGAATTGTAAATGTCCAATTCTTTGGGGTTATGGCAGTGTACACAACATGATTTTAAAAATCATGGTCAAAATATGATTGAGGATTGGACTTTGTTTGATGTGTAGTTGGGAATATGAGAGTTTGGTGTCAATACAATTTTCACTTGGCTGTAGATTTAATTGCATGCTTTACTCTGAGGGTAATTTTCAAGTTAGTAGTAATATAAATATCCTGGTTCATCTTTAAAGCACCGTTTTCATCTGTCTGAAATACTACAGACAGCTGTGATGCAAGCTTGTAGATATGGTCACTGGGAGTTGTTCAGACTCTTGTGCTGTATAAGGCAAATGTAAGATAATCACAACCATGTTTTTAGTGTCTGCTCGTGTGTTTTATCATGGGACATGACATCAGCAATATTAAGGGAAATTTTCATTTAAGTGACAATCAAGCTTCACCTGTCTTTGCAGGTCAACAGAACTGATTATCTTAATGATTGAACTGCTCTTCATTTTGTAGCAGTAAATGGTCATTATCGATTTGTGAGACTTCTTTTTGCTGATGCTGTGCCTAGTGTACCCAGTTTATGGAATAGTAAAAGACAGCTGCAATACAAGAAGGTTCACTAGTTGACCTTGATCAAATACAAGTAGCATTTTCATTTGCTGAGACCAATTTGAATAGTTCACATGACAAACTCGGGACACAAACATTGTTATATGGCATTGGACAAAAAAAATGTAACTAGAACGACGACAAAAAATCCTACCATCTCATAGACAATCATGTTCTTGTAAATATTAAGTATTGAAATTCAGGCCATCTTTCAATATTTAATTAATGCTTACCAACATCCGTCCAATAGATGAATGTGTGCAGATCCATTATGTGTTGTCTACTTATACGAACGATAACTGTAACCTTTAGCAAAGTCATGTACAAATATTATTTCGTTTGAAATTATTGTTACAGCCACATCACTTTTATTTTTTTAAAAGGAAATTTTACATGGGATTTTATATTGCAGATTCGGTAATCTAAGAAAATTTTGATAAGCTTCTTTTGAATTTGAATTTTTTTTTGAAAAAAATATGCAATGGATCTGTAACTCTTTTTGAAATTCCTATCGGCGAATTCTTTGCAATTCCTAGTGGTGCAGGTGCTAGTAAACAGTCAAATTCTACTAACCAACATTGTTAATGCCAATCCTTTGATCATTATCACATGCTCAAAAACATTTACAAAGTAATACCAGTACGATGACAAAGACATTGAAAAACTAAGAAGGATTTAATTAGAGAGACTAAATGCTTTGATTTAACAGAGGGAATTACTCTAGAATTTCTGCCACTACCCCTCACGTCATTAAACACCACCATTTGTTCCTCATCGTGCCTGTAGAGCTAATAATTTAAGCCCATATTTCTACTCTGAATTCATTATATGTATAATATCATCGATAGAAAGGTTGGCATGGCTATTTGCCAAATTGTTGTTTGTCTATGATGTATCACTCAACTATGTGAGGTTTCTTTATTGAAAAGAGGCAGTGACAAGATAAATACAGCACATTGATCATAAATTTCCTGTCAGACATGAGAAATGAAAGCTTCTACTTTGTTAGGGAGGAAAACAATCTGTATAATAAGGATAGCTGCACAAATTTTAAGGTTTTGGTTATTTCAAATGAGATGGATACAACAAGAAGTACACCTGTTAACATTTTTCCTTATGCCAAGGCAGTTGTGTTCTTGAAATATCGTGGGAACAATATAAATGACAATGAAAGCCCTTATTTGGCATGTCTCGTTAGAAACAAAGATTAAGGAGTGGGCACATATAACTGATTTCCAAATTATTATGAACAATGCATCCCATGCGACAGATAAAAAAGGATACATGATATATGTCTTGCAAAATATACATAAAATATGTCTTGAAAACCACGTGAAGCTCATTGTGTGAATTTTTGTTGTAAAGCATGATTAAGATGATAAACATCAACAAAGTCGGGATATACTAAAAAAGATATTGCATTTCATTGTCTAGAATTTTCATTCTCATGCTTTATAAAAAAATATCACTAGATATAAAAGCAGACTCCTGTGCAAATACTTATTTCTTTTTTCATTAAAGTTGAAGTATCTTACATAAGGAAAACAATCAAGGAGAAAGATAGAGGTTTTAGGAAAGACAGTTAAAAAGAATGTGACCCTTCTAAGTGGTGGTGAATATGTACGGTTTTGTCATCGAAATCTCCTAACATGAATTTCAAGGGCATGTAGAGAGACTTGTGATCATATTTCACTCAAAGTCAATGCTCATCCACATGTGTGACATTGATGAGCCATCCTTGGGAAAAGTTTTAAGTGGATCAATGAGAACAGAAGGACCTTGACATTAGCATACGGGACACAAATATCCATGCTATTGCATAGGGTTTAGTAATTAGAGGTGCCTGGTAGGACATGTTTCACTCCAATCTTTATGTCTATAGATTTTTTGAAATTAAGTTGGTACTCAAATAAGAGACCAAAAGAATTCCAAATATGATTACAAGTTAAACCAATAAGAGAGAGAGTATTTCCATAGTGTACCTTCTGGATTAAACTACGTGCGATTTTTTAGATCACACACTGTGATCTGTAATCTCTTCAACTTTGGAATTATCCACAGAATCACAAATTAACGTTGTTGTTCTACTTTCTATTAGAAAATGACAGAGATAGCTAGTGAATGAATTTTGCTTATGCTTAGAATCCACAATTGCAAGAAAGGAAAGAATAAACTCATAAACGCCAACAAGTTTTATCCTGGAAACCTCCAGGGGAGGAAAAATTAATCGGGAAGGGCAATTGCTCTTTCTTCCCTCTTTTATTGGCCAATTCAAAACAATAAGTACAGAATTTATAGTAAGTATGAAAGAGAAGTAGATAATATCTCACACTTCCTCCCAATTACTTGTTTGCTCTGTCTCAACACTCCTTTCTTCCACAAAACACAATTCCAGCACTAAGATCTTCTTTCTCACTTGCTTTCATGCTTCGATGATCCTATTCTCTTCTACAAACATGTATTTATAGCCTTTCTCATGTCCTCTCGTGCACTGGAGAATGGGAAAGGTCGTGGAGGAAAAGAGACATGGACAACCTTCCAAATTCTGGGTTGTTCGTTTCATATTTTTGTTTACTGTTCAAAAGAGCCAGGACCCCCAACCAAAGCAGACCGGCGGTGTCAGGACCGCCGCCCTGGTTGGGCGGCAGTTCTGTAACTGCCACTCTGCATAGGACGGCGGTCCTGTTACTAAAAGGACAAAACCTCCATGTGTTGTTTTTACTTCTTCGTGTTGACTAATGTGATGAAGTAGAGTCATTTTGGATCCCTATGGATCACACCTCCCCTGCTTAGGAGGCTTTTGGTCCCACAAAAGCTTAGTGGGGGAGTAGATGAGGAAATAATTCCCTCACTTGCTCCTTTGAGTACCACCGGACCTGCCTTGGTGTCTTTCCTTTCAGTCCAATCTGCCAAGACTCCTGCGGACCTCTCCTAGTCTCTCTAACCTTCTGCTGCAGCACTACATCCTCCTCCAATTGCCTCGTGAGTCCAAGACGCAATCCTCAATGGAAGGTAGCAACTGTAGTCCTTTGTCTTCATCTAGCATGGATGGCTCATATAGGTGCAAGTTATGACAGTTTAATACATAGTACATCCTCATAAATGATGGCAAGTTAAGTCGAAAAGCATTTTCTCCAACCTACTCCAATATGGTGAAGGGCCCATATCGTAGTGGCTTGAGCTTCCGTTTTTGACCTTGTAGTCTCTCCATGCTCAAGTAAAGCCAAACTCTATCTCCAACATGAAGCTTATGTTCTCTCCTATGTTGATCGTGCCTAGCTTTGTACTTGGCTTGAGATTTCTCTAGTTGTTCTTTGACTTTGAGATGGATTTTTTGGATCCTCTCAATGAATTTGTTTGCTCTAGTCACCTTTGTGTCTCGTGTCTCCTCCTCATCCTGTTGCCCAACTGTTATGTCCAGCGGATTTGTAGGTAGATATCCCGAGCATGCTTCAAACGGTGACTTCATAGTAGATGTGTGTACTGCCCGGTTATAGGAATGTTGAATGTAAGCTAAGGACTTATCCCAAGTCCTTGGGTATTTGTTGTTATACCCTATGATCAGCTGTACCAAAGTCCTGTTCACCACCTCTGTCTATCCATCTGTCTGTGGATGGAAAGTTGTGCTCCTCTGTAACCTAGTATCCATCTTGGCCCACAAAGTAGTCCAAAACTTCCCCAAGAACCTAGAATCCCCGTCAGAAACAATAGACTTGGGCAAACCAAAATGCGCCCATACATTAGCAAATAAAAGATCCGTTGCCTCATGTGCCTTTACTGTCTTTTTACATGCCATAAGAATACACATCTTATTGATTCTATCAACAACAACAACATAGAGATAGTCATGGCCATGTTTAGACATAGGTAATCCTCCTACAAAATCCATAGAAATGTCCTCCCACGGACGAGTAGGTACTTGAAAAGGCATATACAAACCCTCCATCCTAGTCTTAGGCTTGCTGGTACAACAAAGTTTACATCCACGTATAAATTTTGATACTTCCTCTTGCATATTGGGCCAATACATGTACCTTTGCAAGTGGGCTAGGGTCTTACCAACACCGAAATGTCCCGCTACTTTCGGGGTATGTGCTTCCCTCATCAATAGAAGTCTTTCTTCTTTAGGCACACAAAGCTTCCCCCATCGGTAGAGCAGCCCGTCCTTGAGATAACAATCTTCAATCCCTGTCCTTTCAATCCCTTGGGACTGCAAATGCTGAAATGTCACCCCAAAGTCTCTGTCCTAGGCATATGCCTCTCTGTAAGCTTGCTTCGTGAAGGCTCCATCTAAGAGATAGTGGCCAAACAGGAAAACTTCTCCTGTGTGGGCGGCCTAGACAACATGTCTGCCACCAAGTTTGTACTACCCTTCTTGTATTTGATCACCACATGGAACTGTTGAAGGAACCCCGTCCATTTGTAGTGCCTTGCCTGCTGCAATTTAGACTATGTTTGCAAATACTGGAGAGGTTTGTGGTCAGTGTGCACAATAGTTTCTTTACCCAATAAATAATGCTTCCATTTTTTAATTACCTGAACTAGTGCATACATTTCCTTATCATATATTGAATATCCTTTAATTGCTAAAGTGAAAGTTTCAGAATGATAGCATACGGGTTTACCTCCTTGAAGCAACACTGCGCCCATAGCGTAATCACTGGCATCTGTCTCTACTTCGAAAGACTGCCGCAAATTAGGAAGAGCAAGTACTAGAGCATGACTAATCTTGTATTTCAATAACTCAAAGGATTTGTCTTGTTCCTTACCCCAGAAAAAACCCTTACTCTTTACGGCCACTGTGTGTAGAGGTGTTGCAAATGCAAAGAAGCCTGGAATGAACTTCCGCATGTACTAAATTGCTCCCACAAAACTCCTAGTCTTTGTGGCTCCTGTTGGTGTTGGCCAATTAGTGATGGTTTCCACCTTCTTTGGATCCACTTGTAGCTCTCCTCCAACCACATGCCTAAGATAGACAAGTGACTGTTTGGCAAATTCACATTTCTTTATATTACAAAGCAGTTGTTTTTCCTTGAGAACTTGCAAGACTTGTTGTAAATGAGTTAGATGTTCTTCTCATGTGGCACTAAAAATCAAGATATCATCTAGATATATAATGACACATGAATCTATGAAATCCCGCACTACATCATTCATCAATCTCATAAATGTAGTGGGTGCATTGCATAACCCAAAAGGAAGTACTAACCATTCATACAAACCCTGTTTTGTCTTGAAGGCAGTCTTCCATATATCCTCCTCCTTCATTCTGACTTGATGATAACCTAACTTGAGATCCAACTTCGTGAAGAATTTGGCATGCTGAAGTTGGTCCAAGAGATCATCTATGCGGGGAAGTTGATATATGTTCTTTATGGTGATCTTGTTCAAAGCGCGGTAGTCAATGCACATTCTCCAAGAACCATCCTTCTTTGGCACCATCACAATAGGCGAACCGCATGGTGACGTGCTCAGACGTATCACCCCTTGGTCTAGTAGTTCCTGGAGTTGTTTCTTTACTTCAGTACTCTCAAGCAAGGATTGCCTATACAACCCGATGTTCGGTAGAGGGGGCTCTGGCAATAGCTGAATCTCATGTTCTGATCTGTAAACTCTTTACTTTGGAATTATTCACAAAATCAAAATTGATCGTTGTTATTTACTTTCTATTACAAAATAACAAAGATAGCTAGTGAATGAATTATTATTTAGCTTAGAATCAATAATTGTAGTAAAGGAAATAATATAAGCTCATAACACCAACAAATTTATCCTGGAAAACCTCCAATGGAGGAAAAACCAGTCAGGAAAGGCAATTGCTCTTTCTTCCCACTTCTATTGGCCAATTCAAATCAACAAATACAGAATTTACAATAAGTATGAAAGGGAAGTAGATAATATCTCAACACTTCCTTTCAATTACTTCCTTGCTCTGTCTCAACACTCCTTTCTTCTACAACAATACAATTTCCAGCACTAAGACTTCTTGCTCACTTGCTCTCATGTTTCGATGATCTTCTACACTTCTACAATCATGTATATATAGCCTTTCTCATGTCCTCCCATGCACTGGAGAATGGGAAAGGTCATGAAGGAGAAGAGAAACGAACATCCTTTCAAATTCAGAGGTTGTTCGTTTCGAATTTTGTTTTCTGTCCATAATGGCCAGGACCGCCACCCTACACCGGGTGGCGGTCCTATTACTTACAAGACAGAACCTCCGTTTATTGTTTTTCTTCTTTGTGCTGACTGTTTCTGTTGAAGTAGAGTTAATTTTGGATCCCTATGGATCATGTTCTACTTCCCGTTTTGGTGGTAACCCATTGGGAGCCTGAAATACTTCCTGAAAAGACTGAATAATACTATCCAAATCATGCTTTCCCTGGTTAGAAATCTCTTAAACTTCTACCCCATCTTGTTTATCCTTTAACAAAAGTAAACAAAACTGATTATGATTTGCCTGAATAAGTCGTTTTCCTTGGTTAGCACTCACCATAGTAACCCGTGTCTTACGTTGGTGTGCCCGGATGTTGTAGTTGATCCCATCCTTGACCCATCTGTACCGGTTTTCCCATCTCATAAATATAGCATCCCTGATATACAAGTAAGGACTCCCGAATACAACATCAAAAGCATCAAGTGGAATAACGTCAGCTTCCAAAACATCAATATACTAGGAATTTATCCCAAACTTGACCTTACATCTTCTTGTTTACCTGAATTTCAACACCCTTCTTCACCCAACACTATAAGGCGACTCCTAAAAAATTGTCTTTTCAGATTGCAATTACAAAGTACAAGCCCGTATTGGAGGGATTGGAAGTGGAGCACTGAAAAACCTTTCAACCATAAGACATGGCATGTATAATCAAGTGAGAAAATCTAATGCTAGTGCCCCCCGGTTAAACAAGCAATAGCGGATCAAGCCCCAGAATTAGATGGCAACGACTCTGTCAAGTCATCTAAAAAGTAAGAACCTCCTTCAAATAGAAGGTGTTGGGATGACTAGAAATGGATCATGGTTTAGTTTGTCTAAGAATCGGTGAGCAAATTTGATATCGCAGATGTTTTTTGCATTGTGTGGGGAAGAGAAGAATGTTGATCATATCTTCCATAAGTGTTCACTGGCTAGAGGGTTTTGGTTATGAATTCAATTTCTGTTTTACTGCCCTCTCTCTCTCTTGGTGAGGGCCTCCCCTATGGCATTCCTAGATGATCAAGGACAGCTGCAAGAATCTATGGCATACAATTGGGTTGGTAGTGATCAGTATCCTTTGGACAACAAGATGCAAAACTACTTTTCAAAAAGATACATCTACGCGCAGTATGAATAAATTGAGACTTTTAGAAAAGATTTGGCTTTGATTGTGCAAGATAAGCTTGAGTGGTTTCAAAAGGATGTGAATGTTTTTCTCACTGGGGAGCAGGCCCATGTGCTTTCTTTCCTTGACTAACTAGGGAAGGATTTTCCATGTCATCATTAATGCTCCACTAATGTAAATCATCTGTTCTCTAAATAATATGAGATGCATTTCATCAAACAAACCAAAAATAAACTTCTCAAATTGTGTTATCACCATAAAATATTGGAAAAATCAAAGAAAAAAAGTATCTTACCACATTTTATATTAAATAAAAAATGAAATCCACTTAAGCAACAAAGGGATTTGTTTCGTTTTAAAATTTGGTCACTGAACTTCAACTATTACACATAGATTGTAAGGCTGTCTACAAACAAAGTAATCTAATTATCGACATTCCCAAGGCAAAACTCTATGGTAGTAGCATTTTTTAGGTCCTCTTGTTAGCTATTTTTATTTCCATCCAAAACACAAGTCAGAAGGTTCGAGTTCGAGTTCATGTTCAAAGAGGATAAAGTTCGAAAAAAAAAGCGTCTTTAAGTTTGTTAAAATGAATTTTTTAATTTAAAAAATAATTATTTTCTAAAAAATGTCAGAGGGACCAAGTGGAGAGAACTTTCCATTTTCTGCTTTCAGTCAATATAAGTATACACCAATGTTACATGGAGACTCGTCTCCTACCACTAGAGATGTGTCTCGAAGATTGATACCAGTCTTCGATCAACGATCAATAAGCCAGGCCGAGGAGAGCTCTTCACGTTAATCCGGGGCCTCTGTCGATCGTATACGAACAGGATACAGGTCCAAAGGCAGAGTTAGATGGGGTTTAGCCGATGGAGATATTGACTTCTCTAGGAACCAATTGCACGCCCCCCCTCCATAGTTCATAATTCTAGATATGGCTCCCATACCATATAGAAATAGGCAAACCCTCAAATCACCCTATCTATCTATATGGGGCCTGCTGAGTCGCATGCTTTATTTATTCCAGAATTTGGATTGCTCTTCCAACTAAACTGATATAGGGTATGGTCCTTTCCGCTTGCTACATCCTACATATATTTTATCCGGGCTGCCCCTGTTCTATGATAAGGGAAGTGGGAGGCCCAAGAGAAAAAGGGAGCGGGGGGGTGCAGTAGGGAGGAGGCCACTGCCGAGGAATATGCAGTATAGGCCACCTCTAACTATAGTTACTCCCAAGAGTCACCAACGAATATGCCAAAATCCCAATCCCCTTGATCGAATGGAGAACAACATGCGATCTTAGTTGTATCACATAGATAAGATAATGGATCATGTGTGATGGATGGCCCGCCTTATCCATATATGGCTTGGTTCGACCCCCCCTTCTCTATAGATTTCGGATCTATATCTACATATCTCTATCCGAACATAGGGGCCCCCTATCTATCTATATGTGGGGCACTCAACCCCCTCCATCCACTGCTCCCTCACCGAGGGATCCCGAAGGGGGATCCCCCTCGCCATATAGAACTCTAAGGGCCTAGAGTTCTATCTGGCAATCGAGTCCCCCCTAGATGGCACTCGTCTTAGAGATGTGCATTTCATTGTTTTTCTGGTATATTTTGTACGCTTTACTCTACAATATATATATATATATATATATATATATATATATAGTCAACAACTAATATCTATACTTTAAAAAAAGCTTGAATGTTTTTCTTAGGCTATGTTAGGTTGTATATCACAGTTTTCTCTAAAATTTACATACATAATTAATTATTAATATAAAAAAATAGGAAAATAGGAGAAGGGTATTTTATTGATGTGTGTATACCATAGTTACCACGAGACGCATATGAGTACAGGTAGTGGTACAAGAAGACAAGGACGGGTACGCCATTTTTAAGAAAAATAGGAGAAGGGTACTCAAAGGCGGCACAAAAATATAAATAAAATAAAATAATGCAAAAGCATTTCAAAAACTTCCCATGTAACAAGTATAGATAAAGTTTGAGTTCATGTTCGACAAGGATAAAGTTTGACGAAATTCAAACGTTTTTGAGAAAGTTTGGTGTGCCCTATGTTTTAGTCCAAAACTAACATTATTACAATTAAACTTGATGTTTTTACTCAAAATTTTAGCGTTTACCAATTGTAGTACTGATGTGACATTTAGCGATGAAGACGTCTCAAATACTGATAGAATGAACATACAAGAGACATGTTTCATGACCATAGATCCACCAGTAGGGAAAATAGCCATTTGATCCATCGGGATAGATTATTGATTTTAACAGTTAGATTATTTCACAATTTGATAAAACAGTTCTAAGAGCTAGACAAATTTATGTAATCTACAAGTTAGACAGTCCTATGCAAAAAAGAAGACAGAAGAAGATGCTGCTCATAGTAATTTATATTGTAATTGTTACAGATCAGTCAGTCAAACACCATGGCCCAAGGCTACAGCATGATTACATTATGGGGATACAACAGAAATGTACAAAGTTCTTAGAAAGAACAAATAAATCACTTGAAAGCCATCTTTGAAATATGAATACCATGTACAATCTCTACATAAGCACAAATAAATTAGGTTAGCAATGGCTGGTTCAAAAGGGAAACCTCACGGGACCTTACCACCCCAACTCCACAGTTGTCCTTCTGATGTCAAGGCCAAGGTGAAAAATCCACCACAGCTGATAGCAGCAACAGGCACAGGTAATGCTTTCACTTTTGCGGGGCTTGCAAGTACACCTTCATCGGGGCCGCCTTCACTGCCAAGGCCCAGTCTACCTTCTCCCTCATCTCTTCCCCATGTATAAAGTTCCCCTGTTAAGAAAAAAAACATAAACATGTAACGTTTCTTAGTAATTCATTAATATGCCTTGTTTTTAGTCATTATTGGACATGGAACTCAAACATTGGAACATTTGTATTCTGTTTTGTCGCATTCAATTAAATGTAAATTTAGCAACCATATGCTGCAATTCAAAATAGAGCCTCAGAAGAAAAATTCCCCAGGTTCTCAAATAAAATCAAATGTTAAAGTTTTCCCTTTCATGGATAGATATCAGGAGATTCAGTCGTGTTTTGGAAAGTATGAGAAGAGCAGACATTGCAACTAAAAGGAAGAATTTTGAATCCTGCTGAATCATACTGTATAAAACATCCATAAAACCTGATGTATGTAAATCATAATCAATTTGTATTCAAAAAATAAATAAAACATACAAGGCAAAGGACTTCTGAAAACTTTGCTTGTTTGCAAGCTATGTCAAAAAAAGGACTAATTGTACCATATAGATTGTGCTGAAAACATTGGTGTTCATATCTGGTAGAATATACAAATATGTTTGAAAAGATAATTTATTTTTATGAATTTAAAATTTAATAAGTTGTTTTTAAGTTACTATTTTAAATATATTATAGTTTATTTAATATGATTTTTTAATTATAATTTCATCAATACATAAATTATACAATTTTTTATTTGTTGAGAAAAATATTTTGTTTATTTATTTATTTTATTATTTTTTAATTATTAAATATATTTGTGCATTTTAAAAGTGAAAATGTATTACTACTATGTTTTAAAAATATATTTTTCAAATTTAAAGTTGCTTTTAATTGTGGATCTTAGATTTCATTTTTTTAATTTTACAATGTAAATTATGGCATCAATGTCATATATTGCTATGGAAGGGAATGACAAGTGGATGAAACCCAACCCTAGATCTCCAATGTGAAAATATGTCACTATTGTTAACAAAATCTCAGGCGGTGGAGGTTATGAATGGCTTTGCCACGAATGCCAAAAGTTGTGCAAAGGTTCATATACCAGGGTTCATGGACGTCTTTGTAGCAAAACAGGAACCGGGTGTGTCATTTGCCTTGGTCCAAATGTTGATGGCCGACCAAGAAAGGCATTATCAGTTGCAAAAATTGCAAAATATCAAAAAGAGCAATACGATGTAGATTTTCTTGTTCACGTACTGACACAAACGTCAACTCCGTTTAGAGGGCTTGGTCAATGATCTTCACATAAGCCCCCTTCATATCCACGGACAGGATCATTCACCGGGCAGAAGAGGAGTAATTTAGGATCTCTTCAAAATCATTCAATTTGCAGAGATGGGAAGATAGATCAGACGATTGCTCGTTGCTTGTATGCAAGCATTGCATTTAATATGGTGCGCTCTCCGCACAAGAGATGATTAGGTCAATCAATGAGGCGCCAAAATGATATGAAACCCCATGCTATGAAAAGGTTTGTACCACCCGCTTGGCCAAAGAAAGACATTATTGATGGATCATTGAAAATGATTCAAGCTTCATGACGTATCTCGGGGGTGTCCATCATTTGCTATGGATAAAAGGATGTCAAAATTAGGCCATTGATCAATATAATTGCAATGATTCAAAAGGAAGCAACGTTTTTAAAAGCATTTGGATGCAAGGCTCATAAGTAGGATACCCAATTTATTTCCAACATTCTTATTGAGACAATTGAGTCAGTGGGGCCAGAAAATGTTGTCGAAGCCCTCACCGATAATGCCAAAGTAAGTAGAACAACAGAGCTGGTCATGGAGGCAAGATATTCCCACATTTGGTGGACACCTTGTGCAGTTCATTCTTTGAACACGATAATACAAAAAAATGGTAAAATCGAGTGGATACAAGAAATCATAAAACAGCAAAAGAAATTCAAAAGCTAATTTGTAATCACTACATGTCACAAGCCATTTATCGGCAGAACACTAAGTTGGAGCTGCTAAAGGTAAGTTTTAGTTTCAAAAATTCTTAAATAAGATTTTTACTTCAAAGATCAAAGGTTTACAAAAATTATTTTTATCAAATGGTCATTCAATGAGTTTTTTATAGAGAATTCTTACTTTTTTAACTTAATTTATTTTCAACTTGAAGATGGTTGAGACTCGCTTTGCCATAGATTAGATTGTTTTAAAGAGGCTTGTGGATGTAAAACAAGCTTTAAAATCATGGTCATTAGTGATGTTTGGGTAGTTTAGAGGCAATCCCAAACAGAGAACAAATAATATGTGGAATATCATTCTTGATGATGATTGGTGGGCTCAAGTAGACTATTTCTTTTCTTTTACTGAACAAATATATGCCCTCATTCGACATTGTGACACAGATGAACCAATCCTGGGCGATATTTACGATCGCATTGATACAATGGTGGTGCAAGTTAGAGAGATTATCATGGCAAAAGAACGAGACCCCTCTGAAACTTTCTACAAACAAATGTACGAGATTATCAAAAAGAGGGGGACAAAATGACAACACCTTTGCAGCTTTTAGCATATGCTTTGAATCCCAAATATTAGCATGCTAAGATATTGGCAATGCCAAATAGAACAGCAACAAATATGGATGTAGAGGTAGTCGATGGATTTAGGAAGGTCTTCAAGAAGATGTATACATATCCTAAAGTTGCAGCAGAGATTCAAGAGGAGTTTGGAACCTTTGCATCCTCGTATGGGACTTATGCAATTGTTGATGCAATGTCAGGTAAGAAAGAAATGAATCCTACCAAGTAATGGAACTACTATGGTGCTACAAGTAGATATCTGCAAAAAATGGCACTCGGGCTTTTAATGCAGGTTTGCATTTTATATTCTAATTTTTAAAAAATCTTTGTGATTTTTCATCTCCATATATAACTTTGTGACATCCATTTTATTTTAATAGGTTTCTATTTCTTCCTTCATTAAACAGAATTGGAGCACGTATGGCTTCTCCATTTTGTGAAGTGTAATAAATTGGCAGCCAATAACATTGAGGACCTTGTATATGTCAATTATAATCTCCACTTCTTCTCACATTCCAGCCCAGGCTACAAGAAAAGACCTAGTAGGATTTGGGACATGCAACCTAAGATGATTGATATCGATGTATCCATAAATACATTAACATATCTTGATCTTATTGTTGATGATTCTGACACAACAAACGCTTTCTTTGGTGCATCTTCATCCAATCTGGGAAGTGTGATAGGTGAATGTATCCAATCCACTTATTCAAGCCCTCCAAATAATCTTGATGATGTGGAGCTCCAATTCCCAAAGAACAGTGATGACATATTTGATAGCAAGTGATTTTATCGATGTATTTATTTTGCCTTTTCGTCATGAAATCATTTATCATATAAACAGTTTAGTTCATTGTAGAAATGATCTTATATTTCTTATTAGTGAAAATTTCCTCTACAACTTATATTTTTATGAAAAAATTGTGTTCTATGCGTTTTAATATACATGCAGGAATGTATGTGTGTTTTCTATGAATTTCGTATCTATATCAAGGGGTCTTGAAAATTAGCTGTATTTGTATTTGGTAGCGTAGCCATATTCGTATATATTGTATATCCATCACCATACTCGAGACTATCTAGTTGGAGTTGGCAGCTAATCCCAATCATAGCTAGTTTGTATCCGTGTCCATACAACTCTATTGTTAGAATTGTGTGAAATCAACAAGGAAAAGAGGAGCGCAACGGCAAAAGAGTTTGCGAAGTATACACACAATGTGCATAGACAAGTGTGCAACCTATTGGAAATGAGCAATCCACAATACAAATAGTGTGCAAACATGAAGAGGAGAGGAGTGGAGTACCAAGTGGGAGACATGGTCTTGGCATACTTGCGAAAAGAAAGGCTCCTTAGGGAAACATATGATTGTAGTGCCCACCAGTTTCTCTCTTTATTTTGATTATGTTAAATCATTGTATTTATTCGTATTCAGACATTGGACACATTACTATTATGGTTATTGATTAGGATATATATGATTTCTTGTCACATTAGTTTTTATATGCTGACTTGTCTTAGCAGGATGTTGTAAGTGGCACACAAGGCCAATTCACTATTATTATCATTATTGTCTAATTTGGATGCGATGTTATGGATCTTGTGGATTTGAGATTAGCATGTATTTTATATTGGATATGTCACGTATGATTATCATAGTTTCTAATCTCTCATACGATGGATGGATGATTTCATAACTAATTGGATTAGTTAGCATATGATTGACTTGGATTGTTTGACATGTGTATTATTGTTTTATTTAGCATTTGGTATCGAGCGGGTATAATGTGTAAAATTGAGTGTGCAAGCTACAAGTTTAAGCTACAAGAGAACGTGGGTTTCAAGGGATGCACCTCCATGTGGCACAATAGGCCTTATAGGCCGATTTTACCCCTTTTTGGCTTGGTTTTGGCCCCGCTTGGTTACATTAATGTTGGAAATGGGAAATTTACCCCATGGCATGTGTTTATTGAATTATTTGGTCATTTTTACCTTACTTTTATTCCACTTTAGTTTATTTGATTTAATACTTGTTATTTGCTACTTAATGGTTGTTTATTTTTAACTAGTCACTTCCCACTTGCATGGGTTGTCTTATTTTGTCTTATTATTGATTATTTGGGTTTGGGATCACCTAATCATGGATTAGGTGGATCTACCACCCCTCTTCAAGGCCACATCTTCCCCAAAACTCGAATTTGGGCCAAAAGTGACTTTTTGTAAGAGTGTAAGGCAAGTTAGAGGCTAAATTTTCCTTAAAAAGAGCCCCATATACCATACCTGTGGGTGGGTGAGCTCTTTTCAAGACTCATACTGCCTATTTGCCCCCTTTTTCAACCACCAACATTTATGATTTTGGATTTTGTGTATAATGGAGATTTGGAGTGCAAATTTCTCCATGTGGGGATTTGACTTGTTTACTTTTGAATTTACCTTTTCATTTAATGTTTTGTAAGTGCAAATTGGTGGTACTCGGATGACATGGATTCTTAGGAGGAGGGTTGACACATGCCACCATCCTATTGGGTGTAGGTTTGGGTACTTTTCTCCTATATTATCCTCCAACTTAGAGGGTTGTTGGGTTCTTTGGTTGCTTGTGTTTTGGGGGCTAATTTTAGGGAGAAGGAGCTTGGATTGTGGAGAGCTTGGATTTTTGTTTGGAGGACTCGTGCTTGGGTTTGGAAGGTTGGACTCATATTTTTCTCTTGTGAGGTAGGCCTCACAACCTTTGAATTTTTGTTATTGCTATTAGAAAAGAAGTAGTTTGAATCTTATTAAATCTTTGGTGTTGAATGGTTTTGTTGTTTTGAAAACATCTTGCTTTCTTTTATTTTTCTCCATCCATCCCTTCGGGGAGTTAATTTTGGAGTTGTAAGCGGAAGAGGGAAGAATCCCCTCTTATTTTCCCACAAGGCTTGAAGGGCAAGCCTTGTTGGGCTTTCTTTTCACTCCCTTCATATGTTTTGAAGTAGGAGACTATTCCCATATGGTTTGGGAATCATCTCCTATCCTTGTTAAAGAAACCTCCACGGTTTGAAAAGCCTTGGCAAGGAGGCAAAGAGATATAAGGTATTTGGAAGGATATGGAGCTATGGAGGTAATTTGGAATTCTTAGAAATCTTGCGGACACATTTTGGATACTTGTTTGGTTATGTCTTAAGTGGGATTTCGTTTCCTCTCTTCCCCATATTAGTAGAAGCATGCAGCTTCTTATTTGTTTTGAGTTGGTTGTTGTTGGTGTTTTTTTTTCCATACCTTATTTGTGCTCACTTGGAGGCTTGCTTCTCCTCTCTCACATGGGCTCAGAGGGACTCTAGCATGCTCTTCTTTGTTCGATATGGCATGCAATGATGCCATTTGGTTGGAAGGTCAACCAAGTTATCTTCTTGTGGCTTGGAAGCATTCTTAGTTGGAGTTGGAGCTTGGAAATGCAGTTTGTAATGTCCCTTTTGGGGGACTTCCAGAAAATAGCTAGGGCTGAATGAGAGATGACTGAAATTAATTTTTAGATGGTTGTAATCAGACTTCTGTGAGCTGGATACGACTAAAAATGCACACTAAAATTTGCAATTTTTCCCTTCCTAGGGCAATAACCTGTTTTGAGAACTCCCACTCACTTTTGGATGCCCTAAACTAGGCTGAAAATGTGCCCAATCAAGCTCAAAACATTTGATTAATTACCAGCAATCAAAATATGAAGGAAAACTGATTTTTAGTGCCCTAGAAATGAAGATATGAATTTTCCATAAACCCTCTGTCTACACAATTCCTTTAAAAATTCATGACTTTATCTAGGAAGCTCAAAAATTCATGAAACATGGGATCTTGGGGTTTTAAAATATGAAGAATGCAAATATCAAACCAGTTTTCCCAAACATACCAAACCTTGTTGGCTTTATAATATTAACCGGGAAACTGCTTATTTTAGAAACCCGCCAAAGACTATATGTTTTTTGTCTTATAGCTTATATTTAAAATATAAGCATAATAGTCCACAAAACGGGTCGACTTTAAGAATGGATCATGACCACCCACCTTGTATATAATAAGGTGATCTCATTAGAGATTTGTTACACATGTCGATGGTAACATTTATGTGAGCCATATGAGCGAACTGATAGAGAAATAATGGGAGTGTTGGTGAAAGTTTATTCTCAATAAAGATAAGTAATTTTTCAATGAGTTTTTTACCTTTCACAGTTTTCCCACTTATATCTCTTGTCACTGTGTTCATTTACTTTTTGTTCATGGTGTTGACATTATATAATCTGCATTATAAACATCTTAATCTATAGTTTTAATTACTGCACTTCATAAACTATAATCTTCAGCAATTTATATTGTGGATTTATAATTTGTAACATTATTTATCCCTTAAATTTCCTAACCTGGTATCAGAGCCTGTGTTTATGCTTGTGCAGGATAGATCTAGTTATTTGTGAATTGCAGGTGCAAAGAAACATGAAGATTTTTCAAATCTGTGAAACCCTAGCTTGCTTCACGGCTTTATTCAAGTTCATAAGTAGCACAGATCTTAATTCGTATGTTTAAAGATAAATGCGGGCATGTTTGGATGCTCTAGATCAGTGTGTTAGATCATAATCTAAATTGCCATTGATTCAGCATACGTAGATCTCTATTTTTAATGATCCGCAATCATTTTTCACTTGAATTAGGTTTTCGCAGCTTATTTGAATGTTTCGCGCATTCTATAGTTGTTTTATAGCCGTTGTGCGACTTATTTGAATAGTTCGTGCCTTTTTAGTCATATGCAGTCTTCTTTAGATTTTTTTAGGTTTGTGTGGATTTGCTAGGCTTGCGCAGGTATTTTTAGCGTTGCGCAGCTTTTTTAGGCTTGCGTGAGTATTTTTAGTGTTGCGTGGCTTTTTTACGCTTGGCGGGTATTTCTAGTGTTTCGCGGCTCTTCCAAGTCTTTCGCGGTCTTTTTGACTCATGTGGCATTATTTCTTTGTTTCGTAGCTTTCACCTGCTTGTTGCGCTGATTTTTTTGTTCTGCGGCTTTTAACATGCTTGTTGCGTGGGTTCTTTGCCTCACGATTTTGTTTGTTGCGAAGACCCATGTCTTTTGCGGTTTTCTACTATGTTACGCGGACTTGAATTTTGCGGCTCTCTTCTGTGTTGCATGGATTCTTTGTTTCACGGCCTCAAAACTTCTTTACGCATTTTCTCCTTGTGCATTGCACTATAGACCTTCACGGCATGTTTTTTGTGCTTCGAGGCTTCTTCGGAAGGTTTGCCTCTATTTTGAAACTTTCCTTTGTTCTGCAGACTTTTAGTGTT
This sequence comes from Taxus chinensis, assembly GCA_019776745.2. Lineage (NCBI taxonomy): Eukaryota > Viridiplantae > Streptophyta > Pinopsida > Cupressales > Taxaceae > Taxus > Taxus chinensis. The sequence goes on along the minus strand of CM034150.1, from coordinate 588,620,035 downwards.
TCGCAGACTTTCCTTTGTTCTACAGCTTTTGGTTGTATTTTCCACGGAACACTAAAACCCGCGGAACATTGTTTCAGTGTACTGCGACCTATCAATTTTTTCAAAAGGCCATATTTTTTTCCTTATTGCCTTACAGCCTCTTGCAGTTATTTCTTTGTGTTTTGCAAACCTCCATTTTTGTATTGGAATCTTGTTTGGGTGTTTTCATTAAGTTACAAGTTATTTTATTTGAGTATAATCCGTTGTAAATTGTTCCTTTGTACCACGGATCTCTGTAACTTCTGAAAACCTACCTATCACTCTGTTTTTCAAACTTTGCTATGTTTTTATTAAAAATAGCTAGTTCTTCTAGTTTTTCAGTGGATAAATCTCATCTTTTAAATGGAACTAATGACAGTATTTAGAGAATCAGGATAAAGGTTATCCTTATAGCTAGAAAGCTATGGGATTTGGTTAGTGGTGTTGAGACTAAACCCACTGGGAGACAAGCTACACCTGAGAACTTAAGTGTTTTCTCTCAGAAACCCAAGAGGCTATCTCTATTTTATTGCAAAGTATCAAAGATGAGTTCTTGTTGCATATTGGACATATGGAATCTCTAGTTGGTGCATGGGATCAATTGCAAACTATGCATGGGGGTAGCCACCTCTCTAGGATAATTAAGTTAATTATGTAATTGTTTACAACCCCTATGAAAGTTGATGAAAAGGTTGTTAATTACCTAGCTAAAATTAAGTATATTAAAGCTCAAGTAGATGGATGTCATTGTGAATTCTTTCATGATAAGTTGCTTTAATTTTTATTCAAATTAACATTCATGAAAAGTTTAGAAACTTCATCTTTATTCTGAATTCTAAATATCAAAATGAAGATGATTTACTTGATTTAGACACATTGTCGTTTCTCCTTATTCAAGAAGAGAGTGTCATGAAGAACTTTGACTCAAAAGAGAATGCCTCTCAAGAATTGTTCTCTCAAAGTCAGAAGTCTTCTAAAAATTAGAATAACAGCAATATAAATCAGCAATCAAATTTTAGATCCAAATTTAAACCTAAGCACAATTTGAATAATCAGAAATTAAAAATAAAATTTGATGACACTTGTAACAATTGTGGCAAATTTGGTCATAAAGAAATTGATTGTCATGCTACCACGTCTCGTAACAATCCTAAGAATAAGAACAACAATAAAAAGAAGAACAATTGAAATCAGAGTCATACTAACAACCAAGCTAATAATGAAGAGCAATCTATTGCTCTCTTTACTACCCTTTCAGCCTCTAATGACAATGAATGGATCCTAGATAGTGGTGCATCTAGACACATGACATATATGCATGATATTCTTCATGATGTTGTTGAATGTCATGAAAATATTTATCTAGGATATAACTCTGTCATCAAGTTTAAATGTTATGGCAATGTTAAGTTAGCAAATGGAATCATTAGCAATGTGTTATTGTTCTTAACTTAAAAGAAAAACATTGTATCTTGTTCTCAATTAACTAAAGACGACTATAAAGTTGTGTTATTACAAGATGAATGGTATGTTAAAAATAAGTTTGGTAAAGTAATTGTTGTTGGTTTACAATAGAAAGGATTGTACATTTTTTATGGATTTGTTGTTAGATCCTGTTTTTCCGGTTCTTGTAATGTTGTTCAATTTTGGCATGAAAGGCTTGGACATGTAAACTTTAAGAGTTTGTATGAGATGTCCCACTTTAAACTTGTTATAGGTCTTCCTAAGATAAAATCAGATCATGTATCTTATGAAAGTTGCTTGCGTGGTAAGCAATATGTGCAACCTTTCCCAAACACCACGAGTCTAATTCATCTTGCCTGCTTAAGTTAATTCATAGCAATGTCAAAGGTATTTTGTAAGTACCTTCTTTTGGTGGTGCTTTATATGTTGTGAGTTTTATTGATGATTTCATAAAAATGACTTGGTCTTATTACATTAGGAAAAAGTTTGATGTCTTATCTAAGTTTCAAGAGTTTAAAGCCCTTGTTGAAAACATGGCTAATCTGAAAATTAAAAGAATCAGAACTGAAAATGGAGGTGAGTATGTTCATAAGAAGTTTGATGAGTTTTGTGTATCTAGTGGAATTCAAAGGGAGCTAACGACTCCCCATTCTCCTCAACAAAATGGCATAGTTGAAAGGAATAATAGAATCATCATAGAAATCGCTAGGACTATGCTTCATGCTTCTAATGTGCCTAAGTTTCTATGCACTGAAGCAATGAATGTTGTTGTTCATATCCTTAATAGAGTTCCCACAAAATGTTTACATCAAACCAAGCCTCATTAAGTATGGACTAAACAAAAACTTGATATCTCTTATTTTAAGATATTTGGTAGTCCTATGTCCCTTCTCATTCCTAGAGTTAAAAGACAAAAACTCGATCCTATTTCCTACCCTTGCATTTTTGTTAGCTATGGCAGTCAAAAAAAAGGATTAAGAGTCTATGATCCAGTTAAGCATGTGATTGTAGAAAATAGGAATGTACATGTTCTTGAGAAACCTTTTTGTAAGTCTGCCTCTCTTCCCTCTTCTAAGTTTCCTAAGTCTGAAACTGATTTTCTAGATGATAATCCTTGCTTAGACAATATGGAAAGTGATTTGCAAGACACTAATCATCTTTCTTCTGCTATGATGAATGTAGATATTGAGGGGGAGTCTTCTCAATCTAGGCTTCCTAAATGGGCCAAAAAATTGGTTTCAAATTTTCAACCTTATGATTTGAGAAAGATGACCAATAGTCAGCATTCTTATCATGCCTTGTCAATTGTTTATGAGATTGAACCTCAATCTTTTGAAGAAGTCGGCCTAGATGAAAGATGGGTTGTAGCTATAGAAGTTGAATACAATGCTCTAATCAAGAATAAAACTTGGAAATTAGTCCCTCTTTCTCCTAAAAGAAGCATTGTAGGCTCTAGATGGTTGTATAAAATCAAATATAACCCAATTGGTAAGATTCGTCAATTCAAAGCTAGATTAGTTGCTGGAGGGTTTACTCAAAAACCTGGTTTGGATTGCAGATTGATAGACCAAATCCATGACGTCATTGATCTCGGTGTGCGCCAGACCAGCATTGGGAGCAGTTCTAAGGCTGAGGATCGTCAATATGAAGGGTGAGCGGATGGAGGAGGTCGAGGAAGAGGTTTTCGTGGAGGTTTCAGAGGTTGTAACGGTCGTGGAGGAAGAAGTGACTTTCCCCGTGGGACCTGTTACAATTGTGGATCGACTGAACACTACAAGCGCGAGTGCCTTGATTTGTTGCAGTGCTCATAGTGCAGGAAGAAGCACAAGTATGAAGAGTGCCCGGAGCTGTATTACCAAATGAGCAGGAATCAGAAGGACAAAGGTGTGGGGATGGTGAGTGTAAAGAGGACCGACCCACAATGGATGTCGAGGGTAGTGCTTAACTCCGAACTAGAGCTTGATTTGGTCACTACACGCGCTGAGGCTGCACGCGCCCGAGAGGAACCAAAGCAGAGGCCCCTTATCACAAGAGAAGAAGTGTTACATGGGAAATATCTTGACCCTACCTACCAGAAGGAAGTGTACCAAGAAACCATGGAGGTGATTAGGAGTTTGAAAGGAGAAATCCAATGTTTGAAGGAGCAATCGCGCCAATTTGAGCAGAAGAAGAGCACTGAGGTTCCTCAGCAGGATATGGATGAGGTCAGGGAAGTGTGTCGAATGTTGAGGCAGGAAAACATTATTCCTTTGTTGGGAGAATGGTGGAGGGAGAAGGTATCGCGCGCTAGTGGAGAGCGCAAGAGACAAGTCTTACATGCTAACATGCCCCCTCACAGCATTGATTATGATAAGGAGATCACACTGAATACAGTTGTTGATGGGTGGCCCCTAAGTAATATATCGATTGACACAGGCGCGGAGGTCAATGTCCTTACTCTAGATGCACGGAATCAAATGGGGAGGCCCCCATTGCAGTCCATCTTCAAATGTGTTGTACATGGCTAACAGGACAAAGGACATGCCTCTAGGGGTGTTGAAAGGTAAATCCATTACTATTCAAGGGGCAAAGTTTGTTGGGGACTTTCAGGTTCTGGAGCTCGCTGAGGCTGATAGTTTCCCCACATTACTTGGGCGCCCTTGGTGCTATGCAAACAATGCAGACTTGCGTTTCAATAAGGGCAACATCAGTTTTGAGAACAAGGAAGAGCGTGTGATCATCCCACTAACTGATGGACGGTCTACGCCGTATGTGGAGCCATTAGGTGAAGAAGACTTAAACAAGATATATGTGCGCACCATCAAGGACCCGGAGTTCATTCAGCCATCGAAGGAAGGGGTCATTCAATGGGATGATGCACTGTCCATAAGTGATACAACCAGTGTTGTTTGTGACAACTGGGAGCATGGGACATACGAGTTGGTTGGAAGGCATCTGAAAGATACTGAGACTCAAGTTGTCAGAACGCGCTCAGTTAGGCGCTTGGGAGGAAGGCAGTTGCCACGGTACACTAGGGAAGTCAACCCTGATGTCTTTCTGCGTGAAATGGAGACCCAGTGGAAGTGTCAAGTGGAGAGAAGGAATATGCTTACCTATACTTTGTGCGGGACAGTAGCACGTTGGTGGGCAACACATCGAGACAATCTTCTAGAGTGGCGCGAAGTGAGAATCGCGCTCTCTGTTAGGTTTCTCCGAAGCAATGCACCATCTCAAATTTGTGACTATGATGGGAAGGGATCTGCCTCATGCCATGTTCAGGAGTGTGAGAAGACTTGGATGGGAGGCACAGAAGCTTTACCTCCTTCCCTATGGGTGCATAAGCTTTATTCCACCTTACAGGGTTACGCGCGTGCATGATATATTCATTCAGAGTTGCAACGTCAGACAGGGAACTGGCAGGAGTTGACGGCGGATCTTGTTCAAACATTTGAATATCGGAGTACTAAGCCATCGGTGAATGAGGCATTGCAAGTAGTCAAGCGCCTTACCTTGGGAGACAGTGCCATGGCGGAGGACAGGATTCTAGAGCTGTTAGGTGAACCAGAGTTGGGGGCACACTTCGTGGAGGAAGAATCAGAGGAAACACAACTTGAGCACCCCTGCCTGGAGAAGGAGAAAGGAAAGTTGGTCTACTTGATAAACGATGAAGAGGTGGAGAACTTGGATGTTAGCCATACAGAAGGTACGTGCGAAGTGTTAGATAGCGTACTAATGAGCAAGCATGTGCTTACCACAAGCCATTGAAGACAAAGAAGGTTAACATTGGTACGGAGGCAGAACCAAAGGAAGCTATTATTGGGGACTACTGGACAGACCAGGAGGTCTCAAAGATTATTGAGCTTCTGCACGATTTTCAGGATTTGTTTCCGCACGGGTACCATGAACTTAAAGGAGTTCACCCCTCACTAGGAGAAATGAGAATCAAGTTAAAGGATGGTGCGTGCCCGATTCCAAAGAGACCTTACAGATGAATCCGAATCTACGCGTCAAAGTTAAGGAGGAGATTGATAAGATGATAGCATCTGGGATCATAGAAGTCGTTGAAGAATCTAAATGGGTAAGCCCGATGGTCATCAGTATCAAAAAGGATGGGAGAATAAGGATTTGCGTTGACTATAGGGATTTGAATGTAGTGTGTGTAATTGATCCTTTCCCAACCCCATTCACTGAGGAGATCCTGGAAGGAGTAGCCGAGGCGAGATCTATTCGTTTACAGATGGGTTTTTGGGATATCACCAAGTTTGAATTACAAAGGAAGACCAAGAGAAGACAACTTTCACCACTAAATGGGGAAGTTTTGCCTATACAGTAATGCCTTTTGGACTGAAGAACGTGCCTGACTGTGTTTTCGCGCATTGTGGTTCAGGCCTTTCAGGACTTCATTCACAAGTTTCTTCAAGTCTACCTGGATGACTGGACGGTTTATGAATTAGTAAAAGACCATTGTGACAATCTACGGTTGATGTTTGAGAGATGCAGGCAATTGAGCATCTCCCTGAATATTAAGAAGTGTGTTTTTGCCACTCCTTTTGGCACGTTGTTGGGACACATTATTTGCAAAGAAGGCTTATTGGTAGACCCCGCAAAAGTTGTTATAGTGGGATTAGAGGAGCCTACCAATCAAAGAGTGGTGCGTGGGTTCCTAGGGCATACAGGGTACTATAGGAAATTCATCAAGGGATATGCCCGGATTTCCGTGCCCCTGGAAGAGCTATTGAAACATAAAAGTAAGTTCTATTGGGGAGAGGCGCAGCAAGTGGCATTTGACACGATGAAAGGAAAAACTTACCACCGCACCCATTTTGTGCATTTTCCCTCTTGGGATAAACCTTTTCATGTGCATGTTGATGCATCCGGGATGGCGATTGGAGCAGTCTTAGCACAACCTAGAGAGGGGATTGTTGATCATCCCTTGTGCTTTGCTAGTAGGAAGCTTACTCCAGCAGAATAAAATTATACCACCACAAAGCGCGAGGCATTATCAATGATCTACGTGTTGCACAAATTTAGGCAGTATTTGCTAGCAACTCCTTTTATTTTCTACACAGACCACATGGCATTAAAATACTTGGTGAACAAGCCCGTTTTGCAAGGGCGCATATGTCGGTGGGTCTTATTGTTCCAGGAGTTTGAGTTTACGGTTGTGGTGAAACCAGGGAAAAGTAATTTGGGACCTGATCATTTGTCAAGGATTACCTCATGTGAGGACACGCAGAGCATTGAGGATACGATGTCAGATGCACAGTTATTCAGGCTGCAACGCGCACCCTCTGACTTGGAAGATATTGCTTTGTTCCTACGAACGGGTGTGGCATTGGAAGGGATGAAGGCATTAGAAAGGAAGCAGTTAGCCATACGCGTCACGCCCTATATGTTAATTGGTGGAGACTTATACAAGCTAGGTCGTGATGAGGTTTTGCGCCGGTGCGTGCTAGAGCATGAGCGCACTACAATCATGGAAGAGGCTCATGGTGGAATTGCAAGAGGACACTATGCGGGGAATGTGACCGCGCGCAAGATCCTTTTAGTTGGCCTTTGGTGGGAAACGGTTTACAAGGACTGTATCGAGTATTGCAAGGCATGTGATCACTGTCAGCGCCTTGGTAAACCAAGGAAGAGAGATGAGATGCCATTAAGGCCTATCGCCAGTGCAGAACCATTCGAGAAATGGACAATTGACTTTGTAGGCCCTATTTCCCCAGCCGCGCAAAGGACGAGTTCGCGCTATATCATTACATGCACAGACTATCTTACACGGTGGGCAAAAGCGGCACCTACGAAGGATTGCACGGCCGCAACAACAGCTAGATTCTTGTGGGAGAATATAATCAACAGGTATGGATGTCCGTTGAGTTTAACAAGTGATAGGGGTACTCATTTCTAAATGAGACGGTTAGAATCTTGTTGGCTGAATTCATGGTGGCCCATCACAAGACTACCCCTTATCACCCACAAGCTAATGGGACAACGCAAGCTTTTAACAAAAATTTGAGTCACACGTTGACCAAGATTTGTGATGTTGGAAGAAAGGACTAGGATGACAAAGTTTTTGCCGTGTTATGATCATATCGGACTACTTATAAGAGATTAAATTAAGGCCACACCTTTTCAATTGGTGTTTGGCGCATAGGTTGTGTTACCTATTGAATTCATGTTACCATCACTGCATATTGCGCGCGCAGAAGGTTTAGTTGATGAACAAGCGCTTGAGGAAAGGATTGACAAGTTAATGCAGTTGGATGAAAGTGACGTACCATAGCACGATGGAGTCAGAAAATGGAAAAATCCAGGCAGAAGGCATGGCATGATAGACACATCAAGAATAAAAAGTTTGAGGTTGGGCAGATGGTCCTGTTGTATGATTCCAAGTTTTTGCGCCATCCCAGGGTAGCTTAAAGTACATTGGTTGGGTCCATATGTTATCTCATATACTTGATTCAGGCGCTTGCAAGTTACAAGCGCTGGATGGAACAATGTTACCTGGTCATTTTAATGGGAGTAGGTTGAAGCCCTACTATAAATAAGTCTTCGGTGTGTTTGTAAATAAGGCAGTATTGCCATTTAGCTTAGGATTTCCCTTAATGCAGTTTCCTTTCTTTGTGTTTCCCTTTTTCGTTGCTTTGTTTTGTCTTTTCGTTTTGGGCTTTTGTGTGCACTGGTAGCCAATTACTTTTTGAAAGGGTTTTTATGCGCAGAGGACCGCGCATCTATTTAGTGTGGGGTGGAAGGTGTCAAAGAAGAGTTGTGAAATAATGCGATAAGGAGAAGTGTTGGGAGTGATGTGCATAGGCGGCCCAAGTAAGAAAATCAAAAGCGCATGGGTTTAGAAAAGTGCGCATAGCAGAAGGTGATCATGAGAGAAGGTTGGTGTCAAAAAGCTTTGAGAAAACCACGTACAAGGGTAAAAAGCGCAGGAGCAACATGAGGTAGGCGAAGGCAAGAACTTGGTAAAGGACACAGAGGTTGACATACTTCGGCACGGGGATGCACGCAAGTTAGTCTGTTGTCAAAGAAGTCTTACGCGCCAGAAGGTTGCAGAAATTTTCGTGTGAGTTTGCACGCAGAGGGAAAGTGCTAGACAAAACGCGCAGAGGGATGTCGTTGGAAAAAGTCGACTTTATTGCATTCGTACGTTGGTAGGTGGCATCAGAGTTTGTGCGGGAAAAACAAAAAGCTATAAATAGAAGGTCGGGGTGAGTTATTCTTTTACCTTGCATTTGTGTTGAAGAGCTCTTGCGAACTAGGGCATCCTTGCGAAGAAAAATTTGTGGAGATTGGCGTGCGTAGCAGAAGATTCAACGGATTTGTGAACAAGAGTGGAAAGGGAGTACATGGGCGTGGGCGGAGAAGTGTGTTTAGAGGATTCCCGCGGGTGTTACGCTGTCTTGTGGAAGGAACACTTTCCAGGTTAGGGTTTGTAGAGCTAGGGCACGGGATTTGGAGTTTTCGCAGAGGAGTAAAGCCGCAGGATCGAGCAGAGTTAGGAAAGAAGGAAGGAAGAGCTTACAAGGACCAGACAAGAAGAAATGGCACCAAGGAAGGGATCTAATGTTTCACCAAAGAAGGGAAAAGGGCAAGAGCAAAGGAAAACCCGTTGTATCAACAAGTTTTAATGAAGAGTGGTACGCGGAGATGCAGTACCCAGATGGCGTGTTGTTAGGGAAGGAATGGGTATCTCACATATGCAAGATGGCCGTGAGCGACTACAACCATCGAACAAGCACCACTGAAAAAGAAATGACACTGGAGTTGGTTCACCCCACAGGAAGGAGGACACGGGATGGAAAACATGTGTATGACAACGAGGTAAAACCAAGTTGGAGAAGGTTGGACTCTTGCAACTCTATGAGTTGCCCTATTTCGGCAAGCCCGAAAGGTTATACCAATGGTTGATGTCACGTGTGCATGAGGATCACTTTTATTTCATAGGAAGGAGAATGCGCATAACTCCTCAGCTGATTTCCAAGTACACTGGCATTATCTGTGAAGGAGAGCCACTAGATGATGACTTGTGTGACAAGGAGGCCATCAAGAAGACAGTTGCGGCATATGAGTACAAGAAGGGTTCACGCTATTTTGATATCTCTGATCACCTACCCTGTCATGAGGATGGTCGCGCACTTGGTCACAAATTTGAATGGGCAAGAGAGGTGGACACAGGTAAACAAGAGTTGGTTGAACATTTGTCCGCAAGATCTCAGAGGAACAATCTACAACCTTTCAACCTTTATTACAGAGGAGATCATAGACGTCGTGCGCGATGGAGAAAAGATTATGTATGGTAACGTCCTTCTCACCATTGTGTTTTCAAAAATTGGAGTGCCCGATGGGCCGGATAAAAATGTTTGGGAGTACCCAGATGAGGACCCCTCCCCTGCTAAAAGATTTGAAGCCTACACTTGTGACACGATGACGGTTGCTCATAAGGCGCGCTTGGAGAAGTGGTACAAACGAATGCACGATGCATTTCGGGGCAGAGTGGAGAATTCCTAAACAATTGCGGCATTGGTGGATGGAGAGGCTGAGTTTGTTGTGTATCAACACTTTTGTATCGGCAGGTTTACTTTGACTAATGGCACCAAGAGCCCTTGGTGTAAGTTGCCCTTCTCTTTCACAGCGCAATACTTTCAGAGCACGGTCAATCAGTTTAAGGAGGCGAAGAAACTTAGATTTGATCTAAGTGTAGTAGATCAGGATTACCGCGAGTTGCGCTGAACATTGGTGTATCCCAAGAAGCACGCTTATGTCGAGAAGTATGTCTCTTATGACGTACATATGTTGAAACCAGTGACATTCCCTGTTGCAGGGAGAACGGCAGCAAGGGTGTATGTACGTCTAAGGCCCAAATTCGAAAAGGGTGCTTATGTTGAGGATGATGTATCTATCCCAGAAGACCCCACCGGGAGGAAGAAAGTGGTAATAGAGAAGAGGGAACGAGAGGAGACTCCGACAGAAAAGGCACCGAGCGCACATACAGTTCAGACTGTGGGGGCACAAGAATCCGGCGCGGGCAACGAGCACTTACACTCGCAGGAAGAAGTCCACTGCAAAGGAGTCGCCCGAAAGGGAAGAGTTACCAGAAAAAGAAGAGTCCCCTGTGTTAGAGGAGTCGCTGTGAAGAAGAAGCAAAAGTGGCGCAAAGCTTCAGACTCTGAGGAGACAAAGAGCATGAAGGGTGATGACTCTAAGGAGGAGAATGAAGAGCGCGAAGAAGGTAAGAGTCCTCCTATTCACAATATACATGAGTCCAATGAAGAAGGAGATGAAGAGAAGAATGAGTATGAAGAGGGCACCCATAACAAAGGAGGAAGTGAGGAAGTAGACATGCATGCTCAGAAGACCCCGACCCCAACCAGAGAACAGATAGATGACACAATAGAGAAGGAGGTGGCGGGTATTATACAACAGTTGGTGGAGCATGAGGTGAGCACAACGCCGACAAAGTGCTAAAGGAAACAGAGGAGAGTGCGAGTGTAGGGAAAGAGTATGGAAGCATGGGCGGAGATCCCAGCCTGGCAGTAAGTTTCCCCAAGGCAGTGCGCACAGGTGGAAAGGGCACAGTAGCGGCGCAGGAACACGCCATGACTTACATCAATGATCCAAAAAGGTACTGCACACGCGTTTCCAAAGCACAGTTCCCATAGACCAACTCCTTGCTTGGTCTTCTTTTGATGAAGAGGGTGCGTACCCACGCACAAGGAAAATGCTATCCTGGGCTTTTGAGTCCCACGTTGATGAGCCCGAGTTCGAGGTTAATAGTGATGCATTGATGAAGACACCAGATGCCAAGGGAATAAACCCTCTTGTGAATGCCCAGTAATTGTCAGATGAGCAAGTTTGCAACACTCAACAAAGTGTCGGTGGAGGTGGAAGCAAGACTTTTCAGTAGAAATGATAGAATAAGAGTCTTGGAGGAGGAGCTTGAGAAAAAGAATGAGGAGATCATTGAGAGGGACAGGGAGATAAAACAAAAGGAATTGATCAGTGCACAGTTAAGGCGTGAGACTGAGGGATGAAAAGGCGAAGGTGCACGAACTCTACAAAAAGATAGAAGGTTATTTCAAATGCCATTATCTTAAAGCACCTAGACCTGGCCCCTCCTGAGCAGAAGTACGAGTCGACCATGCACTACTTGGAAGACTTGACACGCATACTCACCATGGAAAGGTAACCACTTGCATTGGAGTCGGCAGAAGAGGTGATGGCGCACCAGAAGGAAGAAGAAAAGTTGAAGATTGGGGAGACAATAACTCTGTACTCCGAGCTCCTTTCCTTAGTGATGACCGCAACAAAAATGGTCGAAGTTGTGTATGACAACTGTGGCAACAGAGATAGAGTAGCAAGCATATTGGTTACTACCCATGAGGTGGATCTGAAGGAGTTTCAAGAGAAAAACAAGGGCAATAGGGCGGAGTGAGATAAAATCTTGGCAGAAGTCGAGAAGAAGTCAAAGGTGATCGAAACCTTGAGGGTTTCAATTAAAAATAAACTGAAGGAATTGTACCCCCAAGTCACTCGCAGGATGGACGTGTTGGGCGACCTTAGCAAGCAGATGGAAAACATCGCAGATACTCTGAAGGCTAAGGGAGATGAACTAAGTTTTGACAAGGTTAGTGCGCTGGTGGGTGATTTACTTCAACATGCACAGGGTGAGGTAGATGCTTGGGATAAAATTGAAGCATCTCATGAAGAAAGACTTCCCACTCCTCATGTAGCAGTAGCAGGATCCTTCTATTCTTCCATTCTTTATTCAATTGCAGATTATTTCATCTCTCCCATTCTTTATTCTTTGGTGAAAGAGCAGAGTGTTTCTAAGGACGGATAACATGCACGTAGTGTGGGGTAATGTTGGGCCCTGAATTGACTAAGTCCCAAGGCAGAAGGAGCGCCTGCAAGCACAAGGCAAGGAAAGTAAGAAGGCACTCAAGGAAAGGCACGTGCAGGAGAAGAGGTTAGCGTGCATGGAAGTAGAAGGAAGGTTTGGGGACTTAGCCGCATTTTGAAGGCAGTGTCATAGGAGAAACACGTGAGGGCCCGAGTAGGCGTGATGAATGGATAAGGTGTCAGCCTAGAGCCTTAGAGGTCAAGAAAAGAATATTCCACATAGGGAATATTCCCAGGAGGATCATTACAGTTAGTGGAAGCCTTTGCAAGCTGGCATAAGCACTTGATCGATCATGGAGGACCACACTTCCACTTGGCATGCAGTCTGCTCATGGGTGAAGCTATGGTGATGAATCCAGATTCTATTTAAAGGAGTGCTTGGGTCCGAAATAGACACAGAGAAGAGAGCAAGGGAGGCAACGAAGTGTTGCAAGAATGTTGTTACTAAGCATAAATGTATGCGCTCGGGTCTTGAACAAGGGTTATAATGGGAAAGCATAGCTAGGATCTCTGTTCAGAGTAGTTTTGTAGGGTTGGGATGTTATTTCATGATGTATATGGTCTGAGATGACCCCTTTGATGTAATATGGCTACTGTAAATGGATTTAATCAATATATAGAGATTTGTTTTGTGTATTTGTGTCTATGGACTAAACCCTAGTGTATTTTCATGTTATTCATGGTTTAGATCTGTTTCCATTATGTTGTGATGTCTATGTTTATCTCATGGAAGCATTTATGCTTAGAACTAGATCTACTACCTCTGTATTAGATTAAATGCATGTATTCTTGTCCTGCAAACCTTTCCTCCATTAATGGCGGAACATTCTCACAAGGCTCACATAAAGGAGGGGCTCGGTGCCCGCGTGCACCTTAGGTGAGCACCAAGCACTTGGGTGATAGGCCGACGTGTTTGGGGTTAAGAGAAAGATTAGAGGATAGGGGTAAAAGAGACTACAGAATCTAATTCTTAGAATCAAAGAGAAGTTAAGACAACGTTTTGAAATGACTAATTTAGGCATGGTAAGCATGGTAATTTGTCAAAATTACAAATCTATTATTGCATCTCAATCACTATGCTACTAATCTTCTTAAAAGATTTAATATGATTAATTGTAAGTCCGTCTCTATTCCTTTGGAAGTTGGTGTTAAATTAGATCCAAAAACGTACTTATAATAAATTTAATCCTACTTTATATAGATAGCTTGTTGGTAGTTTGATCTACTTAGCTATCACTAGGCCTGATATATCCTATGCAATCGAAATTGTTTCTAGATTCATGCAGGATCCTTATGAGGACCATTGGAAAAAGACAAAGGATTTTAAGGTATATAAAACGTACAATCAATTATAATTTGCGTTATTCTTCTTGTGATAATGCAATTCTATTTGGTTATTGTGAATCTGACCATGTTGGTGATATTGTGGATAAAAAATCTACTTTTGGATATGTTTACAAGTAGGGTGCAGGTGCAATAACTTGGAGCAGCAAGAAGCAACAAACGGTATCTATCTCTTCTATTGAAACAGAGTATAGAAGTGCTATGGAAGCAACAAAAGAAGTCATGTGGCTCAAAAGACTGTTACGAGAACTTCATATGGGCGTCAAAGGAAGCACTCTACTTCTATGCGACAACCAAAGTTATATTGCTCTTGCAAACAATTCAGTCCAACATCAAAGAACCAAGCATATTGAGATCCATATGCACTTCATCCGGAAAAAAGTTCTCAATGGTGACATAGATCTCAAGTTTTGTTCCACTGAAGAGCAGGTTGCAGACATTTTTATTAAGCCCTTGGGTACTACAAAGTTTTGTAAATTTCGTGTTATGTTGGGCATTTCAGATATTAGCTCTTATGATCATGTGGATGACATTGATCTCCACCTCTAAATCAGTGGAGCATATGTTGTTTAGCTCTTATGATCATGTGAATGATGTTGATCTTCACCTCTGAATCATATGAGTTTTGGCCTTTCAGAGTGCCCTTGAGAGAGAAATAAGAAATGAATATGTTGCATGTTTCTTTTGTGCAATGTCATCTCTTAACGGCTTGATTGTGTCAAAATGGATGCTCCATAGACTATTTCTATGTTGTTTAAGTGAATTTTCATGTATGTGAAGTTTACTTGTAATCCCCAGCGAAGCATTAGATATAAAGATTTTATTAATTCCATAATCATATGTAACACTTCATCCTTAATCACTTTATCTTGAGAATTTGTAATGTTGCTTTGTATTGTGGTTTTTATAGAATCCGCGGAACATTGCTTTGAACTGCGGAAAAAACAGTGTATCATGGCTTCTCTAAAACCCGCAATGCAGTTACAATTGTTTGTGGCTTATATAAGTCTGTGGGACACTGCGGCAGTGTATCGCGCAGTTGAAAAACCCGCGGGACACTGTTGTAGTGCACCACGGAACTGCAAAACCCATGAAACAAGTTTTTTTTACATGCTAGCCTAAATCACTTGTTGATTTATGGATTGTAATTCATTTTGTGCCAAAAGATGACTTGGCATGTGTTATTTGGAACAAACTTTGACATGTAAAAGTAATTTTGTGTGTTTCCCTACTTAACATTAAGGGGAAGTGTTGGGTTTATAATATTAAGCGGGAAACTGCTTATTTTAGAAACCCGTCAAAGACTATGTTTTTGGCTTATAGCTTATATTTAAAATATAAGGATGATAGACCACAAAGTGGGTCGGCTTTAAGAGTGGATCATGACCACCCATTTTGTATATAACAAGGGTGATCTCATTAGAGATCAGTTACACATGTTGATGGTAACATTTATGCACGAGATGAGCGAGATGATAGAGAAATAGCAGGAGTGCTAGATGAAAGTTTATTCTCAATAAAGATAAATGATTTTCAGTGGGTTTTTTACCTTCCAAGGTTTTCCCACTTATATCTTGTGTCACTGTGTTTATTTACTTTTTTGTTTATGGTCTTTACATTCTGTAATCTACATTATAAACATCTTAATCTATGGTTTTGATTACTACACTTCATAAACTATAATCTTCGGCAATTTATAATGTGGATTTATAATTTGTAACATTATTTATCCCTTACATTTCCTAACAAACCTGTCTTACAAGCAATTTGCCCCTCTTGGAAATAATGAATTAGTGGCTCAAACATGCAAGGAAATGATTGTTTTCACTTTTAATAATTAGTACAAGCCCATACATGCAAGAACCATACCATACATCCATCAAAACACATCCAAAATGCTCACGATGCAAGTCACCTAGGGTTATATAGAAAGATATCGGCTTCAAATTCCTTGAGATATTCAATAGTTCAAAATATCCTTGCTTGAGGGTTTTCGTCCCCAAGACAAGTTCCACTATCAAGGGTTTTTGTCCTTGAAATGGTCTCAAACAAGGGTTTTTGTCCTTGATGAGAAAGGAAAGGTACAACCTTTATCCAGAAGAAAAAATAAAATTCAACATATGCATCAAATGGCCAAGCAACCTCCTTTTATAACAATCAAGGGTGCTACATTTCAAGTGATGACCGACCTTATAATAAGTACCTTTTAATTATCTAATTTGTTTTTAGAGCCTACATGCTCAATATACCTTATATTCTAATAAAATAATTTCTTCTATTGGAGCACTTGGCTTCCCAATAGGAATACATGATAATAATGAAAATATCTACTTAGAAAATGTCATCCAAGTCTTCCCCTTGCTTCCTTCCTTAAACCCACAGGGAGGAAAAATGGGTTAAGGTCTTCAATTCCGCTAGTCTCCAAAAAGAGGCATGACAGAGTTTCTGGGAGCTTGATCTCTTGTGGAAGAATGGTTGTTTGAATGAAAATTTTGTCATGTTTTTCTCACTTTGTGGAAGGCTTTTGCTCTTGTATTTTAAGAGTTGTTCTTTGTTCTATTTAATGTAAAGGAAGGAAGAATTTTTCATTGTCAAGATAGTTTGGAAAGTATGATGTAATAGGTTGTAACTCTTGCTTTTCGAAAGGAGAAAATGGTTATATTTTTCTAGTTGGGACTCCTCCATTTACCTTGTGGAATAAGGAAATATCCATCTTGTTAAATAAAAGAAGATATGAACCTCATCGAGCTTGTTAAAAACATATCCAACCATGTTTTGCATTAGGAATAGGTGTTATAAAGAAAATGTCATTCCCAAACTTGTATATTCTTGCAAGTTATTCTTCAAGTTTTTGATTGATTCAAGTTGCAAGAAAGAAAGAAAATAGAAATTCGGATTGTTGCATTTTATTGGTTGTATAAAACTTTGTGTTTAAATTTACTCCAAGTCACTTTATTATCCATTTGCTTTCAAAAAAAGGGGCACTTCAATTATAAATTTAGTCTTTTATTCATGTGATTTACAAGGAGAAATGGATGATTTGCTGCTTGTATTATAATGATTCAAAATGGAGTTACTTTGGTGTTTTCTTATCCCTCATATTGTCTTGTTTTCTTAATGTTTCAAAAGAAAAATCGTTTCTTAGTTATCTCTTACAATCTATTACTCTTTGATTGCAAAACCAGTTAGGAACTCCCTATTTCCTTGTAAAAAGGTTGTAATTTTTATATTTACCCTTGTAAGTATATATATAGATATATATCAACAGTTGTGGCCACTCTATTATATGAATCAAAAGCTAAAACAAAACATTAAATAAATGTATATATATATATATATATAGATTTGGATATATACTTACATAAATATGTATATAAACACACATTAGTATATATTTGAATATATACATTATTTTTTCATACAAACCCTAATGAGGGTATTTACAAGAAAAATAGACAAATAATTTTACTTGTGCCTCCATGAGAGCTCCTCCCCAAACCTGCAAACAAAACTAAGAAGAAATGAGAAAAGAGAAAAGAGGAAAGAAAAGTAATAGAAAGTTAAAATAAGGATTAGGGTTTTTCTAAATGACCTAGGATCAAGGGTGTAGATTCCCTTGATCCAAAGGCCCAAACTAAACTTAGATCTTGCCACTTGTCAAGTAGTCCTTTAGGGTTGACTCCTTATGTTTGGGCAAGTGGGCACACTTTTTTTCCCTATTTCAATTTTGGATGAATAAAGATTGAATTAAAATTAACTTAATATGATTTTTGAGTGCAAAAAGGGCATTGGTCCATTTGGATGGGGCCAAATAGGACCCATACCCAAATTAAATCAATTAAACCTTAAAAGTTAATTTTGTTACCTTGTGTAATGGAATTACTTGAATATAAATAAATATATATCAGAATATATAATATATAATTAAGCCACTTCGAGGGGGCAACCTCCTAAGTCTTCCAATAAGACAATAACTCACACTCTTCACCCCCATGGGAGATAAATTACTCACCGATAGATATAGGTATAATTGTGAAAGGTCATACCCCTTCATTATTATTAGTTTATACCTAATGACTAACCAACTAATGATTATAAGATATAAATGTTATATAAGCCATAAATCGGCCCACACATAGACCTATATAAATGGTATAAGTTAGGGGCATAACATGCTACTCCCCTTCAAAAAGACATGTCGTCCTCGACGTTTGGCCAGTAGTGGAAAAACATATGTACTCAACTCTTTGTCCTCCCATTACACATCCTTGTATGTCTGGCATTGTATCCTTGATGAGATCAATTGTGATCACCTTCATTTGTAACCTCTTAAGCTGAGTTTGGGTAACTCTAGTGCTATGATGATTATATTTGGTGGTACTTTCACATTTGAATATATATCTAGAATTTCACTTGAAGAATATGCCTTATCCATTTGCTCTAGACAAATGCGCAATTGTGGTTCAACATAATTATTAAGGTTGCTCATTTTATTCAAAAGATGTAATGAACCTTCTAGTAGAATGACCTTCATAGCCACTATATCTAAGGTTTTGAAATCCAACATATGCATTATGTATCTCAGTCATCTTAGATAGGTTGTGATTAAATCTTCCATTAGTAGGCATTGTTCCGGTAAAGTTGTCATTGCATTGAGCACAAAACTAGAGCTCGCATAGTGTTTCTTGACTTTTTGAAGTTTTGGTTGTATCTTTTGTACTCCTTCCACATTAAAAAAATCTTTAACATCCAACCTAGGATCAAATTTAATTTCCATATCCACGTTCACTAAACCCTTGTCACAATATTCCGAGTTAAGCGTATTGTATTCAATAGATCCATCCCAAACTAGTTGTTTTCCATTCTTCATCCATATTTGGTTCAACCTTTTGAATGTCTAGACTTGTCAAATAAGAGTCGTAATGAGCATGCCCCGTCATGGCATATTCCATGTCATCTTCAGTTACCAGAATACATGGTTCTTCAAAAACCATAGGATTTTCACCTTGGCTATTAGATACATGTGGAGGATTGATTGAATTCTTTTGAAAATGAAAAATGTGATCGAGTATTTTCTCAAGCTCATCTAATCGTTGATTTGTTTTGGTGAAAGCAGCTCGCAGGTCCCTCGTGATGGAATTACCTCCTAGTTCTAAATTAGATTGTATTTATCTTTATAACTGGGTATTGCATGGTGTGTATGAATTTGTTTCCTATCCACTAGTTTGTGTCCCTGACATAACAAGGAATTGAGGCCTAACAGGGTAGAAGTTCAATTTGTCAACTTTGACCGAACTTTCACCGGCGAATTTCTCGAATTTAGATAAGCCTCAAAAATGAAAATGCAAAGAATAAACCCTGTCTAGGGAAATTTAGATAAGCTTTCCGAAAATGTAGATATATCTGATAAATTCCGAAAAAAGTGGCCTATAGAGCAATTTTATGAAAAATAGTATATATTGCAATAACTCTCACAAAACAGTGAAAAAAATTCTGAAATTTTTACTGAGGCTGTATTATTACTATATCCAACTCGTGGTAAAAAAACATCTGAGAAATTCGCAGCCGTGTGTCAGATATAGAGGAAAAACCAGTAGTTGCCGAAATCGTTGCTTTGATACCAAATGTAATGGAATTAGAATATAAATGCAAATATACATACATATGTGTGTGTGTGAGGGGGAGGGGGGGTTGGTTCAAAGTCCGAGGTGGAGGCCCGATTGTGTCTTCACAGGTCGGTGAACCGGTGGCTGGTTAGATGAAGAATGGTACCTCAATGGACAAGTAACTAATCACTAAGCGCATCGAATGGAATATCCGGAATCGATTTATGATTCATTCATTCATTATAGTTATAGTGGGGGGCGTAGTGGTGAACACGAATGCGTGCGCGGGTGTGTGTGTGTGTGTATTGAGCCACTTCAAGGGGGCAACCTCCTAAGTCTTCCAATAAGACAATAACTCACACTCTTCACCCCCACAGGAAGGATAATTACTCACCCATATTTATAGGTATGATTGTGAAAGGTCATACCCCTTCATTATTATTAGTTTATACCTAATTACTAACTAATGAATATACGCATAAATGTTATATAAGTCATATGTTAGCCCACACTTAGACATAAATGGTATATGTTAAGGGCATAACACCTCATTAAATTATTCTCCTAACTTGCTAAACCTAACCCCTTAGTGGGAAAAATGTAGTGATACCTTGATAAACCTAATTAGCATTAAATTGTGTAAACTATGTTATGGAGTATACCTCATACCCCCTTGGTCAATTTAATGACGTGGAAATAATAATTCACTAACCATTAAGCATGTAATTAAATGGCACTTAACCAAAGTTAAATACCCTTTTTTTTAAAAATACCCTAATTTTATCGGATGGACGGGTTATTATATGGTTAATTTGGGCCATAAAAACATTGGCACGACATCTAATATTAGAGCAAAGGTTCAAACACTTGAACCTTTGGGATAAACTAGAAATGATTCTTATGTGCTTGTTTGTATGTGGGTAACATGAGTGTCATGTCGAGCCATGTTGGTATGCTATGTGAAGTTATTGTGATGTTTCTCTGCCCCACTTATTGTACTATGCATGTGACTCCTTGCAAACATGTGACATGGTGAATCCCCACTTTTGTGATATAGACTTGTGTTGTGTGGACCCATATTGCATCGGACCCAATAGAGACTCTCAAATTTTGATTCATTGTTTGTTTGATACGGCTTTTTGGATGGTAGTATTGTGGGTGACATTTAGAGACCTATATGGGAGATATAAGGAGATTAGTGAGTTGCTCTTGAGTTTTACTCTTTTGTGGTTGTGACAATTGTTTATGGTCTTTGGCACCTCGGAGACTTATTTACCTTCTTGGAACACTTGACTTGATATTTGACCCTTCTCGACCTTGCATCATACTACATTATTAACACATTGTTGACTTATCATGGTGATATCACTACTGCAATCCCAAGAGATCTTCATTCTTATTCTTGTACAGCTGAGTATGATGGTCGAGGAATCATGTTGTGTTGTTAATAGATATGTACTTGTGATGTCGGGAATGAGTTTGTTGTGCTTATCACTTGGTATGGATTTATGAACTATTGTTGTGATAAATGATGTATGAACTCCTTGTGAATCCTAGATGTATGGTGCGTGTGCTATCAAGCTAATTGTGAAAACCACGTATTTGTGAGTTGTGAATGTGCTATAATGTTCTATCACCCGATTGTTTCATACATGTATAACCAACGTCTTATGTGATAAAAAGTGTTCATAGTGAATTGTGGACATGTCGTGATGATACATCAGCTTGTTTCATTGTATGTGTATTCATATGTTTACGTACTAAATTTCTTGCTTATGAATGGGTGGCATATGGTGACCCTATGACTCGCATTGTATTGTACTTTCCTTATAAACTGGATAAAGTGCAAACATAAATAATAAAGTATTAATACATGGTTTACAAATTAGATGTCATAACTAACCCGAGACTTGATATGAAACATTCCTAGTGTGAAACCTGACTCTTGGGGCTTTTGCAAAAGGACCTATCGCTCCATCTTCTGGTGTAAGACCTTGGACTTGTTTGTGACAAGAACCCTACAGAGAACTATGAGGTAGAAAACTTGTCATGTGATAGGCAATCAGAAGTAAGAATCTTATAACGAGTGCGATGGCTAGAGCACTTTTCGGATCGCACTCTGAAGTCACACATATCGAAAACAACTCTTTGATAAGGAACAAAACTGAATTTACATTGAAAGAACTAATGAGAATAGAAATGTGAAACTAACTCATGAAAGAAACCAGAAAAGAAAATGAACCATATTTGAGATGTTGCTATCATGTGCCTTGGTGATATTAGTTATGCTTCCGCATTCTAACATTTTTTAAGTAATGGAATACAATGCATATGAAAGTAAACTTGTAAGTTATTTGTTCTTTTGGTTAATGAAAATTGTGAGTGTTAGTCTATATGTGGGCGCAGTGTTATGTGTCTTGTGTTCAGTGCAGCAATAGTAAGCGTTGGGTCAAACAACAACAAAAAATCATCAGTTTTACTGTTGCATTTTGGGTTGTGAATTTTGGGGTGTTACAATGACACACTAGAAGAATATCGGGCCACACAAGGTGCTACGAAAATTTGCAACCAAGCATATGAGATAGAATTTCCTAAAGGGATTGATATATCACCGATCTTCAATGTTGCATATTTGTACCGTTGCATTAAGGGACAAACAAGAGTAGAGAATCACATTGCAAATTCTGGAGAGTTGGACTTGAGACAACAATTTCCTAAGAAAGAGTGAGGAAATTGGACAACTAGTTGATACCAGAGTCGAGAAAACACACAAAAATGAGTACAAAGAATATCAAGTCAAATGGAAGAGCCAAGAAGTTGAAGATGTGGTGTGGTTGAGAGGATCTGAATTTTTTAAGCGTGGAAAATTTGTCAAAGACCTGTTATCCAAAATTACATGCCCATGCAATTTTGAACAACTCATCCAAGTTGGGACTTAGGCACTTTTGCTCAAGAAAGCCACGAAACACTAAGTCTTCCGCAGGATGCGTGAATGTAGTGTTCCGCGGGTTCTCTTAACATGCGGAACAAAGAAATTGGAGCTCAAAACTTATGCAAATTTTTGATGGAGTTGGTGCTTCATTGAGGTTGGAGTTAGATGTTAGACCCTCACGGCATTAAGGAAGTCAATCTTTTGTTGATGTCAAAACCAGTCTTTTGCGGTTGAAGGAAAAGTCAGGGCACCGCAAAGTTTACACGCCAGCGAAAAGTTGGAAAATCAGCTAAGGACAGGATCTGCAGAGCGAAGGAGTGGAAAATCTTAATGCTTCATGGCATAAAAAATATAGTGTTACACAGACTTGGAAAACATGAAATTCCGCGGAATTGGTTAAATCCGCGCAACAGAGCATGCAGTCTTCCCAGGAGAACCCGTGATGCAAGGAAAAGTGTCGAGGAGCACCGTGCGACAAAGGCAAAGGTATTTGAAGTTCGAATGCGACTAAGGTTGGAAGCCACGGAGCAAGAACAATGTGTTCTATAGGCCCTTAAAATGTAGTGTTTCGCGGATTTCAAGCGTCATATAACAAAGGGGCAATGTCGCAAGCCTAAACGCCACGAGGCAAAGAAATGGAACACCGCGGCATGTGGATAAGGGAGTTAAGCACGGAGTAAAGGCCGCAATGGTTTAAAAGTCATGATAAAGCCCGCAAAACGCAGCGAATACTGCGGGACTAAGAACAAAGGAGCACGGGTGATATAATGCATTGTCGAGTTGGGTGTTGCTTGCAGACCTTAGCGGAGGTCGGAAACAAAGTTGTGGAGCAAGGAAAAGAAAGGAAAGGTTGTGAGGGCCATAGTAATCGAGGAGAAGCCACGGATCATAGCAGAAACAAAACAAAAATCTGCGGAATACACAAAAGCCCCGTCTAATTTGAAAACCGGATGCTCAACCACCTCAACGACCAGAATTTAATGTTGTATGGGCGTCGTCCTCATGTACTAGCGATTTGATGGCGTGCAATTGGAGCAATGTCAGGCGCTTCTCTCCTCCCCTCTTCTTCTCTCTCCTTTCTATAAATGCAACTCAAAACTCATTGTAAACGATCCTCTCCCGACTATAAAGTCACCATGTCAAAATGGTGACCGAACTTTCACAAGTTGCAGACCTCGGATTTGAACTATAATGTGTCTAGTGCCTTCCACCATTGATGTAATGGACTGTGCATCCTATAAGCAATACAATCTTGTCATTGTGGCTCATTTTTTCCCTATGCTCATATTTATTGCGTCCTTGTCTCTCCATTTTTTTTTCGGTAAGTTGTGTGCAGATAATCTTTGCGGGTTTCCATTTTTGTGTGTCTATGATGCGTGGGATGAAAGGATCAATGCACGGTTGGTCTGTGGCACATTTCTACCCTTTCCTCTCTGTGTTTCCTTTTGTTCTTCCCCTCATGGAAAGTGATCCCCTTCTTTCTGGTGTTATCACCTCCTTTCTTAGCTTAGGTTTCATTTCTTGCATTCTCTTTAACCCTGGTCCCTTGGATGTTTGGATTAGGATTACTTAGTTATAGGCTTGGCTTAGGAGTAGTGTTGGCAGTCGGATAGGTAGGGAGTAGTGTTGGTGATAGGATATGTAGGTAGAGAAAGCCAACCTTCTCCAGAGGATGGTCTCAACAGTCAAGTCCCACACTTGGAGACAATCCCATGTTATCCCAAAAGTTTGAATCTTCCGTGATGATTCAAAAGGGGTGCAACTTTTGTGCGTTAACAAGACCTCATGAAATGCATGTGAGCAAGAGCTCATGGTTCATTTCTCTTACCCAAGTTGCAATATGTGGGAGCGTTCGGGCACAAAAGTGATCTGCATAGCCCTAAAAGACTAAGTAGGGATTTGTGTAGCAGAGTGTAGTTAAAATAAAGGCTTGTAGTCTTAGCACATAAGGAGAACTCGCACAAAGGTTGCAATTGCACTCTAGGCGCAGTAGTCCATCTTCCATAGAGGTAGAGCTTGAGCAGAAGTGGGAAATTGTGCACTTAGAGCAGATGAGTAGAGGCAGAGCGCAAAGGAAAGATTGTGCAACAGAATTAAGGGGCGGAAACAGAATTCTTGGGCACATGCAAAACTTGTGCAGCTTTTCCCAATGGTTTTGTGGCTTGCGGGATGGAGCTTGCACACACTTGCACAAATAGATGATCAAGCGACAGGCATGTGTCAACGCATATCAGTGTTGAGTTTGAGATGTTGTGTGTCAATGCACATGGAATTTGAAATGACCATGACTGTTGGAACACATAATTGAATGGAACTGAATGAGTTGCAGGCAGACGGTTGGTTGACAAGGAAGGTAAGCCATTTCAGCTTCTGTAACTACTTTCGTTGCCTAGGTATATGATGGTTGAAGACATTGAAGGCGTTGGTAGCCAGAATAAGAATATACAGAGCCAAATCTGAGAAAAGACTGTAAGTTTCTGCGACCTGAGTGTGAAGAAGGAACTATTGTTGGTTGAAGCAAAGCTTGCAAGTCTAGAATAGAAGCGTTTTGTCTAAAGATCTCATTTGGGATCATTGTTACCTTTGAACTTCAAGACTGTGATAAGCAAACCATATTCTTGTGCCTCTAACTGAACTTCCTCCATTGAATAAAACAAACTATGTTCTTTGTGTTTAGTGCTGTGTACTATCTCTTGATTTGCGCACCCATTTTGGGTAGTGGCACATAAGCATTGTGGGCTGCGTGGTCCAAGGCATCCCTTCATTGGGACCCGTAACTGTGAATGTGTCAATATGTTCTAGCATAAGAACAAATTTCAAGCATCATAATCAGTTTATCTAATGATTTTGATCCTTATCTCATCTCTTCACACTCAGTTCTAAAAAATTGAGAAATCCCATGCATATGGGCATGTTTTAGAAACAATAAAGTAATTTCAATAATTAGAACGTTTCATCTGCCATTTAATTTGTCCTGCAGGTCATGGCCTAGTGGTAAGGTGGGGTGATGATAATGGCTGGATTCAGACCAGGCTTGGCGTGCTCCCTGTATACAGAGAAGGTCAGGTCCAATTCCTAGCTGAATCTTGATGGATTTGATATCCCTCAAGTGCAGCTTCCAAGCCATTCACGCATTCCATGTTTGATGGTGTATGCTCCCTGTGCATTAACTGGTAGTGGGTGAAACTGTTACCCATTCTTTTGTGATCTTTAAAATTTTAAAAAAGAAAAACATTTCAGTCATAAGAACATTTTAAACTGGCAAAGAAAAACGAACAAATCTTATTATACTTTTAAGCTCTGCCATTTTTTGATGAGTTTCGTGGAGATAACACTAGATCCCAATTTTGGGGAAAAAGGGCCTGTCATAAAAGAAATGACAAAAAATAGACTATAAAAGATGCAAGTTCAAAAGGAATACCCGAGACTTTCTAAATAGAACTTATTGTCCAGATATTAAATTGATCAAGGAAAGAAGACGTGAAAATTCAAATCAAATTAACTTCCATTGGAACCCAAAAGACAACTGCTTGCAAACATGGAGAAGTCACTAGATATCACTCTCATATTACAGACCGTTATAAATCTAGAAAAGATTCCATCACAAGAGATTCATTTGCTGATCAGTCATCACCTTAAAATGCATTCAGTGATTCAAGTTGGCTGGGTTACGAAATCTTTGTACTAATTCGAAACAATGAACTACTTCAATCTGTGGGTTTATTGTACAGCAATCCTTCAATACAACAGCTTGAATGGGTTGCCAAGTCAGTGATTTTTTTAGAATTAAAAGTACAAATACTACCTATAATTTGATATATAAGCTAGATCAACAGGACATAAGTGCTGCAGCAATTAAAATGAAAACCCATTCTAACACATTTGGGATGATGGACCCAATTACAAAATAGATATGGTAACAAATAAGTATCATATATTCCTACAAAAATAGGGAAATTATCAATGCAAGCAATCATTGAAATCAAGGTAGTATTTTCGGAGATATTATGGAATGTTCTTGCCACCCTTTTATCAAATGATTCAATTAAGCACCTGCCCAATTAACTTCTCCCATCCTCAATTATCAATGCAAGCAATCATTGAAATCCCCTCCCATCTCGATGGCAGTTGTCCTCATGATTCCCCGGCTCACTCTCATGCATGCAAGGTTTTAATACTCACCGCCATGACAGCTAGGTTTCACACGATCCCATTCCCTTGTGGCTCATGGCATTTGGAATATATTTCCAAGTCTGTCTTGGCTTTTTGGCCTTCAAACTGGTGTTTTCTCTTGTTTTTCTCAATACCACTGACAGGTTTCTGTTCCCTAGTTTTTTTAGCATTGGCTGATCAAGGAAATAGCTTTCAACGGCCATATCACCGAGGATCGACTCAAGATCATCTTAACTCATCACGATCCTGAGTCGATCCTCGGTGATATGGCCGTTAAGGACATTTTAGGCCCCAACTATTTGGAACTGAGTATCTGTCCTAGAATTAATTCTGAAATAGCCTCTATATTTGTGGATAATTTGTTAAAGATTGAACCAGATCAAAAAGCAGTGATGGCCATGGCTATCATTTTCATTCAGACTGAGCATCAGGTGAATTTAGACGCGGTTATGGAGATATTCAGTTCGGATGGGTTGTCATTTCTCCCTTCCTCTAGGGCCCTCACACATGGTTTTGTCACCATTGCTCCTCATCACGAGCTGAAATCAAGATTCCACATTCTCTTCAACTTTGTAAGAAAGTTTCTCCAGCGTTGCAAGTTGTCTTCTGTTGCTGCCACCATCCCTAAGCCGGATCTGGAGGCCCAACAAAAAACCAATACTTCCGAATGGTCAGAGATTGATGGTCATTCACTTGTTAGGAAATATTAGTGTTCCATTAGAGAATATTTGTGAGTTAATATACTATTAATAATGTAATGTGAGTGTGAAATATAATAGTGAGTTATAACAACTCACGTAGATAGGTGTTTGTGAGATTGAGTGGGATAAAGTATAGCAAGTAGTTAAGAGTAGTTTAAGATATTTGTGGGATTGGCTTGATTCTTTAATAAGGAGGTCTAAAGCCTATAAATATGTAACTGTGTTGAGTAATAATTGGAAGTGATTATTGTGTTTTTTATTTTGTTGAAAGCTCTTACCAATACATCATCACTTTAGGAAGGCTAAAAATGCTTACAAAATCTTGCTTTGTCAGGCAGAGAGGGAGGGGTTTGATATCAGTTGGGGGGGCTGAATGGTGGTCTCAGATTCATCCTCTAAGGAAGCTGGTCCTTCCACCCCTTGAAATCTCTGCTTTGCATGTCTCCTGAAGTATAGAAATTGTATGCCCATAATGGGCTCCTTTTTTGTAAATATTAGTATAGTAAATGCATAAGCTGCCTAAGAAGTTGAAATACGGTTTTGATCCAGGTAGTATACCTATTGAAATAATTGATAATATTTTCTGTATATTTTGAAATCTTATATTAATGGGAAAGGGACCCCTACAACCCTTGTTTACCTTCCAAAAAAAAAAAGTTTCTTGTACAAGCATTATTTATATCCAAAAAGTTATTTCGAAAATCCCCTTACAGATAATCCCACCAAAATGATAATCAATGACCTACTTCACAAATAGGACTTTACAAAAAGTTTTAATGAATTCACTCAATTGGTAACTTGAAATTTTAATATTGATACCAGGCTTGGGAAACCCACTGAATGAAATAAAACTCCCCTTACAAAATAATTTTTTTCAATAACTTTTTAGTCACAAAGTGAACTAGGGAAATTTAGCTGATTCGCTACTAATATGAACACATTGATCACTCTTTCATCAGATGAGCTGGTCTTAAAATCTCATTGAAATCCTTGTAGGAGCCCTGGATATTAGTTCGGAAGAGCCCCACATTCAATCTGACCCCCAAATCTTGTGTTTTGGATGGGTGTATAGTGTGTATCCTGAACTAGGGTAGAGACAGCTAGATAGCAATTGGAACAGATATTCTTTATTCAATTTTACGGGGCATAGTCTTTGCAGAGCATTGAAGGAAATGCTTGCTGGGATGGTTAATGTTGGTCTCAAGTCTACAGAATATGTCATAGAAAA
The DNA here is from genome assembly GCA_019776745.2 of Taxus chinensis. NCBI lineage: Eukaryota > Viridiplantae > Streptophyta > Pinopsida > Cupressales > Taxaceae > Taxus > Taxus chinensis. Next base: position 588,591,685 of record CM034150.1, on the reverse strand, counting down.
TGTGGGTCAACTAGGCTGTCATGACTCAAAAAGAATGACAGAGTATTATTATTATTTTTGTTCGTTTTAAGTTTCTCTTCCCTCTAGGATTGTTTTGTTAAGGACAGGAGACATCTCCTGCAAATATACCCTGATTCCGAGGGACATCTCTGGGAAATTCCAAGAGATGCCCAAAGATGCCGTGACATCCAAGGCATCTCCTATCATTTCCAAACCTATCTCCCAAACCAGAGGCATGTCCCCATACCCAACACCTATCCTCGGGGTTTAAAGATACATCTCCTGCTTTCAGGGCCCAAAAGATTTAACAAAATACAAAAAAAAAAAAAATATTTTTGATAGTTTTTATTTTTATATTGAATAGATGCTTAAAATATTGACAGAAAAAACTATTTACAACAAAGGTACAAAAGAATAAGAACTGTACAGAAAAATGTACAAAAAAGATTACAACTTAGTCCGTAAAGCGACCAAAACAGCCATAAAATCAGAATAGCTCCTAGATTCTAATTGTTTCACCTCCTTGTGTAACAGAAAACCTTTTGCAAGTAGTTGCAATCGAATTTCACTTTTCCAACAGTGAAAAAAAACATCAATAGTGCATACCTCATTCTGAAAGACAATTACATCTAGGCTTCCATATAATAAACAAGGTTGTAAGTCATACACAATCCCAAATAGTCTTAAAAGGATGACGAATATGAGTATTGGAATCTCCTAGCAAAGTTGCTCGCCAATGTAAATGTCCTTGTAAGAGTATTGGTAGATCAGAATGAACTAACTTCCGACATGATTTGGCAAAAAAGCAATCCCATGACAGATGTATAACAATTTCCACTTTTGAGCAATGGTGACAGGGACCATCAGTGAAACCACTCTTAAACAATCGAGCTTTTGAAGGAGACCCCTAATATATCACAAGCCGGCCAAAACTCAAAGTTCATAAGAAGTCCTTAGTCCACACACTATGAAGACAACGGATCCACACTGATTCTGCATCAGAAGAACCCATTTGGCATTAAGAATAGGTGCAAGTACCTGTTTATGATGTAAAAAACAATAAAAGCATTGTGTGTCAAATTGGGTGATTGGGTGTCCAAAGATCTATCTGCAATCATGCCAAATAGGTCTTTGCACTGCTAGATTCATCTTAAACAAGTCATCATGAGGTATAAGATTCTGGATTTCCATAATAGTAGACCTGTCTTTGGAAAGTAAAGCATACTCATAAGCCAGAGATTGCCAATCCTTCCAAGTACGTGTATTGCTATGCCACAAATCTTTCCAAAGAAAGATATTTTTTTCCTAAACCTATGAGCATGAAAGTGTTGGATAGTAACAAGAGACATATCCTGAAGCTTCCAAGTCGATATAGATTTGTTGGCTAGATCCCATCCATTGAAAATACCAGAAACGCACCATGTGACCAATCCTACGGAAAAAAAATATATATCGAATATATGCTCCATATATTAACAGAAAATTATTTACAAAAAGCCTGTACAAAAGAATCAAAAATGTATTGGGAAAAAAAGTAATAATTTTCTTAAGCAAATCATAAGAGCAGCCAAATCAGAGTACTCTTTGTGATCAAACTGTTTGGCTTCTTTAAGGAGAAGATGACCTTTCACCAACAATTGCATTCTGACTTCACCTTGCCAAGCCTTCCTAAAACTGTTCAATTTACCCTCTTCCTCTTTGAAAACATAATTGCATTTGAGTTTACAGAGGATAAAAAGGACTGCAACCCACATGCAATGCCATATACTTTTGAAAGGACCTCGAACCAACGTGTTAGACTCTCCCAACAAAGCTGCCCTCTAGTGAAGATGACCCTGAAACACTACAACCATTCTACCTAAATTTTCCTCCAGCAGGCTTTCGCAAAAGAGCAATCTCACAAGAGATGTTTAACTATTTCTAATTTAGGACAGTAGGGGCACAACCCATTTGTAAAGCCACTTTTTGATAGCCGAGCTTTTGTAGGCAGCCCCTGGTAGATTACAAGCCATGCAAACACCCTTAGTTTATAAGAGACTTTTATTGCCCCTACACTGTGCAATCTATGAATCCAAAGGGAGTCAGCATCAAAAGCAATCCACCTAGGATTAAGAATAGGTGCCAAAAGACATTTCTGGTGTAGCAGCTGATAGAACTGGTGCAATTTTTTGCCAGGCTGCCCATATACTTTTGAGAACAAATGACCCTGCAATTTGAAAATTTGTAGAATAAGCAATGACATCACAAAGACTAAATGAACCACTGATCTTGTTCGAATTACAGGCCGTTAGGATTCGATGCCTCATGAAAATCAGCCATGAGGAACATTCCAAACAACATACCACCCATTTGATAGTCAAAACACAACCTTGTGTGTAAATATCTCTTAAGCCCAATCCTCCTTCCTTGGGCATAATACAAACAGCCCAAGGCACTAATGGGAGGCCTCGAATATCACCATATTTTGACCAGAGGTACATATGCAGAATGCATTCAAGACGAAGAAATTGACTCTTGGATGGCAACCATCATGAGACATAATAAACAAGAGATGCTTGCAAAATTCGGCTTGCCGCAATTAATGTTAGGAAATAAGGGATAAAATATGCGGAATAATCCCTCACAGAATCGCAACAGTAAAAACTAATATGCAGAAAATATTACAGATCTCACATAAAATTGCAAAATAAAATAACACAACACAAAGAGACAACATTTAACATGCTTCACCCAATTTGGGCTACGTCCACCAAGAATCACATGCTCAGATTTTATTACAAGCCACCGCTCTCTCAATACAATACCCAAATCCGTTTGGAGCTATGCTCAACAAACTCTACAGAATTCACCCCTGAATTCAAAACACATCTGCAATGTTACCTTATACCTACCATATGCATAAAACCAGATAAGTAGACAATTGCTTAAGCAGTTTTACAAAACCGTGGGTATCAAAACCATGGGCCAAAACCGTCCCATAAACCTATGGGTCAAAAATCCCGCCCATATGAGAAAAGCACGTTTCCTGGTATATCGGGCACATTTTAAGGCCAAAAAAAATGTGTCAAGTCAGGCGAACCCCGGCGAGACAACTGTGGAAAGTGTACAATACTCTTAGTGTACATTCTTCAACACTTTCACACATGAAAACAGGCTCCACAACCTAACAGTTAATCTACCTGCAAAAGAGAGATCCTTGTTTCGCCAATAAAGAAGCTTAATCTAAATTCATTGAGGGATCCAATCCCACATGCTCACCTAAGAAAGATGAAGATCAAAAGGAATGCCTAAATATCTAACAATAGTACCCAGTGAAACAAATGACCACTCTGAAGGAATCCAAGAGGGAACAGTATCCCAACCTACAAGCCAATATTCAGATTTGTGATGACTCACTACAGCTCCAAATGCCATGCAAAAAGTATCAAGACATTCCTTCATAAGAGCAATAGAGTTCAGAGTGGCTTGAATAGAGAGGAGAGAGTCATCCACAAAGTTAAATTGTGGGATAGTTAAATTATGGGATTGTATTGAGGCCCACACCCGCTGAAAAATTTCAGAAGAACAATAAAAGAGGTAGCAGGAAAGAGGAGAGGAAAGGGGAGGGAAATAAGTGACCTAATACCAAGCAAACATAACGTCATCAAAGGCTTAGTACAAGATCCATGAACAGGACAACAATGAGAGCTCCACAAGAAACACAAGAGAGTCCTTAAATGAGCCGACGAATAAATTTGAATACACAGGCCTGCTGCTTAGGCTATTTCTGTAAATGATCCATCAAATGAAAAAGAAAAGAAAACTAAAGGTCTGCTCTGCAGAACGAGAACCAATGAAACCAGAAGAAAATATACCATCTTAGTGCCAGAGGAAAGCAAGATTGATGCAAAAACTATTCCAAACACAAATCCCCTTGAGCCAAATTCCAGAAGCAGAGTTTGAGGACAACTGCCAAAAGTCATTGGCAGATATACCCAGAAAGAGAAACAGATGAGAGAATGAAGAATCGGGTGCCTCACCCCAAAAGAGGAGAAAACAGCTTGAGAGGATTCAAGGAGAACCCTATCAGCAAGCAAGGCCCTGAACACAACCAGCACCAATGTCCAACAGGAGGAGAGGAAAAAGACCCCAATGCTGCCCTCCAAACACCACCAATGACTTCCCCAAGCAACAGAGAACAGAAGCAATCTGCTAAGAGGCAGTATGAAGTGAAGAGAGCAGAAAAATGGCCCAAGATAATGCCACCAGGTAAGTGGGGGGTGGACCATAAAACACATCCCCACAGCAGAGAGAAAAGGGCCCCGAAGTGTAGACATGAGGAATAACTGGACAGAAACCTGGGTGGAAGAAGACCCAAGATCAGCAAAATCTTGTGCAGCTAGAGACAGGCCAGAGAAAGGAAACCCACAAAAGCCACCTCCGCCGCAAAGAGGAGAAACAGACCGTGAAAGCAAGAGAAGCTGCAAGATTTGCAAAATACAACCGCAGCATGAGGGGCAGCTGCCAGAAAAAGTAATTGAACAGCCCAACAAGGAAGGTCCGAAGTGCAGAAAACACAAAAGACAACACAGGCAAGGAGGAGACGAACCAGATCTAGGCACAATCAGCTCAGTTAGAGGGACTGTTTGAGTGCCAGGTGGCCGTAGTTGAAGGGAGCCATCATAATAAAATGACAAGTGCATTGAATGCATAAAATTTAACAACAATAGTTGTGATATATTAAAATTAGGATCATGACTCCAGACACATAATTGATACTTTAAAACGGTTTCCTTTGGTCATCTAGATATTATCCATTGGATATACAAATGTTTTATTCTTCCAATTTCAAACTATGACAGTTTCTTCTGCATGCTTGATTAAGTACATTCCATAGTTACCTAAGACTCCGGGATGGCGGGATGTCGGAACGTCGGGACGGGGTTTCCGGGACGGCAAATTTTTTTGAAAATTTCGGGACGGCAGGGGGGTGGCAAGGGGACGGCTAATAAAAAATATATATATTTTATTAATTTTACAAATATAACATGAATAAAGAATAATTCAATAACCTAAGACTTAAAATTGAAAGTTTGAAGATTGAAACCACTAATGATTAATCCAATTATTCATCACATAAGCCAAGGCCCAAAATGTTACAGCTATATTTTATATATTTATATATATATATATATATATATATATATATATATATATATTCAATGTTCAAAACTTCAACATGACAATGAAAGACTAAATAGTAAATAGTAAAGCTGAAAATTTAAAACAAGTCTTAGTCTTACTCTTCAATAATCAACATGAGAAGAGTACAACTACACCCACATTACATATGCTATGAAATATTATGTCATGTCTCATAACCAAAATGACAAGTGACAAGTACAACTCAAAACTCACTATCAGAGCCCTCCGAAGGAATAGTTGCAAACCGCTCCTCACTAGGAGTATCTATATCAACGTCATCTACATCTGCAAAGGAGATATCAACTAGTCCTCGTTGCTCCTGGTCTTCATCAACCTGCCTTGCATCCTCAGGATCCACATCCCACCGCAATGTTGGGCTCTCCTTGTACGTAGGTGTCTTGCAATCCATGAGACGCAAGGCACTATGTACAGCAACAAGTTTCTCTGCTCTCTTAGAGGTAAGTCTATTCCTCTTAAGAGAGTGGATCCACCCATATGTTCACCAATTCCTCTCAGAAGTAGAGGAACTAGAAACCTGAGAAAGAAGACGAATAGCAAGTGTACGTAGCAATCCTACATGTCCATACAATCGCCACCAACTAACTAGACTCTCATGTGCCAATGTGGTCCTGTCTATCTTTGATGATTTTTTGTAGCCATCCAGATAAGCGAACTTGAGCCAATCAGTTTTGACTCGTGAAGCATCCTCTGTAATATACATTTTTTTTAGGGCTTTCAAGAAACCCTTCCTCACCTCCTCATCATCTACTGGGAGAGCTCTAACAGGCCTCTCAACATACCACTTCGGATTTAGTGCATATGCAGCCATGTGTAAAGGAGTGTTCAACTTCTCCCATCTCCGCTCAATGATAGGCTGAATATGGTGATGGTAGAACTCCAAGGTGGGGTCCCTTGCTCAAACAGCAGCCTTCATCTGGCCAAACATACTATCAATACATTGGTATATCTCACCAAGGCTAGGGCTATCAGAATCCCCATATTTTATCACACTGAAAACCGGAGATACTATAGATGTGATATATCTCACTTCTATCCAAAATGTTTCTTTCACCACAATTGCTTTCACCTTCTTCCCCTGCTCTGTCTTCGACCCATCGCACCTAGACCACTCTGATGTCATGACCATATATTGTAATGATTCTTGCAACTCAGCTATCTTATCTAGTAAAATAAAGTATGATGCAAAATGCGTGTGTCCACTAACTTGAGGAATTCCTTCCTCGAAAAGCTACGGAAGAGTGCCAATGACGTATGGTGGTTGCAGACGAAGATCTGCACATCTCTAGCAATCAACTAATAAATTTTTGACCTAATCAATTTTTCCAATATCTTTTAGTGCATTGTTCATGGCATGCACACAACATGGGGTCCAAAATATATATCGGTAATGAGCCTCGAGAAGTTTACCTGCTGCCCTGCACACATAAGCTACATCTGTGACAACCTGCATAACGTTGGTGGGGCCAACCTCCTCAATAGACATCTCGCAAAATGGTGAATTGAAACTCTGCATCCTTCTTATTTCCCTGAACAATCAACTGCCCTAAAAAAGTAAGGACTCTCTCTGCATGAAAAAATGATATTTATGAGTGAGGTGGTGTCTGATATCTGTCCACCCATCCATGATGATGCTGCAACCGTGAGAGACCCATGCACACCTCATTTCCTCCATCAGTAAATTAACCTTGGAATAGTTCCTATCCAAGATTGTGGTTCTCAACTTTTTGTCTCCTAGGGGCAGATAACTCACACCTGCTTTGGCTACCTTAGCCATAGCCCTCTTTGAAATAAGGATAGCGAACAACATGAAATGGAATGCCAGTAGCAAAAAAGAATTTTCCAAATGACATCATTAGCCTCTTCTCTAGCCTTTGTATCATACATGTCAATAACTGGATTAGAGGCCATAACCTTCCTCTTCCCCCTACTACTACCAAAAGCATCCAATTCAGACACCTCATAAGATGCACCTGCAACACTACCAGTATTAAGTCTCACAGCAACTAGAAGGGGTGCCAGTGCGACTAACATGACGGCCATGAGCTTCTGGAACTTTTTCCATCATATCTCCATTATATAGCTTCACCATTTCTGACCTCTCTTCAAGTGATAGTTGTCTACACATGCCTACACTTTTCCCTGGGATGTGCAATAAATGTGCATTCAACCTGGTAATGCTGCCTGACCAAGATAATGAGCATATGTTACATTTCTATATTTTAGTGCCCCCTGAAATGCTTGATCTAGGACCCCGCATAATTTGACCAAATTGTTTCAAAGGTTTTTTCTTATCAAAAGGCCCCCTATCATACTTTTTCAACATGGCGGAGGGGCAGCTGAACTTTTCCACACTCCCTTGTGAACTAGCAGCAATATTAGGTGTTTCTAATTGTGTTCCTTCTTTTTGCAGACCCATCTCATTAACCATTTCAGCCTCACATTCAACTTGATAATCACTATCCAAACTCATTTTGAAGTTGCAATAATTAAAATACAAAACAATATAACTATACAATACAATAAAACAATGAATGTAATTTTTGAATACATTTAAAAAATTTTAAAAAAACAACGATGAATACACTTAAAAAAAAAAAAACGGCGATGAATACATTTAAAAATTAAAAAAAACAAGCAATAAAAATGCCCTCCCTTTATACTTTATCTCATTCCATCACTTGCTAATCCAAATAGGAAAAAAAAATACAAGCAAATGCAATGCCTTCACTTTCAACTTTGCATTTGGAAATTAAAAAAACAAAAACAAAGAATGGTTGTAAATTTGTAATATATGTACATATAAAATATAAGCTCTTGCTAGTGATATTTTACTGAAAAAATATCAGGCATAGGTGGCCCTCAAATTTAACCCCTGTAAACTAGTGTTACTTCTTGCTCTTGCTCTTGCTCTTGCTCTTGCTCTTGCCTTGGTGTTGATCCTAGAACCTTGCTCCTTGTTATTTCCTTGCTCTTTTTTTACTTTTGCTCTTTCTTTTCTCTTTTTTTGCTCTTGCTTGGTGTGATTAGAACGAGTGTGAAATGCTCTTTTTATAAGTTTTTTTGATGCTTTTAGGGTTAGGGCATGTTGTTTTTTATTATAAAGTATTACAAGTTTAAAAAAATATTAAAAACCCAAAAATCACTGTGTTTTAATGATAGAAATATGTACAATTCGTTGAGGACGTCGTGATGTCCCCAACGAAGTCCCCAATGCCCCTTTGCACCCGGGACGTCCTAGGTGTGTTACCTGTTTATGGGGGATGTCTCCGGGACATCCCCCTTTTTTTGGAAATTAGGGACACCGGGGAATCATCCTGTTCCTGTCCCCAAGTCCCCGAGATGTCCCGGATGCCTGGGATGTGAGGAAAAAGGGGAGGGACGCGTCCTCGCGTAACAATGAAGTCACTATTAGTTATGTATTAATTAATGTTCAATTGCAACCACCTCAACCATTTTGTAACTATATCTTGCATAATAAAATGACAGACACAATGTACAACTAGTGTATTCCAGCTTCTCTTCATTCTTTCACAATTCACATCTTCTAGCATTGGTATTAGACCCTTGAACATTAGAAGAAGATTTTGAAGGGTCGTGTAGACATGCAAATCATCGAGAAATCCAAGGAGTCTTGAAAGATGTCTAGGGCACGTTTTGTTAGTTTTCACACACTCAACAAAGCTACTCTGCAAAACATCAAAACCACCATTGCTAGCATGATGAACCATTCACGGTTTGAGGGCATAGTACACATAAGGGCAAAGGCAAGAGATTACAGTCGACAATGCTAAAGGATAGAACACCATTGGTACGAGTTCGTTAGGAATCACCATTTAGATCGAAGGAGAATCATGATTTGGAGAAGAATCATGACTTGATGAGAATTACTAGAATAGTTCGAAATCTTCAATCACATACCACATATGACTTAGATTTTGAAGTTTCCCTGCAATCATTTAGCATATTTACATGCAATTTTCGAATCTCAGTTTCCAAAAATGCAATTTTAGGGCACAAAAATCCAGCAACTAGTTCATAGTCATATGGAATGCTAGCGAGGATGTCATCGTAATAACAATGTCAATTGAGGTCGTTGTTACACAATTGATGGAATTACATCTACACAGTTGCCTTTTTGGTTATTTTGAAGATCCAGATGCTAGGGCATGATACTTTTGACCTTCTGGTCAACTCTTTATTGACTGGATGAAAACTGCAACATAGATTTTATTTTGGCGATTTGATTTGGTGAGACATCTATAATAATTTTCAGAAAGTTTGCAGATTTTTAAATATTAGTATAATTTTAATACTTTAGTCTATAACTAATATTTTTTGCTATAAATTGGAGTTATAACGAAAAGGTGTTTTTTTTTTGTTTTACCAATAAAAACATGCTTGTAGCCAAGGAACATAACATTCGACAAATATTTTGGCTCAACTTCCAAACCTGGAAAGTAAAGATACAGATTTTCCAAACAGATGAACAAAAATGTTCACGGGGCAATAATATAAGGGAATGAGAAATCCTTAAGAGTATTATAATGAGTCAATAACTATTCAATGGATTGTGTAGAGTAGAGACTGATAAAGCCAAATCCATTATGTGGTCTCTCTAATCTGGTTTTGCAAGTTACATCATGTAGACCTAGCACAAATCATCCAAGGAAATTTTACGAGATTTATTTGAAGGTAAATTATTTGGAAGCATGAAGGCCATGGGTAACGTAAGGTTTTCTTTCCAAACTTTAACTATCTTGAGCATTACAAAATGGATGACAGAGTCACTATATCTAGCCACACATAGCAATGTCGAGGTCGTGATCATCAAGTACAATGTGTACGCAAAAGTCAAATAAAACTAGGATGCATGAACACTTGTGGATGCCAAAACCATTTTGTTAAACCATTTTGCCTTCTAAATTGGCAACAATGTCCATTTTTACTTTAAACACCATATTGAATCAGATCTTTAGAGGCCATACTGATTTCAACTCTCATTAGCCAAAGAAAAGTGATTGTACACTCCTCAGATTGAAGTGTACAAAAGCCTAGATCACAATCAACATGAGAGTGATTATACTCAAGACACTGATCGATAAAAGAATCAACATAATTCTTCTGAAGGGGATGAGTGAATTTTATTATTGCAAAAAAAGAGGTCTTCACTGCTGTGGAACTGTAGCATCACGAGCCATATGATGTTCTCAAGGGAAATCTCAAAGTCAATACAGGAATGAAGTTAAAATGGCCATATGTCTAAGTCCCACCAGACACTGAAAAGTGGCAAAGCCACTTTCCAGTCTAATGAAGAATATGTATTTGTGAAAGAAGTTCACACACTTCTGATCCAGATAGGATAGACCATCTAAATGTCTCAAATGAAGCTTAGCATAGATGATTGTCCAATTAGTTTTGGAGTTTGATGTCAAGTCTTGGGAATTATATTTACTAGGGTCATGAGACAACATCGACTGGAGCTTACGTTGATGGTATGTACAGCTTAGGATATTTGATCCCTTTAAATCCACACTCAATTCGGGAAAACTTCGTAATTTGGGAGTTTGGGAAGGTGTAATTCGTGACACTCAGGGAAAATCAACTCGATAGCTACACATTCTATAAAGGTTATGATGAAACTGTGGAGCTACTTCTAAAAACATAGGCAAAGATTGACACATTTTCCAAGAGATACCAGATTTTGGCAACTCATTGTGACCAGAAGTCAATGTTTGGCACTATCATCTCCCCTTAAACTTTGGTTGGGGTCACAGGATGGAAAGTTTATTTTTTCCACTCCTTATGTTAACAACAAGTCTTACAGAATGGGTATTAAATATATAAGGCTGTCATCACTTACTATTATCAAGTCAATATTAGCTATTAGGCTTGGGGGGGATAAGATGGGATTTGACACAACAAGGACCTGTTTTAACACACTGGCACGCCCCCTCCATGGTGGTCACAACAAGCTCCAAGAGGATATCAGATATATTTTTAATCGTGATTCTCTGTCATGATTATTTCTTCATGCTTACACTTGACTTGTTTAATGCTCAAGCTTGGACCAAAAGGGCTATTAGGCTTGGCAGCAATCCTTAGTGTGTAATTTCATGAGTAACAATCATTTGAATATAAAGCTTACCTTGTATTAAAAAAAAGTCACTATTAGTCATGTATTAACTAATGTTTTGGTTGTAACCACCTCAACCATTTTGTAACTATCTCTTGTATAATAAAATGATGGACACACAATCTACGATGTTTGCACTCCAGTTTCTCTTCATTCCTTCTCTATTCACATCTTCTAACATTGGTATCAAAGCCGAACAAGCGAGGAGAAAAACATAAGGAGGTATTTCAAACATAGAAAAGACAGACTATATATCGCGAGTTGCATCATTTGCAAAGCATTTCCACATGCACCGGATGGAAAAGGACATTTGTAAATCACAAGTTTATTCATCTAAAGAACAATAAACTGAGGGCATAGCATAGAAGAACATATGATTAAAAATCACAACATAACAGAGTTTAGGGAAATGATGGAAGATCATGAAGGAAATACATAAGTTTAGACTCGATGGAGAAGAATATAGTCGTAAAAGCATTTAGACATTTTTCGAAACATCTAGGGCAAATGACGGAGAAGAATACGATCACAAAACTTTTGTTTAGGGCACAACCAACCAATTATCCATAAAATGAGAATCACAAAAATGTCATTCAAAGCATCTTCAAGGGCACGAGATAGAGATGACGTCACGGACTTTTAGAAGCAATAAGACGTCAATACAATCACGTGAGGGCATATTTCGCAATCAAGGTGAAGCACGAAGTCACAAAATAAAAACGCTATCAACTTCAAACACCATTCTCGTCAATGTTGACTTCGAACCATATTCGAGGGGCACAGTACAATAAAGAAGACACTTCAAAGGGCACAATCCAACAAAGAAGACACAAATTTCTGCATTTGCTTATCAATAAACCTTATGCTTTAGCTATGTTCTGTGGGCTGATAGAATATGCAATTACAAATTAGTTTCATTCCAGAGCTGAAGACACACTAGTGGGCAAGAAATGTAGGCCTCATAATAGTTGTGGCTAAAGAACTCATAAGAAAAAGTGGTATACTTACTACTCGTCATGGTTTTACCCATGATATTACAACATACCTATGAGATGACCATGAGCTAATCACTTGTGGGATCTATAGCAAGAGAAAGCTCAAAGACAAACCAAATAGATCAATAATACACCGATGAAGAATACATATTGTAAAGAGGCCCTAAACTTTGAAGGCAGGAAGGATCTAGTGTAGATGAAGTTCGACATGGATGACTGCCCAATTAGTTCGAGAGTTTGTGAATCTTGAGAATTATACCCTTACAAGGGTCATGAGACACCTTGATGGAGCATTGTGGATGTCACTCAATATAGATGGTTGTCCAATAATTCGAGAGGTTTGTAATTCGGGAGTTTAGGGAGGTGGAATCCGGTAACTTGGGAATTCAGCTTAGTAGCTACACCTTTGCGAAGGATATGAGGCAACTTGATGGAGTGCTAAAGATACCTAATCAAATAACTATTTTCAAAGACAAAGCTTCTAAAGAATGTGTGGTTTTATTTGGCTTTTTCGTTCTAATTTTTGTCGATGTGTTTATTTTTGCTTTTTGTACAATAAGCTTTAAGAGGAAGTATTAGAATATAAGGCTTACCCTTTATTATTAAGTCACTATCAGTTATATATTAACTAATGTTTAGTTGTAACCACCTCAAACATTTTGTAACTATCTCTTGCATGATAAAATGATGGACACGCAATCTATGATATGTGCATTCCAGTAATCTTTGTGTTCTTTCTTTGTTCACATCTTCTAACGAACAATTTATCTCCCAATCAATGCTCCAAACAAAATTCATGCGCTCCTTAACAAGGTACAATGCAAGGATGACCTTTCCACCACAATTGTTATCTTCTACCACATTCATGTGCCAACAAGCAAAGCATTAACAAAAAGATTGCTCACAAGTGCTCCAACAAATCACACACAAGGTGTTAATCCCATCAACACATTTGTTTTCCACAATGCTCAATGTGATAGAAATGAAGCAACCACTACAAGAGCCACCAACCTATCAAGAAGAGACTGGAGCCATGGTCATGCAATCCAATCGTGTACCGTTTGATGACCTTGTTTGGATTATTGAATAGCTTCTCAAAAATATTATACACAACCATATGCAACTCAATAATCTTGAGATGACACAATAACTTATGAAAGACATGAAGGTAGCTATACACAAGAGCAATATCCATTAGATTAAACAATTCTTCACTTACCCATGTATCAACAGGTTCCTTCTTATCACCCTTAATGAATCCCCAAAAAGCGACAGCTTCACAATCCTCTAAATTCTAACTGCAAAGGTTGTAATCAAGGCCCATCGGCTTAAATTCAAGTTAATAGAAGATCATGATTGGCAGCAAAAAATTGCATTTTTTTAAAAGAGAGGCATGGCAGAGCTGTACTCAACATAAAAAAAAGAGTGAAAAAGGCATCAGATGGAGAAAAGAAGCATGGAAATAATTAAAACAAGAGTTGTAAAGTATTAAAAAACTATAATTTTATGACAATGAGGTGGGGATGAGTTAGTTGGGTCATTGGGATGTTTCTATGCCCACCAAGGTTCAATTCCCGCTGAGGCATTAGAGGCCGGTTCTGGTCGTGAGTATTCGGTGATGGATCGCGTGGGTTGATTCCATGACAGAGGAGGCAATTTTGATTGTGGGTAAGGCTCGAAAGTTGGCGTGGCGTGCAGTCCGTGGGTTACAGTGTTTCGTCAAAAGGTTGTGGTCTCGGGGATCTGGGGCCCCCGGTTGTGTTCCAGACCGGTTGTCGCTCCAGTCATTATAAAAGCGAAACAAAGGGAAAGGGACCCTTCAACCCTTGTTTACCAATCAAAAAATACTACGTTGCATGGATACGCCCAAGACCCCCTCGAATCCACTCTGATACGTATCGGAAACGGATACGATACGGATACGTTCCTAATACGTACGAGATGCATCAAGATACGTCACGGATACGTACAGACGTATCCGTGACGTATCCCGTACGTATCAAGCACGTATCCTACAGTAAATACGTCTTTTTTAAGTTTTATTTCATTTTTTTTTAATTTTTGACTTTTCTACTCCCTAAAACCGAACCCTAAACACTAAACTTCAAGTTTCGTTTGTATTCATGTTGACTGTTCCTAGTATATTTTTCAAATTTCAAGTTTTGTTTGTATTCATGTTGACATGATATTCGTATATCATATGTATGGCAGCCACATGATCAATATAAATGCAAAGTCTTAAGTATAGTGAATGTTTTGAACATTGATTCAAGTTTTGTATTACTATTTCTGTTTTTTATGGACTAAAAAATGAGTAAAATGAGTAGATGTACATAAAAAATTAAAAAAATTATATATATACATATATATTAATTTTTTAATATATATGTACGGGCGTATCCAAGACGTATCGTATCCAAGGGTTTTTTAAAATTGACGTATCCGCATATCATATCCGTATCCAAACCGATACTCGTACCCGTATCCTGGCAACGTAGAAAAAATAAAACTATAATTTTATTACTCAAATAAAAGTTGTCATATACAAGAAAATTCGCATTTCAACCAAATGGTCTCAAATCTTTGAAAGTTTGAAAAGGGTCATGTCGGAGCGATACCTAACATAAAAACGGTATGAAAAAGGCGGAAGGCGAGGAGAAAAGAAGCGTGGAACTGACTATGACAAGAGTTGTAGAAGTGACAAAACCATAATTTTATTACTCAAATAAAACTTGTCATATACAAGAGAAAATTCCATAATACATAATAGGCCTTTACATAGGTAACTCGTAGGGTGAGCATTACCAAAGTTCCTAAGGGGCTAAAAAATCCTGGTTGAAAACAACCCCTAAGCTCGACCCCCCCAAAAAAACAACCCACCCAATAACAAAGGACTCCCGCACAGAATAATCAAGAAAAGTTCTCTTCTATTGCCAAATTCAATTGCAGCGGAAACAACTGGGCAGATGAGAGAAAAGATTATACTGCCAATAAATCTATGTAGCTAATGAATGGTAATCCTAAGGAAATCCAGAAGTCAGACTGTCGGATACAATCAGAATTAAGGATCTAAGCAAGGATCATCATAGCCAAAAATTGCCAGAAATTTTGACAAAGTTTGTGGCCCCGGACTGAATTTAGGTCCCAAAGCCGAACTGGAATTCACCTCAACCATACAGAACCTTGGAGGAAATAATTAATTTTGGTACCATCACATTGGAAAAGAAACTCTCTAGCTTTGAACCAAAATCTTCTCCAACTTTTCCTCCAAGGCTAAAATCTGCAGTGTAATCTCTGGCTAATGATCAGTCCATGGTAATTTGACCTAGCAACAAGAATTTAGGAGTTACCATCCTTTCAAAAGAGTGACACATCGCAAAGGGTTGCAAACAACTTTTGGATAGAGATGTCTATGATGAGTTCTGACTGTTTCCTTGGCAGCAAGAGCTTGTTGGATTCCACCGAGAGAAGGTATCTCATTCAAGGAAATCAAAAAGAATTCATGATTTAGAATAAACTTGAAGAGGCCCAAGTTCGTTTCTTATCTGCTGACAAAAATTCACAAACCCACTCTCACTAAACGACAAATTGTTGGCATGTGTGTCCAGCACTCCCTATGAGTTTCGTGACATGGACTAACCGCCTCTCATAGATCCTAACTCTGGCGATTGTAGCAAAGACTAACACCTATGGGTTTTGGTCTAATGGCAATTGTGGTCCAACAAATGGTATCAGTGCGATAGGTCTCGAGTTCGAAACTCACTCGCGTAACGTTGAGGGGGGAGATTGTTGGCATGTGTGTCCAGCATTCCCTGTGAGTTTCATGACATGGACTAACTGCCTCTCGTAGATCCTAACTGTGGCGATTGTAGCGGAGACTAACATCTATGGGTTTTGGTCTAACGGCAATGGTGGTCTAACACAAATTTGTTCTTATTGTGGTGTCATGTTAGGGCCAGCTTCGAAGTAGCTCCACCACACCCAGCTTCTTAATCTCTTGAAGCAAAATAATCATCTCATGGATTCCATATCATTGATCAAAGACCTGCACAACTTTCTTATTTCCCCAAATGCCATCCGCTTCACCTTTGATTTCAAGAGCCTTTACCCCTGCATTCCCATTAACGGTAGACTTGTTTTCTCTGGAGCAATTTATCAGAGATGAATTTAGCACTGAAATGACAGTTTATTCTTACGCTTGCCAAGTTAGTGTTCACTAAATAGTACATGGATTTTGATGGTAAGAATTACAAGCAAGGGAGGCACCGCCATGGACAGTAGCTACTTTTTCGTCTATGCTTGTCTCTTTCTCCGATGTGTGGACTTGCAAGTTTGGAGCTTGGTCAGCATCAACAGTCTTATGTTCTATAATCACTTCACTGATTATGCTTTCAAAATTTGGGGTGCCTACATAATGGACTTGGAAACTTTTCTAAGAACCCATGGATATCTGCACCAAAGCATCATTCTAGACATCAAAATTACATCTTATGTTTTTGAAACAGATGCAATCATTCTAGACATTACCTTTTCCAAAGGACCAAACATTCTTCATATTGAGGTTTTGAGTATGAATACTATCATATATACTTGTTGCATCACATCATCATGTTCATCAAAACACGGGGTTTATTGGCAACAAGCTTAAGTGTTTTCTTGTTATAGAAAGCGTTGAGGAGGGGTTCATTGTTGTAAGAACAAGTTCTTCAATAGGTTGAGATCACGTGGCTACCACATCAAATTTTTTCTCCATCTGTTTAAAAAGGTTGTTCGACGACAGACCACCCTATGAGAATATAAAACTTATTTATAAGGTGCCTAACTACAAGTTGGTTGTAACCGGTTGTAACTACATCAACCGTTTTGTAACTATTTCATTTATATTAAATAGACGGACACTCAGTCTCAAATGTCTGCAATCGGACTTCTCTTTATTTCTTCCTTGTATACATCTTCTAACAGTGGTATCAGAGCAAGGGCAAGCAAGGAAAGAGAGAAGGGTAGAAAATCCGCCACTTTAGGGCACGAAATCTGCATACGGAGAAAAACGAATACATTTTTCGTTTTTTAAGGGCATCTGGAAGGCACAGTCGTATTTTGAAGGGCAGTCACAAATATAAGGAGAAAAACGAAGACATTTTCGTTTTTTAATTTCGACAAAGATCTAGGGCACATTTATTTTCGTGAGAGTAGAAAACTGAGACGTGAATCCAGGGCTAAATGCCACAAAAATACACTTGGTCGCAGAAGAGTTTTTTTATTTTATTTTTCAGCCACGAATAGTCACGTTTTAATAGCCACGAAAAGTTGCAAGTTTAGGTTGTTTTACAATCGTGCCATTAATATACTATTCGTGAGCACCATTATACAGATTATACAGTCGTTGTTTTAAAGGAAAATAACAGTTCGTGAATCAATACGAAGCTCCATTTTCTGCCATTCAATCTGTAGTTCAGACATTGGACAAGGGAAAAATACAGTAGCACAAACTTCAAAGGCATAAACCCAGAAGAATATAAAATCGAAGGAAAGATAATCATTTTTGAATCAGAATTCAAAAATCACGAACTAGGTCACGTGTTCAGTTTAGACAGTTTGCAGAAAAAGGACACTCTTGGAAACTGGTATTTTATTTATTTTTATTCATTTCCAAAATACACAGTTATATTTATTCTATTTTATTACAATGAAAATGCCCAAAGAAAAATATTTTGGTCTAAATTTTCATACATGGAGAGTGAAAATACAAATGCAACTTATGAATAAAAATTTGTGGGGCATAGTAAACGGGAAAGAGAAACACCTACCGATGCATCGAAATTGTTAGAATGGCAAAGCAGAGATGATAGAGCGAAAGCTATTATTGGCCTTGCTCTCTCCGACTTTGAACTTCATCATGTAGACCTAGACAAATCATCGAAGGAAATTTGGGATACTCTAAATAAATTATTTGGAGCGAAAGCAGTCAATGCCAAATTTTCCCTAAAACTTCAGTTATATAGGTTCAAAATGGATGGAGTCTCTATGTCAAGCCACATCAATAATCTGAGGTCCTTGATCAGACAACTAGCAGAAGTCAAAGCTGCAATTGAGGTGAGGATAGCCAAAGCTATCCTATTAAATAGTTTGTCTTCAAAATACAACAATGTAGTTTTTACCCTCAGTCAAATTCAATCTCAATCTCTGGATGATATGATAGTAGCTCTTCTAGCTGTGGAAAAACAGACTACAGAGGATGCAGAAGGTCATTCCCGAGCAAGAAAATGCATTTTATTCTAGAACCATAAAATATCGTAGAAGGTCAGATAAAGATAAGTGGGAGATTGAATGTCATTATTGTAAGAAAAGAGGTCACACAACATGGGATTGTCGTGTTCGAGCCAATAATGTGCTCAAGGGTAAAGGCATATCAACATACAGCCAATATAGCCATGGTTAAAGACCCACCAGATGTAGAAGGAAGTGAGGACAGTGATGAATATGCAGTATAAAAATGCTCTAAACTTTTAAGGCAGGAAAGGATACAGGCTAGATGAAGCTCGGTATGGATGGTTGCTCAAATACTTCGGGAGACTATGAATCTTGGGAATTATACCCTCACGTGGGTTGTGAGACAACTTGATGAAGCTTGTGGATGGCTCAATATGAATGGTTATCCAATAATTCAGGAGATCTACGATTTGGGAGTTCGGGGAGGTGGAATCCGGGAACTCGGGAATTCAACTCGAGAGCTACACCTTTACGAAGGTCACGAAGCAGCTTGATGGAGCCCTACCTTAGTCAAAGCACTGCTTTCAAATTGAAAGCCTATGAAGATTACGTAGTTCTGTTTGGTTCTAGTTTTGTTAGAATGTTCATTTTTGTTTTATGTAGGGTAAGCCTTAAGAGGGGGTATTAGAATATAAGGCTTTACTTAATTAGTTGCCTAGTTACACTTTAATTGATAGACAGGTTGTAACTATGTCAACTGCATTGTAACTATCTCATTTCCATAATAAATTGACGGACACGAACTCTCAAATGTTTGCAATCTGCCTTCTCTTTATTTCTTCCTTGTGCACGTCTTCCAACAGTTCATATATCTCTCTTTTTATCTGTCTTACCTGTTGGCTCCTTTAGTACCCTTTTTCCTGCCTTACAATCTTCATCGTACCAAGAATTGTGTCGAAAAGTTGTTTTTGACTTCTTAGGTTTATGATGTTTTGCATGATGCTTAGTACTTCTTGACATTATTACTGCATTAGCCTCTCACTTTTATAAGGATATGAACATAAGATGGATAGTCTGTCTTATATTTTCCTTCAGATAAAATTTGGTTCTCAATGCAACCTCTGAAGGCGTGTCAATTTTCCTTTGTCGAGAGGATGTTCCCTTTATTTGGTAGATTTATCTTGAGCTGACACCAAACATGCTCATCTTGGGTGGTTACTTCCTTGCATTTGAAACATTATATGGATTAGTTTGTGATCTTCTCTAAGCCCCATGAGAAAATCCTCTGACTTACATCTCTACTATTCTAGATTTACATTTTTGGGGACTCACATTGCTAAAATAATCAAATACATTTTTTCTATTATGGACAGTTTTGCGCGCGTAATTCCCTTTTATTGCATGCAACATTTTCTCATAACATTGCTTCAAACAATATATGTTAGACAAGCTTAGTAACTCTTCCCCAAAATGTGTGATGGTCCCTCATTCAGGGAAGGTCTAAAAGCATAGTCCATTGCTATTTTTCCTCTTCTTCTCGCCACAAAGGATCGGTGATCTAAGAGAAACCATCATTGTTTCTTAAAAAGTTGGAACTAAAGTTGGAGAATAGCCTTGATTGGTGGACAGAAAAAGAAATAGATTATTAGAAGGCATATTGCCCAAGAAAAGTCTAAATATAAACGGCCATCCCCGGCACATTGTATGAAGAATCCGATCACAAGGATATTAGAAACGGAAGACAAGATCAATACAAAATAGACAAAGGCTACTAGTGACTCCAATGCAAAGAAAATTCAAACGAACCTTCTTCTTCAGCTACGTCCCTACAAGAAGTTAATGAGAATGTTTAGAAGGTGTCAAGAAGATACAAAGTGAGAAATAGAAGAGTGCGATTGAACAAACAATTGCACATAGGTATCACACCTTTTAATGCCCAAATGCACATCCAGGCAGTGTTCTACATGCTGAAAATTGCATGATAAAACAGCAGTCGTCGACTTTCATTGGCTCATCCATGACTCAGATAATTTTAGGCTGGATTTCCTTACACAAGAATGAAGGGGTACTTGTTTGAAGAGGAAGACCATCTTGAAGTTCAAAGGGTCGTGATCGTGTTCCAAATGCACCCTCTTTGTTATCAGATCATCATGAAGGAGGAAGCCATGGAGATAACCCACATTTAAGCAATCAAGAAGCTATTTGAAGATGTTTAAACTTTATATAGTCAAGCTTGTTGGTTAAAGATTGAAGAACAAGAATAAAAAAGGCTAGACCGCATGCTTAGTATTCTTTTAGACAAGTAAACTATTGGTTTAGTTAAAGCTTATTAGGGTAGTAATCAAGGCAGAGTAACAGATTCAAAGGAAGCATTCCTAGTATGAAAATGCGATGACCAAGTCCCAAGTTGAACAAACGCATGAAAATTGATTGTCAATCATAACCAAGATACAATCAGGGTTGAAAGTGATGATAATGATATGGAATGCCCCCAAAGTTTGAGTATCCAAGAGGCAATTTGCTAATAAGAGCTGAATATCAGCAAAGTTCAATTCAGTACTTAGAATTGCAAATGCTTGTTGTGCATTTGATCTAGATCTAAACTATCGGTACTTAGGATTTCATCTATAAGTAGAGAAGGCAAAACCAAACTATAGGAGTTTGGAAATTTGCTACTCAGTATGACAAAGATACCGAGTAAATCTAGATCATCCATGTGGAGCAATATATGAAAAAACAATGCAGCATAGTGGAGCCCTCACGACTTAGTGACCTAGCCCGAATGAGGTGAAAGAAGAGGACAAGGACCAAATCAGTCCAAACATCAATCGAGATGAAGGGTTTATCCTGGAAAAAGAGAGATATCCACAAAGCGAGACTCTACCCTTTAAGGAAATAATTGGACCTGGGATAACCCTGTTGCTATGAGCCAAGCAAGAAGAAGTTTGTAAACATCATTACAAATGTTGGCCAATTGGTGTGAAATTTGGCCTGAAATATCATTCGCAAGAAGCTAATGCATCCACAAAAACTCAAGTCCCAAGGAAGAGATAAAAGCGTGGAATTTAAAACCATTTCTACGAGTTGAACAAACCAATCTCAAATTAATTCTTCCACCTTACCTCCATCAAGATATTCCTTTCCGGGTAGGTCAGAAAAATATGCTTAAAAAAAAGGCAAGCATGAGAACATTTTTAAGTTTAATGGATGGACATCGTGGTGAATATTGCATTTGATTGAGTTTCGTACTTAACAGTTTCATAGAGCTAAGTTTGGACCAAGTCAAGTATGAAGGAATTTAGCCAAACACCAAAATTATTTTAGATCTGATTTAATTGCAGCAGACTGAAAATGCAAATCAACGAACTTGTACTTGCACCAAAAATATGCACAAAACACCATAAAACACTTCAAATTAACTTCACCACAATTTTTATATATTTTTTATGGATCCATAAGAAGCCAAAATCTCAAAGAAAATGCTGAAGAAATACACTGTTGGAAATTAAATAATGAACAGGAAATTGCAGCCACAAGAAAAATATAGATCTATGGGTCTAGAAACCCTCAAAAATCATGAAACTTGAGATTCCAACCTTTAAAAATGATGATAAATCAGATTATCAACTGAAAATTATATAAATTCTTCACCAAAGCACTCCAAACCCTACTCAAGGTAGGTCGCTCCACCCTAGAAAGAAGCCAATATCAATCTGGAAATGATAAATAGATCTCCTTAAATCTACCTTATACTTCAATTCCAACAATGATGAAGGGTTTTCGTCCTTCACTCAACCTCTAGAAGGGTTTTCATCCTTCTAGGCAAACACACATGAGGGTTTTCGTCCCCAAGTGGATGAACAAGGAGAAACTAGCTCACAATGCCCAAGTAGAATAAAATGCGCCAAGTCTAGATCTGAAATGATGCCTCTAAACTCTCCTTTTATATCCCTTTTTGGTGCCAAAGCATTAAAATATTAGGCCGACCCCTTAAGAGGTTGACATTAGCTTCCATAATTCATTAAAACCCAAGAAAAACACTAAAGAAAATATAATAATATTAGAAAAATATATTATACGGAAGCTCAATGTTCTCCTCCATCTTCTTTATGCTCCTTGCCATGGAGAAGGAATGGCAAGAAGACCAAATAATGGCTCTCAAGTGGGAAAAGGGGACATTACAGTCTTCCCTTCCCAAAATTGTTTGTCCCCAAGCAATTGCAAACTCAATGTATTCGCTGCCCCAACTTCTTCATTCCCCTTTTCTTTGAAGTTCTATCATCCTTAATGAAATAGGAGATGGCATCCTAGACAAAGCATCCACAACCACAATAGGCCCCTTTCACTTCACTTCAATAGTGTTGTCCCCAAAACAACTGTAATCAATGCATCTCTCTTTCAAACTACATTCAGATAGGTACAAGTAGGCTGAAAATAAATCACAACAGCAGTAACCTGATTCTATTCCATCCTTTCACTAGGGTGAAATGTCTTCACTAGTGGAGCTTCCTCATTATCCCATGCAAGAAACCACTTACAAAATGGAAATACACTGTTGTTCATGACTGAAAATATTGTGACCAACAGCATAAAATTGATGCAAATATGACAAACCCATGTGAGCTTTAGTAATATGATGGATGTAGAAGTATTAGGTACCCAAACAAGTACCACAAAATCACTATCTTCAGCTGAACCCCATCTGCTCTCCCATGTGATTGGGTGAGAAACAAACTCAGCTGCTCCAAATTCTTGACTCCTTGTGAAGACCCTTCTTGATTCCTATGAAGAGCTGGTTTCCAAGATAAGGCATCAACTGCTACAATGTTTTTCCTCTTGACATATCTGATGTCAAAAATCCAAAAGCTTGTATATTGCTGACCCATCAACAAGATATGGCCTAAATTTGACCAAGACATGCATAATGGCCATCATCTTCTTATCATAATTGTGAAGATTCAGCTCATGTTTCTTGAGTTCTTTGTTTTCCAATGCAACAAGACGTTGATTTTGCATTAGAACAACCCCTATTCCTTCACTGGATGCATCGAATTCCACCATAAATGGAAAAGAAGAATCAGGTACAACAATCACTTGACATGAGTACATTACCTTCTTGAGTTGATCAAATGTTTCTTGAGCTAGAAGTGACCAGCGGAGTACCTCCCTCTTAGTTAAATCAGTTAGAGGGGCAACAAGATGTGAAAAACCCTTCTTAGACCCAAGGAACCTTCTGAGTTGTGAAATGGAGATCAGTTGTGAAATGGAGATCGGAGGAGGCCAACCAAGTATGGCATGTATCCTTCGTTGCTCCACCTGAACCCCTCAAGACTCTATGATATACCCTTGGTCCAAAATTTTGCTCCAACGAAATCCACATTTGAATTTCTTTGCAAGTAAGGACTGCTGTACTAAAGCACTCATCATTATGTTAAGGTGTTGTAGATGCTTCACCCATGCTTTGCTATATCTCAAGACATCATCAAAAGAAACAAACACAAATTCCTTTACGTACTTACCGAATATGAGTTCCACATATGATTCGTAGGTGGTAGAAACTGAAAATTGCTCTAGAGTAACTGAGAATATGCAATCAGCTGTAGTATCCATTCTAAAATATGTGAGAAGTGTACCATCTTTCTTTGCACATGTATGGATGTGATCGCTCCAATGACTATGTTTCATTTTCTCTTCATTCTTTATCTTCCTCATGACATTATTTGCAACATTCCTCCTTGTATTCTTAGCTAAAATGAGTCCCCTCTCTACTATGCTGGTAATGACATAGAATCAGATTTTCCTTGCTTAACATGATTACCATTTCCTGTAAATGTCCCATTGCTGGACATTTTTGAAAATGAAGAACTGAAGACCCTCTTCCCATTTTCTCTCCTCGTGAGTTCGAGGATAAAGCTTGGGGATCCTGTTCTTGAGGTGTCTGATTGTCTACATTGTAGCCCCTTGGCATTCCTTGCGCTACAAGTTTGGAGTCTCTTGTTACCCCAAAAATGTGCACATAGGTTCCTCAGCTTTTTATTATTTAACAAGGAAGTCAATACAATGCACATCAAGTTAGTCTTTTCATATTTTAATTAGCGAGCTGTGGTAGTCTTCCATGTGTACAGAGGATAAAAGTCACCATAAGTTGAATGTTGCGACCCCTGAAGCCTTATGAAACCAGGTTACCTTGATATCTTTTGGCCCCATCCTTGGATTAAATCATTTATGTCTCTCCATCCTTGAATAAATGGGATGTATGCCCTAGTTGTTGCATCTCTCTCTTTGACAAGCAAGTTGGTGTCCCCTTGAAGATCATGACTGAAGACTCCTATACTCGGATTATTGTGGTGGATGTGTGCATTATCTGTTTATACCCTAAGAATGTTGTCCATTTCCATGGTCCATTCTTTCTAGTGTAAATCCCATGTATTATCTAACCCTAGCGACTAGGGTCTGGAGCTGGATTTTAGCGGGTACGTGCCCAGAACGGGTACGGGTACGGTACGCACTGGATACGGCATAATTTTTAAAAATCTTGGGTACAGTACGCTTTTGGGTACGTTTTGGTATGGGTATATATATGACATATTGACATGTATATAAATATATAAATCACTGTATAGGGCAGCGACCTGTTCTAAATTTAAAGTAACAGCATTTTGGGGGTCATCACACTATTGAAATTTGGCATTATTTGGGCTTGCTGGAAAAATCAAAATTCAAGGATTATTTTGGTCCTTAGTGACATGCAAAAATACTAAGATTCAAGGAAGTTTTGCCCTTGTTCATGGTGACCTTCCTTTCGAATCCAAATCAGCATCGAAGGTTTTTGAAGTATTGTCTGACATTATTTGGGCTTCATGAAATTAGTGGCAGCTTTGAGGACTAATTTCATCATTGTTGGGCAAGTATGGATGCCCTAAGCTGGCCTAAATGTGTGGGACGAAATAGTCCGAGCAGCAGGAGAATACTGCATGGTTAGTAGTTATGGAAAGCTATCCAGTCATCTTGTTAATTTCACTAATCTTCTACGAGTTCGATCAAATGCTCATGATTGCTTAAATCAGAAGATGTGCAGAGAAAGTTATGCTATTTTGAAGATTGCAGCAATTAGGGTTTCAAATTTAAATGGATTTTCCAATGTAAAATCTAATTTAGAATGTATTTAAATTTCAATCATTTTCATCCAATGCTATCCCACCAGCTCGAGAAAATTCCATACACCATTTAGAGTTCAAACGACAGCTTGAAACGGAGATCATTTTAGGTTAATGCAATAGGGTTTATGGCATTCTTTGCTTGATTTTGACAAGTTTTTATTTCCTAACTTGTCTAAAAAGGGGACATTACATTTCCATTGCTGATTTCAAAAATTCTGACTTCCTCATTTTTTGAGTGGAACTTCAATCCTTTCTTGTGGATTTTGAAGGTTAATTCCCCCAAAGTTTGGAGCCCTTGAACCCCAAAAGGAATAGGTTCCTCAACTGAACTTAAAACAAGGAAGTCAATACAAAACTCATACCTTTTCATGGGGATAACAAGTTGTGGTATCTTCCTTGTGTAAAGAGGATATGCTCCATAAGTTATGGTGACCATGAAGCCTTTGAAACCAGCCTTGTTTGGCCCCATCCTTCTTGCCAATTCTTCTCCAATAAACTGATGCATATTGCCATTTTCTATAAGCATGGTGTCCCCTTGGTCATGAAGAAGACTCCTCACACGGAATGGGTGATGTGTGCCAGGCTTGTATAGTAAGAATGATGCCCATCCATTCCATTCTTTCTAGCTTTCCCATTATTATGGGATCATGGGTTGACCACATATGAGACTGAAAATTAGAATCACCATTATTTCCTTCCATACTAAATTTAAAATCAGGTATTCCTTCTTTTGAAGGACTCATCATAGCACTTATATTCCAATTGTGAAAACACCATAGAAATTGAGCCCAAGCGTCCTATATGTTCTTTGCAAAAAACCATACTTCTTACGTCCTTACCCCATGAAGTATGATGTGCACAAAGGTGTTCAATCAGCGGTGACAAAAGAGGATACAACATACATGAAACATGAGTACTCCTAACCATCCGTCCATGATAGAAAATTCATGGAAAGATACATAGGCAAAAATAAAATACCTTCATACCATGGGCTGCCCATAACATCCAGAAATTCTGGGTTTAAATCAGCATTCCTTTTTGACATGATTTCCTTGCACGGATGGGATAATTTCTTCCTTGCATTCTTCCCCAAGTTGTTGGTGATTGTCTTGGGTAACTCTTGGCTCTTTGCTTACTTTGTGATATCCATTAAAAAAGTCCCTTTGTCTGTTGTTAGGAACAGACCAGCGAGCTGACTGTTATCAATTCCACTTGGCAAATGAGTTCCGATTCCATAGTTACCATGTTCGAAAAGTTCGATATGTTCGGATGTCGAAAAAAATTCGGAAGTTCAGAATTTTGCATAAAGTTCGGTTCGATTCAACTTAGTTCAAATTTTTTTACTACTTAAAAATATATATAATAATAATAATAAATAAAAGCATAATAATAAGTAATCCATATTTATTTATAAAAACAATTACACATTTAAAAAACTGAACATACAAATATACATAATAGTCTATAATTATAAAACCAAGGAAATACAAACTTAAAAATTATAAATAAACTAAATGCAAACTATTACACTAAAATAATCTTATATTTAACCTAAATAATAAACAACGTAAATATTAAACTAAATACTATTAATTAAAATTTAAATAACCTCGGTAAAACTTTTTATACTTACTACTAATACCATATACGGTAACTATATAGACTATATATCACATAGTAAATAAATACAAACAAAAACTTGGCGATCATTTGTAACACGACATCTGCAACCTACGCGTTTTCCACGACCTTTGAAAATGACCTGAAATCTGCAGAATAACTCCGTAAAATGGCTCGAAATTGCAGAATACCACCCACGTGATGCGAACAGATAGAACAATTGCAAAAAAAATTAGGGCAAAAGTCACATCGAACTAACCGAACAAATTCGGTTTTCCCCTAATATTCGCTCCGCACCGAATTTCGACCATATTCGAGCGAATATGGTAACTATGGTTCCATCCATCCCTATTGCTACCTCTTCTTGTTCACAACCCCCTCTTTCACCTTTGAATTCATTATATGCAAAAATATCATCATTATTAGTCAAACAGTGATCAATTCTTACCTCAAAATGTTGACCATCCGGAGCAATAATGGAAGTAGGGGTTGAATCATCCTTCATGGCTCCCTTTCCTCCATGGTGCAAATCTGGAATATTGTGCTTCTCCTTCCTTGGCTCATGTTCGACAATTTCTTCTTCAACAAACTTCGTAGCCACTCCTTGCTTTCCCAACAAGATGAGGCTCATTTCCTCAAGGGTTGGGATGTTTCTCCCATTACCCTTGTGCATGGCTCGGGGCTTGGACCAAGTTCCAATGCCCACTCTATCTTTCCACCAAATTCATGAATTTTGAAAATGTCAGGGCATCACAGATCTTGTCCAAAAGGGCCTGATATTCTTCAAAGCTAGTCGTCACCTTGTTGACCCTTGAAACCCTAGGCTCTTCCTTGAAAGTCCTTCCTCCTTGTAGGCTTTGCATGGTGGAGGCAAGATAATCTAAGGTGACTACTAGTCTTCCTTGAGCCTACATCAATCTATCCATTCAAACCCTAGGTCTTGAGAATTTGTGCTTTGATACCACTGTAATGACCCTTTCAAGGGTTTGGACCAAAAGAAAAGGAATTTAGCCAAACACCAAAATTATTCAGATCTGATTTAAATTGCAGCAAACTGAAAACACAAAATCGGTGAATTGTACCTTTCATAAAATATGCCAAAACACCATGAAATACTTCAAATTCAGTTACCACAATTTTTATATATATATTATCCATCCATAAGATCCAAAATTAATAAAAATACTTACGAAACACACTGCTGGAAATTAATTAATGTCCAGTTAATTACATCCACAAGAAAATGTAGATCTAGGGTCTAGAAACCCCAAAAAATCATGAAACTTAACATTCTGGCCTTTAGAAATTATGATAATTCAGATTATCAACTGAAAATATATATATATATATATATATATATATATATATATATATTCACAAAACCACCTAAACCGTACTCAAGGTACGTCGCTCCACTAGAAAGAAGCCAATATCAATTTAAAAATGATAGATATCTCCTTAAATCTGCCTTGTACACCAATTCCAAGCCAAGCTGAAGGGTTTTCGTCCTTCACTCAACCTCTAGAAGGGTTTTCGTCCTTCTAGGCAAACACACAAGGTTTTTGTCCCCAAGTGCAAGAACAAGGAGCCACTAGCTCACAATGCCCAAGTAAGATAAAATGCACTAAGTCTAGATCTAAATGATGCCTTAACTCTCCTTTTATATGCCTTAACATTTCACCATAATCAGTATCTTGTATGTCCTTAGATACATAAGTATTATCCTTACTCTTCCCAAGCTATGGCCTTTTCTCAATCACACGAAATCAAATTTTTCTTTTACCTGGTCTTGCAATTCCTTCCCAAAATTTTCTCACTGCCCATAAATTTCTTGAGCCAACGCCTTTAACTTCATTATTTCTTTTGTCACCAAAATGACATCCTCTACTCCCTTTATTGCTTTGATTTTCAGTCCACTCCTCTTCGTGCTTTCCTGCACTGCAAACTCAATTCTCATGCAGCCTGTTCTTAAAATATTTTTAGCTACAAGCCATCAAAAAACGCCTCCAATTATTTGCACCTCTTATCTATCTGTGCACTCATCTCGCAATATTTATCCATTATTTCCAAATGATTTTGTTCATCAACCTCCTTGCATGTGTGTGCCTTCAACTCCATTAACATGCCCTTCTCATTCTTCATCCTGACTTCAATGAACTCATCCCTATGCTGAAATTTTGCCGCCAAACCCGTATTATTCACTTCCTAGTACAAGTTATCCAGTTCGTTCGTGGATGCTTTATTTACCTCTTGAACTCCAAATGGACTTCGGTTGAACGCATGGGTGGAGTGTCCTTTTTGAATAGTCTATGGCTAGTTCCAATTTTATCCAATGGCCCTAGCATACCAACATCTTCACCATCTAAA
Source organism: Taxus chinensis (assembly GCA_019776745.2). Classification (NCBI taxonomy): domain Eukaryota; kingdom Viridiplantae; phylum Streptophyta; class Pinopsida; order Cupressales; family Taxaceae; genus Taxus; species Taxus chinensis. The sequence continues at coordinate 588,561,995 of CM034150.1, read as the reverse complement.
TTCCAAGTCTCCTTTGTTCGTTTCTTTGGGCTAAGCTCTACAACCTACTTCTCCATGGCATCAATTTGTGTGTTAAATTTGTCTAACCTTCCTCTTTTGACTTTTAGATCTCCAACTGTATCATCCACTTCCTCATCTCTTAATTTGGTGTCACCCAAATTTCATCCTGAAATCTGCGACTACCCTATCCGAAAAAATTTCATACTTTTAAAATAATGGGTCGTTTTGTGTTTTTATTGCATGAAAGTTCTTGTATTGTGTCAAGATATTCCCAAAGAGCCATATTAGTCTTTTTCGCCAAATACCCAGATGCCCAAAATTGTTATATTCTGTCGTCGGGATTTGTCTGCGGGAAATTTGTATTTAATTATTTTGAGTCCCGTATGAGGCTATTTGCACTCCGTTTTAACTCTGTTATGATCGAATATGTCATTACTCTTATGTACCAGAAGGGTTTTAACTTGGAATAAGTTTTGGGCTTTATTTGTAACTTTTGGCAATTTTTCGTGTTTTTGTGTTGTCCCGTTTCGTTTTCTGTGAAATTTCTCTAGAACAATTCATTTGCCGGGTAAGCCCGATTTTTGGCCTGGAGCAGCTGGAGAACCTATACGCATGTTATGCCCCGAGGAAGTCGCCATCGGAGGTCTGGATCAATGGGAAAAAGCGAAGTCGTGCACAGAAAAGCCCCTACGGGGTTAGGCGCATTTTTGGAAAACAAAGAATTTAAGCTGCAATGGGAAAAATACAAGCAGCAGGCAAGGTGGGAATTTTATACCTGCCTAGCAGGGTACTTTTTTCCCATGTTATAAAATACACTTAAGCTGCAGTGGGAAAATTAGAGGCTGCAGGTAGGCGGGAATTTATTACCTGCCTTGCAGGGTGAAAATTCACATGATAAAATAAAAGGAAAGTAACTTAAGTGAAATCACGGGATTTTAGTGCCTGCCTTGCAAGGTAAATAATCCCATTGTCAAACTCAAATCACTTAAGTAGATCATGGGATTTTAGTGCCTGCCTTGCAGAGTAAAGAATCCCATTGTGAAAAATTCTTAAAAATAGAATTATATGTGCAAAAAAGTGTGCCCCCTTTGCTGAGATGATGGCAGCCTTGAAATGATTATTTTAATTAATCTATTCTTCTAAAAAGTGCGCCCAAACTTGGAGGAAGTCAACAAGTCAAAGAGGGAATAAAAGAAATGGATTAAATGTATTAAATTTAATTTATTTAGTGGCTGCCCCCTCTCTTTCAAAAATTGCGCCCCATTTGGGAGTTATTTAATGATTTTTAAGGCATTAAATCATTAAATTAATTTATATTTTTAGTGGCTATGGTCAAGGCTCACTGTGAAGCTTAAGTGAAGTGATGTGTAAAGGATTAAATTGGATTAATTTAATTTATTGGATGGTTGTCCTTAAACATGCTATTTTTAAAAGAGAAGAGCATGATTTTTAATTAATTAATTGCCTTTAATTGTTAGGGCAATTATTAATTATAGAATTGTGAAGGTTATATAAGCATGGGCAGCCATATGGGTGAATTATTTAATTCACAGGTAAAGAATTGCAGCCAAGAGGAAAAGTGCGCCCCCATTTGAAAAAAGATTTTGCTCAGGCAAGGTGGTAACAAGGCTAAAAGCTTCCAGATTTGGCACATGCTTTGAAGGAGGTTGATCTTTGTCTGCATAATTGTTTGCATAGGTGTTACAGGTGCTCAGGTGTTGTTGAAAGGATTCATGCTCTCTTTATGTGCAAATTAAACATCAATTTTTGGGGTAGCCGGCTTGAAAAGTGCAGATTTTTACAATTAAAATTTACTATTCATGCTCCGGTGGCCATTTTTGTCTGAATTAACTGCAAGAATTCATCACAGGTGCTTTACATAAGAAAATGAGCTTTAATCAATGTCCAATACATTGCATATATCCTCTGAATCTGAAGAATTGTGCAGATTTGCATCAGTTTTGAAGAAATCCGGCCAAGTAAGAAGAAAAAGAATTATTCAGACAAAGATAGACAAAGCCATGGCGAAGAGAAATGAAAAAGAAAGCACGATGGAGTCATGCATTGCTTCCAAACTTGCAGACATAGGAGACACAGATCTAAGCCCAGAACCTCTTTCCGATTTGATTGATAGATCCAGAGTGGGAAAGACTTCACTCATGTGTGCGGTTAAAAGTAGTGGAATTATCCGAGCTGCAGCTTTTCTATGTATAGCCCAGTTGCCAGAATTTGTTATGGAGTGCGCTAGATCTTACCATCCTTCATCCAAATCAGTGTGTGATGCTACGGGAAAGACAATAATTCGTTTGGACACAGAGTTCATCAATTATTGTTTGAAGATTCCAGTGCGAAAGGTGGTGACTTCCATTAGTCTTCAGGATGCCGGCAGCAGGTGGGAGAAACATAGAGCTGATTGCGTGAGCATAATGAATAGTCGATACATGAAGAAGCCTAGATCTCCTTCAAAGTTCCCGAGAACTCTTCCACGGTCCAATTTGGTGCAGAAGGTAGATGATGTCGTCAAATTGCTATGCAGGATGAATGGCGAGGCGAATGCTTACACTTTCCGTACATGGATGTATGCTTTCATCAGGACCATTGAAATCAACAAGGTTGATTCTATAATCAATTGGTCGGAAATTATTAGCAACAACATTGGTGAGCGACTCCGGAACATGAAGCGTACTTTCAGCTTCAAAATGACTTCCTACTTGGTGTATGTTGCAGCTTCACAAGGCGTCTTTTCCAAGCTGGATAGATGTGGTGTTCTTTATAAGGACCCCATTTTCGAGTGCTACCCGCAGCTTACTATACCTGTGTGCGAGAAAGATTTCAAAGTGGTCAATGATGAATTCTTCTATGATTTCATATGCAGGCTAGACAAAGACTTGAAGGCCAACAGGGTAAGCAAGGAAGCGTGGGAAGCTGTGTCCAAGATTGGCAATCTATTCATTCAATTTGCAGATTTCACATACCTCAGGGTTACGGGCTTTTCTGGAGAACCAATAAAGATGCCCAAGCATCCGAATGATAGATTGATCGCCATGGAGCTGAGCAAGCAACTTGTGGAGTTACACGACCTTCAGTCAAAGCGGCACAAGTCTACGGGCTTCTTCCCAATCACTGTGGGATATTACAGCTGCATTGGCATTCATAGAGCTCAGGGAATGGAGGCGCAAATGTTATCCGAGTATGAGCAAGAGTTCTTCCCTGCACGGCTGAACTTCGATCCATTTGGAGTAGCCAAGAAGACAATCTCCCAGGAGTACGCACATGTGCCTTCATTAGAAGATTTCTGGATGAAGTGCAAAAGTGAGTACGAGGTTAGAAAGAGAGATTTCAACAAGCTATCAGCAAAGCAAGTGTTCGACTTTGGACTAGCGTGGATACTTGCGGATCTTAAAGATGATGGGAATGTGGTACTTGACACTTACCATCAAATGGGAGGAGATAAAGCCATACTGCAGAATAACATAGGAGGCTGCAACACAATTGAAGAAAGGTCGGGAGTTGTGTTGGTGAATACTTCAAACTGGTTGCTGACGAAGGGATATTGCCTTGATGAAGCATTGATGAATCAAGCCACGGGCAAACTTCGGCGCAGGAGATTCCCTCAAGCGAAAGCACGGAGGAGAAAGCAACAAGAAAGTCGAGAAGTTGAAAGAGCATAGAAGAATCTCAATCCAAGGAGAGGATCACTTCTACGACCATGACTTTAACTCCGGTTTCTCCAGTACCCAGTACTTCACCAACTATTGCACCCGCAGCAGCAGAACGCTTCCATGCCTCCATTGAATTCAGCGACATTTATCTTCTCCCCTCAGCCACTTCGTTCAGCTCCTCTTCCGGAGGATACGTTGAAACTGCAGATGGCAGAATTCGAAAGGGCTTTGTCCTTGGATGATTCAGAAGATGGCAGCCATAACACTGTGGCACTTTCTGACGGAGAGGATGCAGAGCGGAAGATGGTAGTACACTCAGCGACTTCTCATTCTTCGAGAAGTAACTTTTCTGAATGGTTGGCTTCGCAGTTGGTTCTTGAAGCGAGAATGGAGATGAACTTAGAGGAGCACGACTTGCAGCTACTCCAGAATCTGAGCGGAAGAGACAGAAGGCCTAAACTTGCCGAAGCAACTTCTAGGTTGATCATTGAGGATTTGGGAGAGAAGTTTGATGAGATATCAATTCCAGCAGAAGGAAAAATAGAGGAGGAGCTCACGGCAGAGGATGTGACAGTAACCAAAGTACCCCTCGGTCAAGCCACCACTGAAGGATTGAAATAAGACATGTAGACATTGATGGATGCTTTATTTCTTAGGCTTGACAGTGAAAAGGCGGAGAAAGAAGCAGCTGTAGAAGCAAGTATCTCAATTATGTGAGATCATGGCCAAGGATGCTGAACCTTACATTCAGCCCATTTCAGAGCAAGTGAGTGATCCGATCTTATGCAGAACAATGGAGGACGCAAGCAATCAAGTAAACGTTATAGACTGGCATGGACTTATTCTGATTTTTCGTCAAGCTTCTGTTTTCTATGTTCCCGGATGAAATTGCCAAACTTCCTAAAGGTTATTGGTTGATGCAACCATTCAACTTAAAGTCAATTGATGGCAACCATAGAAGGCATGATTACAGTTGCAGTGAGTAACATGTGTCACTTTGAGCCGAGATCAGATAGTTGTCGGGAGATGTATTGATTGCGGAAATGTCATCTTTACTTGTTTATGTTTCAGTTCAGTTTGAGTTTTCTATTTGTACTTTCCCTCCTACATTCTATAAGTAGGAGAAGAACCTCTGGGTTAATGATCGATCATAATTTGTAAGCAACAATCATGTGTTCTAGACTTAGGAGAGAGTGGACGGGAATGTCACTTCATACGTGCGGATCGTCTCAACTAAGGTGCCTAATTCCCTGGAAGGATCTCTTCTGATGATACAAAAGAGAATTGATAAAGCTACCAAGCCTTTCACAATGAATTCTATCAGTAGACTGGTGGCGTTGCAGGCAGACATTGCGAGGTTTGGGCCGAGTTTGGAAGATGTGGAAGCGTGCATCAAAGTGTTGAATGAAGGGTTGCTGTAGTTTAGGACAGAGAAAGAAGTAGTGGCTAAAACAGATGGAAGGATGCTGAATTACATGTTCGACAAGTATATCTGATATCAGAACGAGAAAAAGACATAAACATTACAGCTGGCATGACTTCTTCTATTTTCTATGTTCCCGGATGAAATTGTAAAACTTCTAAGTTATTGGTTTTGCAACCATTACTTAAAGTCATGTGGAACCATTCTATTAGTTAAGTGATACATGTGTCACTTAAGGAGAAGATAGTTGAGGATGATTGTCAAATGTCATCTTTACTTGTTTATGTTTCAGTTCAGTTTGAATTTTCCATTTGTACTTTCCCTCCTACATTCTATAAGTAGGAGAAGAACCTCCGGGTTAATCATCGATCAGAATTTGTAAACAATAATCTTGTGTTCTAGACTTTGTGCTAGACCCCTGAGAGAAACTTGGAGCAAAGGAATACAAAGGAGCAGGTTTCCGGAGAACTTTGTGTCACTGTGTACTTTGTTTCTTGCTTTTAATCTTAGATCTCTTAATAAACTTTGTGTTATTTTAAATCTGGATCTAGAGCTGCCTTTGTTTTATAATTCTGTGTGTTCATATTTATTAAGTTTTTTTTATGTGCATGCAATTAGCTCTGTTATCTACTAATTGGGATGCACATTTCCCCATTTCTTCTCTGTATTTCCTTTACTTCCTTCTTCTATAAAATACTTCATTTCTTGAACAGTTGCTTACTTGCTGCAGAACTTCTTAGTTATGGTTCATGAACTAAGTGGTTAAAGTAAAACCCCTGATAGATAATAACACGTTTTTATTGACAAATCTGAGATGGGAGCGTCACCGGTTAAATGAGGGAGATTTATCTCATGACTGCCTAGGTTTGATGCTATGCAGAAAATCTAGCCAAGATAATTCATACATGGCCGCAAGCTCAGTTGCTTCCTTGATCATTATTCATTGTAACTTCCTAGAGTCTAGTCTTTTCGGATTACAAATTCTAGTTTCCCTTTCCAAGCTATCTGATTTGACACTATCTTCTCCCTTTTCCCTTGCGTGTACGAATCCCATGTTTGATATCTCAAATGCAAGGTCTTCATTATAGCACGTCCATATCATATCCAAGTATTCATATGCCCTCCCCTTCAGCCTTTTAAATCTCTTCACCTCCTCATCCTCTAATGATTCAATGTCAAAATTCTCATCAATCGCTTTCCTTTTCCTTGCAATTGTCTCAACAGTCTCCCACACATCATCGCCCATAATTTGCACTACTTTTCAGTGCTCCATTCTCATTTTTGTACAACTTGCTTCTTGTGATTTTTCTTGTGAATCTGCCATGTTTTGTGGTCATATCGACCTTTTTAATTTACCCTCAATTGGGCCCTCTTCTAAACCAGAGATTATGATTGCATTGAAATGGCCTAAGCACGTTGGGGGCATAATTACCCTGCCTCCTCACCCATTTTTTCTAATTATTTTCTCTCAATCTAATTAGTAATACAGATATCTTAAATACATCTATCTGAAAAAATGCCGAAAGATATCAATGTCGAGGCCAATATTTTGGATTTTTTTGCATACCACATTGATTAATTACTACATTACCTTCTCCATGAATTTCCCATTGACTACTAAAAATGGTCTCAATCTAGCTGCATTATTGTGTTGGGCTAGAATCAATCTTTTCAAAAAAACACGAGCTCTAACCTTCACTGTATGGCCATGTTATTACAATTTGATTGATTTCTCTAAGGAGTGGAGGCCACTCTCATCCAAGCCAATTGCAGGCTCAAACCAGGGGCAAAAAATTGAAAAATGCTTAGCAACTTGACCGACAAAAGAATTTCCCAATGGGACATCTTCACCTTCCATCTGTAGAAACCCTTGATTCCCCCTGATTCTAATTCTGACTGTGTTTTTGTTTGTTTTTGCAGTTTTTGGGCACAAATGCAATAAAGCGATTTTTGCAAGAAATAGAGAATAAATACTATAAAAGTAAATCAAATCTGAAACAATAGATTCTATGGCTAATAGTGATGCCAGTCTTTTTTTATCAATTTTCTGAGATGATTACAATTTAGATCCACTAGCATGCAATAGAAAAGACAATGATTTTTATTGGAGAACCTGGTATTTGCAGCAGAAATGAGAAAACCCTTGATCTGGTACAGCAGCAATGAATAACGTGGTATTTGCAGCCCAAGAAATGAGAAAACCCTTGATCTGGTACAAATATACAATGTAATAACCTTTTTCTCCCTATGGTAATAATCAGCTATACTTTCAATTTATAATGCCCTAATTGTATATGCGCCTACTTATCAACTGTTTTTCTAGACTATTAAGAGATGGAATAGGGCTTTGCTGGCTCTTGAAGGTTCGCCTAAAATTAAATAGTATGGTAACGGACCTAGAGTACTAATACAGTTTTCGGCCCTAGTGATCAGCAGCAAATAATAAATAAGAGTTCTAACTTTAAAAATACTTTTTAAAAAATATAACCTAAAAAACTATGATCCATAACACTAAACTTAAGAAATAAAAATAATACCTAAATACCTAATTGTAAAGACTATGCTTAATCAAATAAAAATAAAACATTAAAGCCTAAATTCCTAATAGGCTAATTGTAAACACTAAACATCAATCTAAAATAAAACCTAAATGAATTCTATGACTTAGGTTGTCAATAAAAATCATAGAAAGGCTTATAACATAAGCAGTTGGTTCGGGTGCAATTCAAGTACGGGTAGTAAGTACCTAGTATGCAAGTACGGCAATTTTTTATTGTCTTGGGTACAGCCGTACAAAAAATATAGAAATTATAGCCTAATAAATAAGAAATTAGAAACATTAACCAAATAGTATGCATATAAAAAACAAAACCACCACAAAAATGAAAATATTATCCAAACGCCAAATGTCACAATAATCAAATATCTCAAATGTCATGCATTGATCATAATTAGTTACATCAAAATGAATATTCATAGTCATCTTGTTCTTCATCGACAGCTTCGATATCAACATCAAATGGTGCACTAGAACCACAAGGACTACCACTCCCGCTAGTTCCACCACTCCCGCCAACTATACTATGCCTCCAAGGAGAGTCTATTTCAAACAATGAGTGGTGTGAACATCCTCAGGATTTATATCCCAATGCTTTGACAACAACTCACTGCAATTAGGCTGCTTATGGGAGATAAGACACAAGTTCGAGTGTATGTAGACCAAGTCCTCGGCCTTTTGCTTCAAGCTTGTTGTGCTTCTATGAGTGGATGAAGTTGTATGTGCTCTAATTCCACTCACAAAAAGATGGGACTTGCAACCTATATTAAACTTTATAAAAGGTAAAAGTTAAAATTCAAATTTTAAACAAAAAGAAAGTTAAAAACTCAAATAAATAATTAACTTACCTGTGATAAGACCGTGATTGCAATATTATGAACAGTTGGTATTGTTTTGGCCATGTAGGTGCCACCACATATGCGTATCCTTCTTGTATTTGTCCCATGTGGCACCAAGGATTTGACCTTGGGAGGTGATGATAAACGAGTCTTCTACCTCAAGATCAAGATAAATCTTTGCTAATGCCAACTTGAACCCTTCAGCGACTTCCACGTCCATATATGGTGCCACTCCTCGGCAAAGAAAGGATCTTTGTGCTGTAAAATCGAGGAGTTAATGCAAAGGCAAGGAGGGCAGTCATTTTGTTCCACCGATTGACAAGGATTGAATGCACTTCTTTGAAGAATAAATCCTCGGGATCTTGCTCCTTTGCACTAATGATGACTTTTATCTTCTCAATCATTAAGTTGATGTCGTCATATACTTCTCCCAAACATGGATGACCTATATCTGTGAAACAAATCATGTTCACGATGGGCTCCGTGATATTCGACAAAGAGTCGACACAACCCCACCACTCATCTAAGACAATATTTTTCAGTCTTTGGGCCTGTTATTTGCTTGACGCTTTCCATACAACCCACATGTTGTTGATGACCATGTGTTGTAGTGCCTCTTTCACCTTCACAAATCGTCTCAAAATGATAGTGTGAGAGGCGAACCTTGTCTCAACAACCTATACGAAAAATAAAACTTTATGAACATAAAAAAAATCTACAAGTAGATACTAGATATTAAACAAATTTAAAAAACATAAAAAAATTACAGTTTACTAAATAAAATAAAAATCAGAAATTTAGAAGTCCCTTTAGCAGCTCCAAAGACGAGAAGTTCCTAAACATGGCTTGGGATAGGAGATGGTTTGTGAAGAACATCTGAATCTCCTCTCCCTCGGCATAAACTTGGCCGATCCACAGAATTTTTCGGCCAATCTTTTGAAGCATGAGGTTGAGTGAGTGGATAGCGCAAGGTGTCCAAAAAATATTCGGATACCTCACCTCCACCAACATCCCCGTAGCGTTGCAATTTTTTGCATCGTCCGTGATGACTTGCATAACATTTTGAGGCCTCGCCGATTCAATAAGGATGTTAGCAATGGGGAGTTTGTTGGCAATGAACTAACTCCCCATCGTTCACACATCCCTCGTAATCAACAGTCTTCAAAAACATTGTCCCTTTAGGGCACACTGCAACCACATTGATAAGAGGCCTATTGCTTGCATCTTTCCATCCATCAAAACGATGGGAGACCCCCGTTTCCATCCATGAATCCCTAACCAGCTTCAATGAATTGTCAACATATTGTTTCTCCTTGGCAAATACAGTGGTGCGAACTTTTTCATACCCTGGTCCTTGGTAACCTTTTCGGGCCTCCTTCACTACTCTTATCATTTCCTTCTAATATGGTGATCTAACCACATTGAAGGACAATCCATTGGCGTACAAACATCGAGCAATATGCTCATCCACAAGATCTCTCGCCTCATTTGAAAAGACCTCTCCAATGGTCTTTTCGTTCTCTTGCTTGAAGGAGTATCTTCATCTTGTGTGGGGCGTGATGGCGAAAATGGATGTCTTGGGGGGCACCACAGTGGAACCGCTAGCAACAGGTGGGGCCATTGGTGGCTTCCCTGATCATCTCCCTTTCTTTAACAAAGGGTGATCCATTTTCATGGCATAGGTTGTGTCTTCTTCCTCTTGCTCCTTGATAAATTTAAGAATTTGTGTTTTTGACATTGGAACATGTTGTGTCCCTTTACATCCTCTAATTCCCATATCAGGTATGTGACATAGGTGGGCCTTCACCCGACCATATGAACTATGGTGCATAACATTGCACCAGTTTCATCTCCATTTAGTCCTCACACCACCTAGAACCAGACATAAAACTGTCACAAGTCTCCAAAGTGGTGATTGTTCATCATGTTAAAAGTGAAATTGGTCATGACCCACTAACCCATAACTAGTTCACATTGTGATTGTAAAAATGTACCTACAGGTTAAACAAACATGTAAACTATCACCTAAAAAGAAAGGGAAAAAAACCCCACAACTTGAAAAAAATACAAAAAAATTAAATAAGTTCAAGATTCAAAAAATTTACTTTGGTAGTGAATGGGCTCCCCCATCACCTTAAGAATACAATTGCAATGAAGTTTGATGAAGCTTCAACCCTAGATGAGCAATGGAAAGTAATTATACAAAGAGAAAAAGAGAGAGTATAGTTTTTGCATTTGTGTTTTGCTTGTCTTTTGTGGTCTTTTATCTTTGTTTTATGTGTTTGAGTTACTATTTAGGGTTAGAATTAGGTTTTTATTATGTTTTTTTGTATTTTTATGTTGAATTTTGATTGAAAAAGCAAAAGATAAAAATAAAAATACAAATGAGTTACTATTATGGGTACCCCTTGGGCACATCCAAGGGGTATCGTACCCGTATATGTCGGGTATGTACCCAGGCTAGGTTTGAGGCTGGGGGCAAACCGGCTTCGTAGCTTATAAACACCAAACATAATTCTAAAATAAAACCTTAATCATTGGTGCTACTATTCGACCTAATACAATTTGGTGAATACAATAAAATCTGAATAGTAAACAATAAAATCTGAATAGTAAACAATAAAATACCTAATCGAGGTTTGTGGCAAGACAAACGAGTTTGTAGAATGTTGGAACAGTGATCCTTGATGTTGGAAAATAGACAAAACACAGTTATCTCCACCGAATAGCACCTGTACCACACTTAATAAGCCTCCAAAACACATACTCCAAAGGCTTCCAAATCACAATTTACAACCTTCATGCACTTCATAGTTGTAAGAAACAACACACACGAAGCTTGTTTACATAATAAATGAAACCCTAATCCTAGTTGGCACATAAAGTAACGATAAAAAATAAAAAGGATTTTTCAACATTTTTTAAATGATTTTATTCCCCAAACTCGCTATTTGTTTAGGGTTTTCATTAAAATTGCTTAAAACTTCGAATCTATGAGTTTTCAAGTGACTTTAGATGATTTTTTTGTTGTTTTCTTTGAATTCGCCCAATTTCAAAAAAATGATTGAAATTCAGCCAGTTTTATGATTTAGAACTATGGCAAGCTTGTTACATAGCTCAAGTGGTTGAAGAAATAGCTAATTATACACTAGAGAACAAGTCTTACGAGCACAACAAAAAACCACATATATCTCAACAACAAAATAACAATTTGAGCTAATTCAAGCTTAACTCGCTTCTAGTGTGAACCTAGATAAAACCAACGTAGTTAGATAAATACAACAGGCTAGTGTGAACACACAAAACCAACATTCTCCAAGCTATGTTGCCAGGAAACGGAAACAGAAACGGGTATGAAATGCGGAAATGGCAATTTTCAAAAAACCTTGGATACGAAACGTTACGGGAAATGTCCATACAATATATATATATATATATATATATATATACACACACACACTAAGTCACAAGGTTCGAGTTCGACGAGGATAAAATTCGGTTCAAATTCGCCAGTGGATAAAGTTAGTGAAAAAATTCGTCATTAAATTCAAACAATAAATACAAATAAACAAATAAAATAATTATATACAACTTAAAATAGATATATAGAATATAAATAAAAAAGGTAAAATTAAAATTTGAAATTATATAAAATTTACAAATTATTTATTTTTTATAAAAGATAAATATTATAAATTAATTTTAAAAGGTAAATAAAAGAAATCAAATAAATAACGGAACTTTAAAAGACCTAACTATTTTATAAAATAAAATAACAATAAAATGAAAATAATAAAGTAAACAAAAACAAAATAAAATACAAACATTAAAAAAATACACAAACCAAACATTATTAAAATATAAAAAACCCTACAAATGTCGCGGGATTTTAAGTTTTGCAATTAGTTCCCCGTCCAGCGATGAAATGGAATGATTTGGGGTTCGCGGTTTTGACGTTGAGGGATTTGCAAACTCCTTTGAAGGCGGATTAGGACCACGAAGTTCGACGACCCACCGGGCCACCACAGTGCTCAACCCCATGGCCATGAGTACAAAAACGTTTCAAGGACATTTCGACCCTCATTTCCGTACTGGAAATGTTTATGGGCTGAAACGCGAGGGGCCGAGGCGTTTCCTGGTAACAGAGTCTCCAAGCAAAAAGAAAAAAAAATCCAAGTCACAATCAAATGGACATCGAACTTAAAAGTCGGAAATTAATAGCCAACTCGTGAACATTACAGCCCCATTTGCCCTTGTATAACACCTATCGGAGTAGTTATTAATGCAACACTTAGGCTGACATCTCACTCTCACGTGTGAATGGCTACATAAAACCATTTTGCATCACGAACCTCCCTTCACTTCCTTTCAATTCTTCATTATCAATAATGTCACGGTATTGGCTTCACATTCCCCTTTGGCTAAATCCAGATTCACAGTTTGAATGCCCATTCCAAGTAGGTCCTCGACCTTCTTTATTTGATATAAGATGCTTACTAATCAAGGGAAGATTTTGCTTCAAGCTTTATTTTCTGTGGACGCTTCCGGTTTTCTCCCTGAACTGTAAATGGGTGTTTGGATTTAAGGGTAATTTATGCGGGCAATTTCATCTCTGACCTCTCGGAACTTCTTACCCTTTCAGCTGGACAGTCCTCTAAGAATGCAATTTTGGATGTTATGGAAGCCCCTGAACAGTACACCCCCACCCTCAATGTCATGAAGATAATACATGTGATTGAAGTTCAATTCATGAGACACTCAGCAGATGGAGAGGGGCATCATGATGATGATGGACAAGATGTGGAGGCTCCCAAAATGAATGGCGGCCAAGATGATATAGCAGGATAAATGAATGAGGAAATTTGAGAAAAAATGCAACATATATACCTTTGCTTTTTCTACAGGACCTAATGAGGAGGATTTGGCTTGGAGGAGCTGCTGAAATTGCTGAAACTTGGAGATGCAGAACCTACCCTAAAAGTAATTGATGTGGAGCCAATTGATGTAGATAGCTCTGACAAGGAAACTGGAGAAGTAGAGTAGAAGAGAGAAATTCATGGTGACTGATAGCAGAATATTTCTGATTCCTTTTTGGTATGTTGGTGCAGGATACCTTTGGTGGATTATATGGCCTGAATTCATATCTCTAAGCCATTTATAATTACATTTGAATAGGATTATAGGAGCATGGGCGTAGCAATTTGTGATTTTATATCACATTTTTTGTTAGTAGGAGCAATGCTGTGAAAGGAGTATGAGCTACTGCTGTAGCTTTTATCTAGGTTCCAGATTTTACAAGATATATGTATGTAGTGATGCCCACATTATGGTGATAGTGGATCTCTTTGAGGGTAGTATAAGCAGATTCGGGGATGAGTACTGTCACATACATAAGTGGGGATGGCATCAAGATAGTAAAAAAGAGTGAATTTGAATATAAATAGGAATATCCACTTGACTGTCTCTTTTTGCTTTCATGGTATTTTCAGTGGTTTCATAAAATTCCTGGTCTAAGAAGCAATAAAACTGCTCGCAAATCTCTCACGGTTTGATTCAAGGTGAAATTCATGAGTAGAGATCTTACAATTTCTTCAATAAAAACAGGGGCACTGTTTTCCTTTTTCTGATTTTACCTATCAATAAAAATCTCAAGGAAATAATTTTTCAAATAAAGGAATTTAAGACTGGGATCAAAACTAACAAATTGCAAATGTCAAATAAACTCGAAATTCAAATTTCTATATACGGTATGACACAAAAAGACCCAAACTAGACCAAAGATGCATGGAAGACAATCTCCAAAAGCAACCTTTTGTGGAGCATTGCTACTTCTACAAACATAACACACAAATGTTTTTTTCTGTTAGTATTTCAACTCTCTCATGCAATAAAGCAAAGCTGCATTTGAGCGGCACTTTTGCTGGTGCCGAAACAAAATTGAAAAAAGTAAAAGATTCAGCAGTTTGACTAGTATGGTTCAAAGTTGATATGCACAAAATGTACATTCAAGCTTGTTTGAGACCATTTCTTGATTCTCAATGCAGCCATTGATCTGATGTTACAAGACAACATGTACAGTTTTATTCTTCAGCTATTAATATTACTGTTTTGTGACTTTATATTTCTGTCCCACTTTTAGTAACCACTGCCGAGTATTGGTCCTACACAATCAAGCCTGAATGGAAAAAAATAGAATACTTCATACATAGCAAACCTGACTCAGTAATAGCAGCCGTATGAGCTCCACTGCTTGCAACATACACAATCCTCCCTTCCCAATGGTTTCTGACCTGTTTAGGTAAAAGCTCCCTATGCGTAACAGAGTGACCAAGTGCTCCAAAACCTCCATATCCCCTGCAAATCTTCAAATGAGTGGGAGGTCACAAAATTCAACTTGCGAGTATTTCCTGAGAACAAATACCTTTTCTTACAATCACGGTTGGAACAACAACTGATAATTTGAAAGCAAATACTTAAAATGCAAGCAACATAAAATCGAAGAGCAAAGAGAGTACAATGCATTAACATATTTCAATCTAGAAACTTGATTCCCACACAATAAATCAACTTGACTTGATTGAGCCATTCAATAGAGATTCGAATTGATTGAAAAATGTCCAAAAAAATCAAAGAGTAGTGAGACCTTAGTGCAAATCATGAGCACCCTGATGAATATAAATGCTTTTTTCTGAAATTCCTGTCATCAAAACATGTAAGCTAATATCTCTAGAGAATCTCAGAGAATTCGCGGGCAAGGTCGATCGAAGGAGATGGGACCTTGAGAGCATATTGGAACAGCATGGATAGCAAGCAGGTTTCAGTTATGTGAAAATGGTAAACTTGATTGACATCCTAGAATAAAATTAAACAGAGTACTGCTCTTTTTATGCAAAAACGGTAAAATGCAACTTTGGTCATTCTAAAGTGCCCAACGGTATCAAATTCTGAAGGTTTGAGTTAGGCACCTCATATCAAAAGATATTCGATGTTGCCGAATCCTTGATGATCCAATTTAACCACACATTGGAATATATTCTATGCCATAGAATACTCCCACTCAAACCTAGAAAATGGGAGAAAGAACAAAACACACAAGATTCAAATGGGAACCTAAGCAAGAGTACAAGCATATCTGTGATTTTCAATTATGCAGTCCTCTTTTCTTTTCATGCAAGGCCATCGGCAATTATAATTAACTGTCATGCTTGTTCTAATTTGGCAATGATGCTGACATCAACAAATACAAAAGTAACTTGTTAGGGATGCTAATATCCACATGTACAACAGAGTACATTCTCAGCTTACTATTGGCATAATGTAATCAATGGATCTATTATTTCTCATTGCCTTTCTTCTCAATGACATTTTGACTTCACAGATTTATGGCCAATTGAGGAGGACATTAAATTTTGACAAAATTGTACAGAAATACAAATCCAGACAGTGTAACTATGGTGAGTGTTAATGCATTTGTTAATGATTCTTTTAAAACAGCAGGAGCTAGATTGGTCGGTGGTGGGAAAAGGTTAAGGAAGAGAGAAGTAGTAATCTCTTGCTTAAGGTTGTTCCATTCATCAATTCCAATTTAATTTTTATCATAGTAACATAGAATGATTGCAACAACTAGGAGAGCAGCAAACATGTGGAGAACAAGTCAGGTTGACATGGAATAGCAGTGAGTTCATTGTGGATGTTGGCTTCTTGTGTCTACACTTGGTGGTAAATTTGTGGATGTTGCGGAGCCGGCATGGCAGGGATCAAACCCATTGACTCCTTACAGCCCAAGTTGGATCATCCTGACCTAAATATATAAATATCCTAGATCCTAGTGTTGGCATGTGCGTCCAACACTCCCCGTGAGTTTCGTGACATGGACTTACCGCCTCTCGTGGATCCTAACATTGGCGATTGTAGCGGAGATTAACACCTGCAGGTTTTGGTCTAACGGCAATCGTGTTCCAACAAATGGTATCAGAGTGACAAGTCTCGAGTTCGAAACTCGGCCGGGTAATGCTAGGGGGGGATTGTTGGCATGTGCGTCCAGCGCTCCCTATGAGTTTCATGACATGGACTAACCGCCTCTCGTGGATCCTAACTCTGGTGATTGTACTGGAGGTTAATCCCTGCAGGTTTTGGTCTAACGGCAATCGTGTTCCAACACCTAGGCCATTTTTATTGATAGATATACATGAACACTTTGCAGACCTACATCATTTTCTTATCTTCTTTGTTCTTTTGCCCAACTATCCACCAACAAAACCTTTTTGAAGAAGGTGTTCTCTCTACAAGCTTGTTCTCTCTGTGGGTATATACATAGATTTACCCATAGATGGAAAACTCGCCAAAAACTCGCCGAGTTTTAAAAAACTCACCAAAAAACTTGCAAAACGGTTAAATCGCCGAAAGACTCGCCAAAAAAGGAAAAAAAACTCGCTGAGTTTTGGGCAATACTCGCCGAGTTAACTCGGCGAGTTTGTGGGTATAACTCGGCCAACACGGTTTACAAACGCAGGACACGGTTTTCACACGCAAAAACCACTTTTTTTTACACGGTTTTGGCTCTTTAAAAATCCCTCTACTCCCTCATTGTCACTCACACAACCATTTGAGCTTGCATTGCTTGTGTTGAGTGGATTTTGGAGCGAATTCGAGGAGAGAATTTGGAGATTTGCATTTGGAGGTAGGTTTTTTTTTTTTTAATTCTTTGAAGTTTTTCCAAATTTTGTGTATATTATTTAGGTTTTATAGATTCCTATCGTGATTCTAAATACATGTAATGTAAAATCGAATGCTTGTAATTTTTTATACTCATTTGCAGTCAGAGGTATATATTTTTTTTTAACGCAAATTCATTGTAAATTAGTTAAATTTTATGTATGTGTATTGTAATTGATTCGTTGTGTAATTCTAAATACATGTAATGTAAAATCGAATGCTTGTAATTTTTTTATACTCATTTGCAGCCAGAGGTATGTATTTTTTTTTAACACAAATTCATTGTAAACTAGTTAAATTTTATGTATGTGTATTGTAATCGATTCGTTTTGTAATTCTAAATACATGTAATGTAAAATTGAATGCTTGTAATGTATTTTTTTTTATTTACGCAAATTTGTTATTTAGGCACGTTTTGTTTTTAAAATTAAATTAGTTTACGTTTTCTAATTTTTTAAATGTGCATTGTGTTGCAGATTAGAGCTTAACAATGGCATTAGGTTCAGCATCTGAATCACTAGTAGGGACCGTTCCTCCGAATGCCCATTCCATAGCAAGGAAATATGTTGTACGTGGAGCTAGTGAGGGCGAAATTTTTTGTACTTTCTGTAACAAAAAAATGAATGGAGGCATCAATCGTTTGAAATATCACCTTTCAACTATTGTTTGCCGAGATGTTACGGTTTGCTCCAACGTGTCGGAAGAGGCACAGCAAGAGATTAGAGCAGAGCTGGCAGAGTTAGAGGAGAAGAAACTAGAGAAGGCAAGGCTGAAGGCAGCCATAGCACAAACTATTAGACCTAGGGCTGCAATGGAAGAGGATTTAGACGATGATGCGGCAATAATTGTGGGCTCTACTCATGGTCCACGCATACGAAGCAGGAAGAGCCGGAAGAGGCACATCTTCATTGAATTTGAGCAAAGGCATACCGAGATTTTTTGTGGCAAGGAACACACCTGGAGCACAACCTTCATTGGAAGGTACAGTCTGGAACAAAGATATGCACGAGGAAGTGGATAAAGCTTGTGCAAATTTTTGGTACTACAACAACCTGCCATTCAATGTGGCAAAGAGCCCATACTGGGAGTACTTGGTGACAGCGTTGACAGTTGCAGGGAAAGGGTACAAGGCACCCTCTCCAAAAGATTTGAGTGGGAAATTACTTGAGGGTGCAATTGCAGATGCCACTACCATGCTAGAGGAGCACAAGAAACAATGGAAAAAATTCGGATGCACCATTCTTTCAGATGGGTGGACGGATGGAAGGAACCGCATCTTTGTTAATTTTTTAACAGCTTCAAACGGTGAGATGGTGTTTTTAAAGTCTATTGATGCCTCTAACATAATAAAAAATGCAAAGAATTTGAGTGTTATGTTAGAGGCAATTGTATTAGAGGTTGGTGTACAGAATGTTGTGCAAGTTGTCATAGACAATGCAGCAGCATATGTGACGGTTGGGAGACTACTGCAGAAGAGACATCCATCACTCTTTTGGACTCCTTGTGCAGCTCATTGCATTGACCTTCTTTTGGAGGACATAGGCAAAATTGATTGGGTGAGGCCGGTTGTAGAAGATGCAAGATCTATAACGAAGTACATATACAATCACCCTTGGGTTCTGAGCTTGATGAGAGTACATACAAAGGGGAAAGAACTTGTTCGAGCCGGTGTCACAAGGTTTGCAACTAACTTCTTAACGTTGCAAAGGATTTCTAGTTTGTTGACACCTTTGAAACAAATGTTTGTGAGTCAAGCATGGCTAGACTCACAATATTCAAAGGAAGCTGACGGAGAGAGGGTTGCAAAGATAGTTTTTGATGATATCTTTGCAAAGAGAGCTATAAAGATCATCAAGGTAATTTCAAACTTCGATTTATATTTCATTCCTTTATTTTAATTTGTTAAATTATAAATATATTGTTTTACTTTTCACTTTTTTATTTCCTTTCTAATATGTATTGTAAGTTTACAATCTTACATTTTAATTTGTGTGTAGGTGTCAGAGTCGTTGGTGAGAGTTTTGCGTTTGGTTGATGGGGAGCAAAACCCCATGGGGTTTATATATGAGGCCATGGATAGGGCCAAAGAGTCTATCCAAAACTATTACAGGGGGGATATCGTCAGATATGGTCCCTTTTGGGAGATTATTGATCGGAGGTGGAACAATCAACTCCACCAACCTATTCATGCAGTGGGGTACTACCTCAACCCCAAGTATTTCTACTCCGACAGCTTCACAAATGTGAACAAAGAGGTTATGTAGGGCCTTTCAACATGTATTGAGAGGATGATACCAGATGTTGAGACGAGGGACCTCATCATTTTAGAGCTGCAGAGTTACAAACATACTAGGGGGAGACTCTTTTCTTCGGTGCTAGCTATTCGAGGGAGAACCACACAGTCACCAGGTAATAAAAATTAGAATGTTTACCAAGTTACTTATTAGTTACAGATTTGATTTTATTAATTAATTATAAATTTTAGATTATCTTGTTTGTAGGTTCTTGGTGGGAGGATTGGGGAGGGAATACCCCAAATCTTCAAAAGTTAGCCCTCAGAATTCTATCTCAACCTTGTAGCGCTTCTGGATGTGAACGCAACTGGAGTTTGTTTGAGGCCATTCACACGAAGAAGCGCAACAAGTTGACTCAAAAAGGCTCAACGACTTGGTTTTTGTGCAATACAATCTTCGGCTTCGCACAAAAAAAGTTGAGGCCACATCAAAGGAGCTCATTGATTTGGATGAGATAGATCCATACAGTGAGTGGACTGGGCAAGAAGAGGAAAACCCTGCGTTCACAGCGGACGAGATTGCTTCTTTTGAGAGGGAGGCTATGGAGGGAGAAGCACTAGCAGGACTCCGAGGAGATATTGGACTGAATGACATCTTTGGAGGTGATCTCCAACATGCAGCAGAGGAGCCACCAGCACCACCATCTAGTTCCATGATCGAGCCAAATTCGTAGCCTTCTAGGAGGAGCGTGGAGACGCAGCCAAGTGTGGGGACTAGTAGAGGCACTAGACCCTCTCCCCAATTTTTCTCTAGATTGGGGAAGAGGAAAATGTAATTTATTGTATATTGTAACTTGCATAGATATGAAATTTATGATGATATTTTTCAATGTCAATCATCATAAATTCATATTACTTATCAGCTAGTTGTTGTATTCGCATGATGATACGATTTTGTATTGTATTTGTATTCAAATCTAATAGAAAACACTTCTCCAACATTTTATGGACTCATTTGATACATTTTGTAGCTATGTGTTGCTTAAAATTTATGTTTTTTAAAGAAATTTGAGTATTTTTTAAGTTGCCGAGTATTCCCGAGTATTGGCCGAATATTGGCGAGTTTTTGCCGAGTTTTTTTTTTCGGGGTCTGCCGAGTATTTGGATTTGGCGAGTTTTCCTACTATGGATTTACCTATAGTGCCATATAAATGTCTTCCCTGTGCTAGTTTGCTCCTCGTTGTAGGGTCTTTTATGATGTGCCTGTTCATGGGCTTCACAGGAAAACAGGCTTGAACAAACAGCAAGCTCCACATGGGGCATCCTCGTAGCGTCACTTAAGAGCTGATCATTATTTTTAACTCTGTTGCGAATAATGGTGATGTTCTACATGAATTATAAGTCAGACAAATAGTGAACTTATGGAGAATAAATCTGGAAGATGATTAATATATGCTCTCAATCAAATGACTTCTCTAGCAATTAAGACTTTGCATATTTCATTCACTTCAACAGGTATATCCATTCAGGGTGGTTTAATTTAGATTCTACCAATTTCAGGGATAGAATTGGACGACAATGGCACCACTAAGAGGTGGTCACAAAGAGTTGAAACTTTCAAGGCAAGCCTCAATGAACAATGTAAGTTGTAGATGTGGTCTTTAAGAGTTCTTGGAATTAGAGAAGCAAATGGGCAAATATCTGCTGCCCAATGTACTGCCAATTCATCTTTTTTATCCCTCCCGGACAATATTAAGGAACTCAGAACATAAATAGTTTCTGCAATTCCCGACTCCATTCAGGGTGAGATGAAGGAAATTAAAAATTGACATAATGAACTCCTCATTAAGCAAGAAAGCATAGAGACTGATATCACAGCGAAGCAAGAAGAATCCTTAAACAAATTGATAAATCATGAGCATAGTTTTTGGGTTCAAGTGGCCAAGGGCAAGAAAATACCACCCATTATCAAGCTGACTATTCAAATCAAGTTAACTGGGGAAAGTGCTACAAATGGAAACCAGCTTAACCTCTCAGTTTGCAGTCTTCAAAGTCAAGTGATCCTTTAGAGACGGAAAAAATTTGCTGATTACACTTCTAAATTATGTCAAAAGTTCTTTGATAAAAATTGGACTACATCTAATCCAATGTTGACCATTAGGTCATATTGTACAGATGATCACTTGCAGACACTCTGGGCAGAAATAAACCAATATTATGAAAATAGAATCATAGATCCATCTGCCCCAACTAATTTATCAATGTCAATTTGGAAAACTGCATAAAACTCCCAAAAAAGGAATCAAGGAAGCATATATCTTGGTGAAAAAACTTGTGTGCTTGAAGATTTGAAGATCGCCATGGACAATATCTTCGATTCCAAATCATATGTAGTATCTATGTATGATTAAGGAATTAAACTTGGATTACTGTGGTTAGAATCAAGTTTTGTTCTGTGCAATATCTATTATCTAATGGGTTGTCAATTTCTTTTCATTAAGTTTGCAGTGTTACAGATCACCTTCCCATTACCTTCACATGCAAAAAAATGCAAAGATACAAGGAGGATGATTCATAATGTTAGGAGTAAGAAAAATGGAGAGGCTTGGTACAATGTATGACCATCAACAAATCCGTCCACAAAAGATGAGTGGCCTTTAATGTTCTTATGTGATCTTGTCAAATCACTTGATTACAGAATCACATCGCCTGAAGGCTGAAGGCTGATCTAAAGGTGCAAGGTGCTTCCCAGCAACAGGGTTTAATTGACCAAAAGGCCCTTCCTATTAAGGGGCTTGTTACTTCGGTAGTATAATTAACCGAAAGGCCCTTCCTAGTAAGGGGCTTGTTAGTTAATTGGTATGATTGACCTGAAGGGGCTTCCCTGCTAAGGGGCATAATTGACCAGAAATACCCTTCCCAATTAAGGGGCAAAATCAACACAAATGCCCTTCCCAATTAAGGAATAAATATTGATGCTAAAGTCCCTATTCAGTTAAGGGGTAAATGCTGGCCGAAAGGCCCTTTCTAGTTAATGTGTGAACGATAACCTGAAGGAATTTCACAGTTGAGGGGTAAATACTACCCTGAAGGCTTAAAGTGTAACCTTTTAACGGATTAGTTCATAGTAAGAGAGAATGTTAGTTTATATGTTTTATTTATAATATTTATTATGAAGAAAATATAAACTGCATTTATTTTTAAATATTGAGTTTTATTTTTAAATATAATTATTTATTTAATTAGTTGACTTGAATATTTGTTTGTTATTTTTAATCTTTCTTATGAACTAAGCATATTTTGTATTTATTTTTAAATATGGAGTTGTATTTATAAAATTTTAATTATAAATATAAAAAAATAATATACCCTAATACTTATCTAAAATATGTTAGCATAGATTCTATATAAGTAAAAACTAACCTAAATATTTTACCCCGATACATCTAAAATATCTTAACATAGATTCTATATTAAGTAAAAACTAACCTAAATATTTTACCCCGATACATCTAAAATATCTTAGCATAGATTCTATATTAAGTAAAAACTAACCTAAATATTTTACCCCGATACATCTAAAATATCTTAGCATTATTCTATATAATATACATCAATAATATTTTAACTATGAAGTAAAAATAAAAATTATTTACCCCGATACATCTAAAATGTCTTAAGCGTAGATTGTATATAAGTAAAAACTAACCTAAATATTTATAGTGTATAGATATATGTGTTGCGCATAGTTGATTTAGGGTTTGAGATATTTATATATAGTGATAATAATATTTGCAATAAATACTATACATCACTAAGAATTAATATAGATTTAATATAGTTATTTACCAATTGTGAATTTCTTTCGCACAATGATGATCTTCACACTTCTTCACTTATTATTTATCCTGCACTAATGATCTTCCACGCTTTCAAAATAAATTACATTTAAGTGTATAATTATATATTTTATTTTATGTATTAAACATGAGTCAGCATTATAATATTATATATTATTTTAACCATCAAACATTAATCGGCAAATAAAGAGTTTTTGCGAACAACGCACGTCATTACACTCCTTACCTACCACTGTAGGAACACCTCTCGGTGTAATAATCATTTTCCAAGTTTCAAGCATTAGTTGCAAGGAAAACCAAACGTATTGTCAAAAGTATTAGTCATTAGAATAGACATGAAGAGATTAATATGTTTCATATAATACATAAAATTTAAGACTATGATACCGATACGACAGGGGTGGGGGGTCAGAAACGGGTACGGGGGGATACGGCAGTGGGAGCAGGAAGGGTATGGCAGCCGTACTCGGACGTATCCGGGGGGTACCCATCGTACCCTGCCCGCTCCCACTGTTGCATCCCCCCAAAAAATGAAGTTTTTTTACATGTTTTTAAAGTTAGATAATAATAGCTTAATATTATATATAATATTTTGTACTATATAAAATAGCTTAATATTTTGTACTATATATAATAACTTGATATTATATATAATATTTTGTACTATATATAATATAATAGTATTATAATTAATATTCTTATGATGTCATTTTAATATTTCTCATGCATTATACTATCCAAAATCGGATATTATTAATAATGTTAGTGAGGCAATAGATCTATAGGGATATAATGATATAACGTTATTTATAATGTCGTATAATGTTGTAGCGTTATAAGTGTTAGAGATTTATAAAATGCATAAGATTATTGTATGTATATAATGTAATAGTAATATAAAAAGTATAATGGTTATAAAGTTCACTATTATATCATTTGTAATACTTATAATACTATTATCTTATATATTTTAATTACAATGTTTGACGTTATTATATTTATAACATTCACTTATTTAGCTTATAACTTATAAGTTATCTACTTATGTTGTCTTTTATCTTGTCTTTCATATACATAATGTGTGGCTAATAACTTAATTCCTATTTAAAAGGCTGAAATTTATATATTTTTAATTTTTATATATTTTTTGTACTACCGTATTCAACGCCGTATCCAGGGCCAAAAAAAAAATTTCCGTATCCGCGTATCGGATACTCCGTACATGTACCCGTATCCAAAACGTATCGGCTACTTAGATTTAATATAGTTATCATTATGTTATGTAATAAAGTCATAGTTCATATATTCAAGTTATGTAAGGTCCTTGTTGATAGACATTATCTGATTCTCAATCATAAATACAATGTGTACATCCAATGTGAGAGTATCAACAAAAATAAATCATTCTATTCTATGTATTCATCTGTATTCTAACTCTTAACTAATATGGTATACAAATCATTCTATTCTATTGAGTCTTGTGTTCTGTCTCTTAAGTCAATATGGTATTATGTCCATGTCAATTGGTGGGCTAATCCAGTAAGAAAACAACATAGCAAAAGCAAAACTCATTTGCATTTAGCAGACGGCAAATAAAATATATTTGTGCAAAAAACCAGTTGAAGACAACAAATAGCCAATAGACATTGACAAAGACAGAAGGTACAAGCATAGCATGAAGACGAATCTGAAGGTGAAAGACAATGACATAGTTTGGCTATTTATAAGACTGAAAAAAAAACTCGAGATTTAAATATTATTTACAGCAATTTTAAAGAGCAAAAAGACAAGATTCAAGACAATGCTTAAATATTTAATTAATTTATAAGGTACAGATATTAATTGTAAAAAGGGAAAGGATAAAGATAAAAGGGGAACATGGTACTTTAAACTTTAAGGAGAATCCATCTGAGGCAAACAAAATGTAGGTCATAGCTACAAAGATGGAGAGTGCAAACTCTAGCAATTGGAAATGACGATACATATCCAAATTGCGGCCATTGAAGACAAAACTAACATTGCGAAGAAGATATGAGGCTAGTAAAACAAAGACACTCCAAATATATGCACTCCATTCAGATCCCTAAATGAAATTTCTGACAAAGATAAAAAATCAAATAGCTTGCTGGAAATAATAGATGCTTGCTTGAAAAACATAGGAAGAATCCCTGAAGAAAATCGAAGAATTAGCCAAGATGTTTGCAGACAAGCCATAGTCATTTTAGCTAACAATTGTAGAGACAAATCCTTGTGATCGATATTGCAGGAAAGAAGAAACCCTTGGATGAAGACAAATAAGTTAGTAATAGGTCCAAATAAAATGAGAGGCTACCACCATTGAAAAACAAAGTGCAGATTGCAAAGCTGTAAAACTTCAGAATAGAACCATTCGAAACAGTTAAGTTCCAAACCATGCAATCATTGTACCAAAGCCATGAACAATTGCAAAGCCGTAAAGCTATGGGGGATTTTAAGCAAATCGGTAGCAGAACCAAACCATTGACTTGCAAAGGAAAACTTTTAATTTGTAAATGTCTGGCAAGGAGCCTCCAAAGGACTTTGAAAGCCTTTGTTTGAAGACAAATTTCTGTATAAATTTTAAGAAAACACCTTCATAAGACAAATGCCACCATTTTCAAAAAATCTCTCATTACACCAGAAATCCTAAGGTTATTAAAATTTCTCAAGGTATTCTAAACTTTGGTCTGCTGAAATTGAATCTTTTAATCTATTCTATGGAGTCATAATTTGGTCCCATTTAATTGAATAATTTGCTAGAGATTATCTTTCCTGAATACCTGCACATAACAAAATACAAAACAATGCTGGAATATGGCAGTACCTCTACCTACACATAACCACATCCAAAGATGGGTGTCCATTGATATTCATCAGACCACTCAAACCCCTAACTTTTCAAGCCACTGTTCTATTGAGCTGGGTGTCACGAGGGATATTCATCCTCACTAATTCATAACTAGTGTGAGACCCCAACCAGCTCATTTCCACTATCTAGCCTGAACCCAATATAAACCAACTTCAACATATGGTGGTACAATTATCTAAGATAAATTCATTCATGCATCGCCCTCTATAGACGGATTTCAAATGTCCTGTTGATGGGATCTTTCCTATAGATACATATTTGATCGTTACTTTTCCTTACTTCAATTCACAAGTTATAAAAACATATCATATGGAGGTCTAGAGGGGACATACTGGGAAAGTTGCACAATAATCCCATTGGGATCACCACAAATTTGAATTTCTTCTTTCGAAAATCTCACAATCTAGTCAGGGGTCCAACTATCCTCAGCAAAGCTGGCAGATGCTTCCTCCACATAGCCTCAATCCAGGTATTGCAATGATTCCTTTATTCCAAGCCTGACTCGTTTCTCTCATCCCAGATTTTGAGGAAATCTATATGTTTCTTAAGATGAACATCTCAGAGGCATCCAATAAAATAGACGTAGGTAAAGACATGCTGTGAATATGTAGGTAAGCTCCCTGTGTCACATGTTGGTCTTTGATATAACTTGCATTCTACGATATAGTTTCTATTCCATGTTCTTTCTTTCAACGAGTTCAATTGTCCAATCAACTTTACTAAAGTTTGGTGGAGTGTGTAACAGTGAGTTTGCATCTTGCTCTTTGGTTACACCTCGGTAGGTATTGGCTGATCATGATAAATGTCTTCATTCTACAAGAGAGTGTAGTACATTGCAACAGGAGATCATGGGTAGGAGCTAGAAAGTCATGGCATCCAATGTCCCCAGAATGCTGGGAATGTCTCCGGGAATATCTGTTAGACTCATTCTAGCCATCTTGATGTCAAACAGGCATAATTGGATGCTGCACATCCAATAAGTCCATGGGTGATAGTTGGGTGTGCCATGTCAACTAGCACACAAGGGCCACATGACCAGCTACTTTAGCACTTAGTCATGTGATCAGCTCAAAATCTCTCTTAACTTCAAAGCTGAATCATGTAACTAGACTTGATTGAGTTAGACAATCAAATATGATATCTAAGGATAGCATATTTCTAACCCTGCCTCTATCCAATCTACCTATAGAAGGACAATTTCAAGTTCTTTTTAAAATCGCTTGGTTTGATGATCCATAATCAGTGTTCCACAGGGACGCATCCCCCCTAAAATTTGATGTTTCTAGGGATGGGGATGTCCCGGAGACTTGGGGACGCTTGGGAAACGTCCACCTTGCCATATCACCCGCCATCATCATGAGACAGAGGGATCATCCTCAAAACATTTCGCTAAAGAGGGGACATTTCTCTCAGAGAGGGGACATTTGGGATGTTCCCGAAACTTCAAAGAAACTTGCCCCTAGTCCCTCGACAATCCTGGAAACTATAGGCCTTCCTCCACGCCAAAAAATGATTTTTTTAAATTAAAAACAGTCATTTTTGGGATGTGTGTGCCCCCAACCCTAATCCTAACAGTTTATGAGCCCTGCAAGAGGGACACTTTAAATCACTCAAAAAAACTATAGATGAACCTCACACCCTTCACTCCAAATCACTGTCAAAGCTTGAAAACATTGAGTAAGGTTGCAAGTGCAAGAGTGAGAGCAAGCAAAGGCTGCAAGAGTGAGAGATTAGAGTGAGAGACTGAGAGCATTAGCAAGAGGGAGAGCAACAACAAGAGTTAAGAGCAAGTGCCAAGTATTCATTGATCAACAATTCAAGTTTCAACACATTCATCAAGTCAAAAGCCCTCGAGCTTAGAAGCATTGGGCCATTGGCCAACTGTATTTGAATTTTGAATGTAATCCTCATTTTGTATCAAATTATGATATAAATATTAATATATTGATGTTCGGCATTTTCATTGTTCAATGCAATGTGTTTAATATTTCAAAAGTTCATTTGTTATTCCTTATATATATTTTTAAAACTAATTCTTCAAGTACTATATATGTATTTGCACCACTGTCCCCAAATCTAGGCCCTTGGTCCCCCCATCCCCGAGACCTATCCCCCTGTCCCCCCTGTTCTGAGACTCTGTGGAACTATGTCCATAATCGACTTAGATATTCTAAGAACAATCCATCAACACAGATTTACCATTCGTTTATGTGTTGATCCAATGTTCTATGCTATTGAAAACAACATACATAAGGCTGCAATTTGATGTGTGCTACAGCTATAGCTGCAAACTACATATTTTATTCATTATGCAATTGTGTACATGATCACATAACAATGTTTATGCATCAGAGTGCACAATCCTTGATGCTACTACCAACATGTGGCCCTTCCAAATCAACAAGACAATGGTGTAGTTAAGAAGTATATAGATTCTTTAACTTGTGTCACTGAAAACTAATTATATCTGCTGTTATGAGCAAACCTGCACTTGTAATCAGCTGTGCATGTCATTAGTATATTTCATGAGTGCTTGAATTAGTGAAGTAATTGCAATGAAAGTAAGCAAGCAAACGAATCAAACACACATGAAAAGAGAGATTAACACAAGGATTTACTCTAGAGAAACCCAACGTGTAAAACCCTGGGAGAGAAAGGTTCCTCATTCCCACTATCATCTTGCATGTTTTTACAAGCCATTTTTCTCAATTTGATCCTTTACATGGATTGTAGTTTTTGCTAGCACCGATACAATGCTCTACTAGCTTTGCCTTGCTATCAATTACTTGCTTATTCAACATGCTTGACTGCTGCTCTCATCTTTACAGTAACCTTCTACCTCACGAACTTGTCAAAAAAACCCTTGGAACCTCTTACATGTCGTCAAGGAGGTATATTCATGCTAAGACAAGATCACATGAGTTGTATAGAGGATTCTAAATGCCTCTCACATCAAAAGACTGAAGAGAAGTCTATTCAAATTCCCTTTGGTTGCTTGGTTCTGCTATCTTGTTCTATATGGGGTGAGTTCAAATGTAGTTGAACCTGTCTGGGTAACATTGTTCCATGTTATACAGCATTGTACCAAGCCAAACCTATTCAGTGAGTTCATTTCGGGCCAAACCCATCACCTATGACAGGCTCTTCAAATGGTGTGGGTCCAGTCTAGGATGATTGAATCTTCCTCCAACATTCCTACGCCTATTCTCTTGTTTTTACATCTGCATGATACATCTTTGCCTTATCCAGTTCTATCTTTAAAAAGTTAAAAAGCATGCCTTCAGCTCTTCTTCAGTCACAAAATGATCTAGATCCCATGAGGTTTGGGGGACAACACTATAGACAGGAATTTAGATGTGTTATATGCATATTAGGAAGCAATATTGAAAAAGATTAAGAATAGAGAAAATGATAGAACAGGAATATAAAGTTTTATTAATATGACCGTTTTGTACCTAGCGTGCTCTCAAGGGATATGTATGGTTGTTTATCTTCTACTATTATATAGCAATTTAATGCTACAGATATGTATATCTAGATTACAAAGTCACAAAGGCTTAAAGAACAATTATGGAATTTGAAATGATTAAACTTCCATGTGTGACTTTTCACATTCCAACAGTGGTGTGACTTGACTTCCAAATGTGTGGTATGCTGATAAATGTGTTAGCATGACGGGACCCCTGGAAGTGCTCCCTGGCATGGTGCCGCATGACACAGAATGTTCACTTTGCATGGCATAGCATGCCGTGAAGTGTCCACCTAGCACAGCCCAGCATGGCATGGACTGTCCATGTGGATGTTGTGTGTTTTGGATGTTCTATATACAAACTAAGTTGTGTGGTATGCCTAAGGGTGTTGAACGAATGGTCAATGTTATGCAGAGGTTGCACACATGCTGCGAAATGGCGCAATGTTGTGTAGGTTACACAAACTGCATTGATGCAATATTGTGTCGTTTGGGGGGTTGCGCTGAACAGCATCAAGATTATATTGGGGCTGCACACCGTTTCAAGTGAAGAGAGCAATGTTATCTTCTGAGTTGCGTGGTGTGTATCATGGCATTGCAATGGTGCTCAAAGCGCGGAGTTGCATGAAGTTGCACATATTGCCAAAGCTTTCAAGATAAGGGCATGATTCACCAGGGCTGAGATCAGATCATGTGAACTAAGAAGTGAAGTTGATAAACTCAATCAACTGAATTATGATGATTTTCAGAACCCAATTTGGACCACAAGTCCTTGATCCAAAGGCTTTTGGTCCCCAAAAAATCTTAAGTGAAAAGATGAGAATTTACTTTTTACCTTCTCAAATGCTATACATCTTCTTTCTTACTTCCTTATGAACTGAAATTGCTGGTTGTCTTTGGAGTATGCTATTTTGTTTTGTTGGCCTGCAAAAATCAGATTGATTTTGGTGTCCATGACTCCAACTGTTTGCCAGATGATCATCTTGCACTCACCAGTGGCTTGTCCTTTCTCTTGCTTACTCAGTGCCTTGGCTTAGTTCTTGCATATTGTTGTCCAATTTTGCAACCCCTGCAAATTGAACAACTTAAAAAATCTGAACTCAGGTAATTTGATGGAGCCTCAATGCAAAAGGTCCGCAAAAGGTCTGCAAAAATACTACCGGCCGGTAACATGTACGGATGTTACCGGCCTATAACAATGAGAAATGTTACCTGCCAACAACAAAAACTTGTTACCAGCGGACAACAAAAGTGCACCCAGAGGTCCGTGAAAAGTCAGCAAAAGGTCCGCGAAAGGTCACCAAAAATGCTACCGGCCAGTAACATGTACGGATGTTACCGGCCAACAACAATGAAAAGATTACCAACCGGCAACAAGAATAGAAATAAGTCTCCAACATTAATGAATGCAGTACAGAGTAGCTCAATAACCATTTTAATGAGGCATGGCGCCCCTTCTTCTTCTGCCAGAAAAGTACCCTTGGGAAGCGAATTTTTATGGTTGCCCATACCTCTTTTCAGAGATTTAATGAAGGTTGTCGATTGGTGGCAGTAATTTCGAGTTTCCTTTTCTATATAATGTAGTAAACCCCTCATTTGAAGGGGGGGGGGGGCATTTTCTAAAAATTGTAAAGGAACTCTGCCAAAATTGTTCCTGAAGCCTTTTTGTGAGTTGCAGGCCTCAGATCTGGGCATTCTGCAAAGGATTCTTGCCTTGTTTCTACTTTGTAATGGATTACGCATCCTTTTAAGCAATAAAATTCATGTTTTGTGGCTTTTCCTACCCTAACTTGTATGATATTGTGTTTCTTGCCTTCCATTGCTTTGCAGGTATATTGTGCATACTTTGTTCTTCTTGCAAGACTCAAATTTGTTGTCTTCCACAAAAAAGGAGATGTGAATGTTGTTTTGGACTGTGGCACTTCTGTCTACCCTCTCCTACTTTTTTTTCTCTTTATTTTCACTCACTAGGAATCTCTCCATCCCTATTCTTGGTGCTATCACCTCCCTTAGCTTAGGAATTTACTTTCATGCACCTCTCTCTTTCCCTGGTTCCTTGGAGTTTTAAGTTAGTGTTAGGTAGCTGCATTTCAATTCCTAGGAGTAGTATTAGCATTAGGATTAGGCAGAGGAAGTCGGCCTTCTCCGAAGGTCTGTCTCTGTTCAAGTCCCACAGCTTAGAGACAGTCCCATGCTGTCTCAAATCCCGAGTTGTCTATGATTCGAGGATGGGTGTACATTTGAACTCCAACAGTTTTGGCACACCCGGTGGGACAAGCATTCAAAGCTATACATTTGACAGGTGTACTTTGGTCTACATTTTTATTTCATCAAGTTTGTTGTGCTCTTGGTGGAATTTTGGCCTTTGGAGGCATGTTCAAGCACAACTAGCAATTCCACAAATCCAACCAACCCATCATCTCAATTGCAGACCTTTCCCTTTTCTTTCCATTCATTTCTAATTCTCCTTCCATATCTTTCCATTTCTTCCATTTATGAAGTTGTGCAATCATGGCTTCATTCGCTTCCTGGGATTCTCATTTGCAGCAGCAAAACCATTCCCCTATATCCCCACAATTTCAAACTACTCCTCTAAATCAGTTTTATGAGCCCTACCATCAAGAATGTGCATAACCCACCCTCCAATGACCCATATGGTTATTCATCTAACCAAGATGTTTGTCAAGAACAAGGTTATGCAAGTGATGGTGGCAGTTTCATGGAAGAAGTTGATTTCCAGAGGCAAATCGAAGAGATGGAGATGAGCATGGAGCAGGCCAGAGTTACGTGCATGATGAAGGCTGCCACGATTGGTTTTAGAAAGCCCTACCCATGGACAGGCTTTGCACCAAACTGGTTCAACCCTCAACAGAAGCTGCAGTTTTTGGTTGAAATAATGCCACGGATTGCAGAATGGGTTGAAGAAATGGAGGCTTACCGATCTAGTGTTAGGCAACCCTGTCAATGGGGTAACACTTCACTTTCATCCTACATCCCTCCCATTCCTCCTCCCCAACTTACACCATCTCAACTTGCTTCCCATGCTCCTAGTTTCTTGCTTATTGCCCCCATTGACAATTCCCCTTCTCCATCTTCTTCCCTCCCATCCCACCTTTAGTTTTTTGCCCTTTTTCCTCCCAAAACTCCTCCTCCACAAGAAGATCCTACACCTCCACCTCCCCTTCCTCCACAAAAAAATACAAAAATCAGTTCAACAACCCAGCGAAAGAGAGTTCATATAAAATTTGACGGATTGGGCTTTAAATTTTGAGTCTAATCAGATGCCACTGCTAGCTAAGCCCTCAACAGAGGTTGGGGATGAAGAACAAAAGGTGGAAGCTGATTTTGCAGCAAAGCAAGCACAAGAAAATGATCAGCAGTCTCTCTATTCCAAATGTAGTGTGGATGATGACACTTTGTTTATGGAGGTTGTTGATTCATCTCAGCTCACTGAATTAAAAGTGGAGGAAGAATCTACTCCAAGCCAAGAGGAGCACATGGAGGCTGAGATCCGAGAGGAGCGTCTTGCAACGCTTGATCACGAAGAGGTTGATTTTCTATTAGACTTGGAAGATTGCATTGGTGAAGAAGAACCCATTGAGCTCACCACTCTTTCAGCCCCACCATTTGTCTTCCAACACAACGAGCCTCTTACTGCAAGAGTTCCTCATCAGCCATCCATGGAGGAAGAAGAGAAAGATGATGACGTCATTGCAAAATCAAAAGTCATCATGGAGGAGGCAGATTCTTTTAGAGGGCTATTTGTAGAAGCAGAAGAAGGTACACATTCGCTTGCAAGCAGCCACCTTCCAGAATGTCTGCAGGATGTCCCCATCCGTGGTAATGAGCTTCAAAAGAGTGGGCAAATCACAAGGATCAGCCCATTGGTTCCCAAAGCCCCTTGCCCAATCAGGTATTTGGCTAGCTTGGAGCCAAAAACAGAGTTGCCGCCGATCATACTCACTTCACAGCATGAGGATGAACTTCAATGCACCAAAGGTCAGCTACAACACCTCCAACCAAATGCAGAGCACTTAGAGGAGGTATTCATTTTATTTGTTGTTGATACTTTGGGAAGGGTAGAGAACGGTCTTCCACTCTTATTACTGTCCATATTCATTGCCAAATTAATTACATGGCCGCATTTTGTAAAGAAGGGAAGCTACTTCTCCCTACCTGTTGTGGGTTTTGTTTAGCTTCTCTTTGTATCTGGTTAGAGTAGAGTAGTTAGGTTTGCTTTCAGAAGAAGAAGTGCTTATGCACACTCTGCATATTCCATTTGGGATGTGTATGATTTTCATGTTTGTACATAGTTGTGCCTTTGTTGCCATTGCACTTTCTAGTTTCAGGCAAGTTTTCATGATGAGAACAATCAGCTACCAGCTCAAGAAGCTTCAGATCAAAGTCAGGTCTGTGCGGTGCCTCAATGGGTTAAGGGGTGAATTTTTCGAGCATCAAATCTGTTTCAATTTTTCAGGCTGACTCCATGCCTAATGGATGCTTCAAGGTCACTAGTCCTTTTAATCTAGTAGGCAGATTACCCCGCGAGTCGCCAAACTGTTGTCCAATTTTGCAGCCCCTGCAAATTGAACAACTTAAAAAATCTTAACTCAGGTAATTTGACGGAGCCTCAATGCAAAAGGTCCACGAAAGGTCAGCAAATGGTCAATGAAAGGTCAGTAAAAATGTTACTGGCCGGTAACATATACGGATGTTACAAAAACTTGTTATCGGCCGACAACAAAAGTGCACCCAGAGGTTCACAAAAAGTCAACAAAAGGTCCGCGAAAGGTTAGCAAAAATGCTACATGCCAGTAACATGTACAGATGTTACCGGCCGACAACAATGAAAAGATTACCAGTCGGCAACAAGAATAGAAATAAGTCTCCAACATTAATGAATGCGGTACAAAGTAGCTCAATAACCATTTTAATGAGGCATGGCGCCCCTTCTTCTTCTGCCAGAAAAATACCCTTGGGAAGCGAATTTTTATGGCTGCTAATACCTCTTTTCAGAGATTTAATGAAGGTTGTCTGTTGGTGGCAGCAATTTCGAGTTTCCTTTTCTATATAATGTAGTAAACCCCTCATTTGAAGGGGGGGATTTTCTGAGAATTGTAAAGAAACTCTACCAAAATTGTTCCTGAAGTCTTTTTGTGAGTTGCAAGCCTTGGATCTAGGCATTTTGCAAAGGATTGTTGCCTTGTTTCTACTTTGTAATGGATTATGCATCCTTTTAAGCAATAAAATTCATGTTTTGTGGCTTTTTCTATCCTAGCTTGTATGATATTGCATTTTTTGCCTTCCATTGCTTTGCAGGTATATTGTGCATACTTTGTTCTTCTTGCAGGACTCAAATATGTTGTGCTCCACAAAAATGGAGATGTGAATGTTATTTTGGACTATAGCACTTTTGTCTGCCCTCTCTTACTTCGTTTTCTCTTTATTTTCACTCATTAGGAATCTCTCCACCCCTGTTCTTGGTGCTATCACCTCCCTTAGCTTAGGAATTTACTTTCATGCGCCTCTTTCTTTCCCTGGTTCCTTGGAGTTTTAAGTTAGTGTTAGGTGGTTGCATTTCAATTCCTAGGAGTAGTCTTAGCATTAGGATTAGGCAGAGGAAGTCGGCCTTCTCCAGAGGTTTGTCTCGGTTCAAGTTCCACAACTTAGAGACAGTCCCATGTTGTCTCGAATCCTGAGTTGTCTATGATTCGGGGACGAGTGCACATTTGAGCTCCAACACATACTTTTGTGTCTTACTGCAACCTATGTGGTCAGTTGCGGTCTTCTTGGCTGATCCTCTTAGCCTGTTGCTGCAACATGCTTGTGGGCTAGTGCTGCTCTCTCTTTGGAGATGGTTGCTACATCATTTTCCTAGTTGTTCACATGCTTAAATATAGGGAATCGAAACATTTTTTACTACGTGAATGGCTGAAATCGCCACCTCTTCTATGGAGCTACCCCTTTCTTGGGTCTTGCAAATCCCTCCAATGAAAAAAAATTAAAAAGAAAAATACCTTCATTGAAGGTCATGTGTTTGTGTCAAACTATACACCCAAGAAATCAACAGTATTCTTGTGAAGTGCTAATCACCTTTACAAACATAATGCCCTTCTTTTCCACCACAAAAAAAAACTCTCTCCTTTATGAGCATGCCTGTACATGCCCATCAATGTGCATAATTAATAATACAACTGCTGTCATGCAAAAATCGCTTTTAAAATATGTGCACACTACTGAAACGGCATGCTACAATCTTGCCACATATATTACAGCTTTGTATGTGCTTACGATGATCATCCCTTTACATAGGCATGCTACCTTCATGTTTGTTCTACCATCATTGCGATGCCTCAAATGCATGCTACCACAATGTGATGCAGCAATCATAACTATACATGAATGTTACTATCAATGTGATGCTGCAATCTTGCCACATGAATTACAGCTTTGCACGTGCTTACAATGATCATCCTTTTACAGAGGCATGCTACACTCATGTTGAAATCAGTCCTATATATCCGTTCTACCATCATTGTGATGCCCCAAATGCATGCTACCACAATGTGATGCTGCAATCATAACTATACATGCATGTTACAATCAATGTGATGCTGCAATCATACACATGCCTCCATGCAATAATTATTGAAATGAGAGAATGAAAATGCTACAATGGATACCATTTCAAATCTAGTTTGGATTTTCTTGTTACCAATGATGTTATGCTTGAACTTCAATGCTTGTATGTTTTCCAATCATTAGATGAGTTTGTTGTTATAATATAAGGCTTACATTTTATAATTAAGTCACTATTAATTATATATTAACTAATGTTTAGTTGTAACCACCTCGACCATTTTGTAACTATCTCTTGCACGATAAAATGACATATACACAATCTACGATGTGTGCATTCTGGTTTTCTTTTTGTTCTTTCTCTATTCACATCTTCTAACATTGGTATCACAGATTAGGGCACGAACTGAGGATGAACAAAAGTTGAAGAGGACATGGTTGTGTGAGGCTTCAAGAACAAAAATACAGTCAATGCCATCGCAAAGGTGCAACAAAAAAAGTCAATGTTTGAGGGCACAACAATCGCAAGAGAAATGTCTGAGGCGTGAGACAGATACGAGTTCAAAACAAACTCGAAAGGATTCTTGCAAACATGTTTCTGGTCCTTGAGGAAGAGTTCAATCAGATTGCTCTTTGGCTGGGTATATCTAGCAGTGCGTCTGGCTCCAAATTTGCTATTTATAAATCCTTTTTGTTAGGTTGGGATGATTCCCTCCCGAGTGGCTGAGTAGAATTGGATGGTCTTGGAGCAGCTCCTACAAAAGCTGTTACATATCTGCATATCCCGTTTGCACTATCTCCTTTCTTCAAAGATATGTGGAACTGGTTTTCAAGAAAATAAATTAAAAAGTAACCAGATAGTATGATCATTTGTTGTCCCTTCCTAGCAGAATTCAAATGTGCCAGAAAGTGCTCTCCTCTTTTAGCATCTACTTCTTATTATGTTGGCTCTTCAGTAACTATCAGTTTGAAAAGCTTCATAAAATGGCCCGAGACCATTTGAGGTCAGATGGCAAGGGCAATAAGAAGAAGCATGTGGCATGGGATGCGTGCTGCAAATCAAAATCCTTGTGCAAACTGGAAATTAAAAAATTGAGAACATACGGGATTTATCTAGTGGTAAAATGGATTCTGACTTCTGGTAATGGTAATGAACCCTGGAAAGTTCTAATTAAGATTAATATCCCGAATGGCACCCTAACTGGAAGACACAATGGGAGGGTCTCGACATTTCTGATCTTCTTCTTGGGTCCTTTTCAGTCAAAGCTGCAGGTTCTTATCTTTAAATCTCTATGGAAGGTGTGGAGATGGTGAAGTGCCTATTGGTGACCCAACCCCTCTATGGTGAGACTGGTGCTAGATGTCAGGGATACAGATCATTATAGTGGAACTTGACCTTTAATACACCCCCTTGCGCTAGTTAGGGGTTTGCTCAGCTTTTAAAATCTTGGTTTTTTAAGGGCCTAAAGACCTTTGGCGAGCTCTTCACGAATCATAAGCTATCTTCTTTAGCTTAATTGTAAGTTAGATTCCAATTCCCTAGCTCTCAGCTCAGAACGTAATCTTGGCTAGCGATATTCAGGCTCTGGCTTCTGGTATGATCATAGAAGAGGAAGATTTTTTTGGGATGCTACTAAAGGATAAAAGGCCCACCTCTAACTGCAATAACTACTAAAGAAATTTATGATAAGCTATCTTTTCTCTCAAAAGATCTTTTGGGATTTGAATAGGAAGTGGCCCTTTTGTGATCCCTTGCATAAATGGAAGCATAGATTTACTGTCATTTGGGTTCTTGTATTGAACCCAAAAAGTTCTGTTTTAGAGGGTTACTTCTGCATAATTAACTTGATGTTGGCTCTTTGCTTGCTAAAAGTGGTTGGGGTAGTCCTTACTGTACTGTTCAAGGTGAGTCTGAAACTGTTGCACATATTTTTTCTTATGCCCTTTTGCCTCTATTGTATGGAAGAATTGTCTATTGCCTTGGTCTAAAAATCTCTCTCAAGAAATCACTTGGATCAAGATTGTCTTTGGTTATATTTTTACTAAAAGAAAATTCCCATTCATCTGCGAGAAATTGTGGCTTGTTATATCTACTGAAATGTTATGGTTCATTCAGAAACAAAGGAATAATGATGTATTTCAAAGGAAAAGGAAGGGTATTATTTACTCTCTTCACAAGTGAATTCATATCTGTATCCTCCATGTGCAGGTTCCTCCTTCAGCTCAAGGTGCCCCAGGAAAATTGGAAATATTCCTTGGGACAAGAATGATGAAAATCTCTTTTAACAACTTGATAGATACAGGCGGGTTCCCAAAGTTCAGCCCCTTTCCAGACTGGCAGGTAATGCAACACAATGCTGCGGAGTTTACAGTCACTGAAATAGAATGAGAAAATATTAGAGGCTCCTATTTTCAACAAGGTTACAATCCTGATCTTGTAATTGTTGGGATATCTGAGACTGACAATATTTAAAGTGTTGTTGAGTCTCTCAATAAGAAGGATATCCTTGAAGCACTAAATGCATCACTGCTGAAAATTTAGCAGAAATCTTCTAATAATAGCCTCCCAAACAATATTGACTGCAATGGTGACAAACAGGATGATGATGGGACTGTTGCTTCTTCCTCTTCCTCGTACGTCAGTTTCCCTCTCCTAGCCAAAGGATTTGGAGGAATGCTCTCACATTGGGTAGAAACCTTTATCGAAGATAATCTCAACAGTATGGTAAATAAGTTACAGGAGTTGGCTGACAGTGGAGACCTGAACAAAAGAATGCATTGATCAAACAGATTCTAGAAAACAACATGGAATCCCTTATTCTTAATGAGGCCTCGAGAAGGGCTGGAGATACTGCTGCAACTGTAAAGGGACATGTAACTAATGCAACAAGTCTATGAGCGGTAGAAGCCAAGGAAGGTACTACCAATGATGAGGACCCTGATTGTGGACTGAGTGATATGGGACTTGAAGCTCTAGTGTTCAGTATTGAGGAAGATGCCCGAGAAGGATCTATGGAAGTTGACAAAAGCCATGTGACCAAAGAATCTTTTATTTATGTTGTTTTTTTAAATGACAGTCTAAGACTCTAATGTTGTATTTGATGTAATACTTGCCAGTTGCTCATTATGAAGTGATACCGTTTGTCTCGATAACCTTTGTTCAGTTTGCTATCTCAGAGAGTCGATACTTTAAGTTTGGTTTTTGCATTGTGTCTGTTTAATAGACATATCTTTTTTTTGTAGATGTTTTTCAATATATGAAAAAACTGACCTTAATGACCTTAAAAGCTATCACCGCCATTTAAACTATACTCTAGGTAAAGTGGACTGGCAAGTTTTGATTTTACTACTAACTCGCTGAGCTTGGTCACGAGGTAAAAACCCAAGAGTGCAAATTTTGAAGAATATATAAGGTAAATGGAAAAACAAACCTTGTAGGATTACACAAGGGAGTCTCATACACCAAATCGATGCCTCCCTTGCCATAACCTAAAAAAACTAGCTTTACCTTTATAATTTTGCATGAGCCCACTTGGATAAATTGAATTAGAGGGAATGTCAAGTATCATATGAATACTTTCAATGGGGTTGTGGATAGCAGTTGTTTTTGTCTGACCCTAATGGTATTTGTGACAATATATAATCTACCTGAAGATCATCTGGGGCTGATGCAAAACTGGTTTTCTAGAATAGGTACCTTAATAGAAGCCTCACACTTGTCTAGAGGGATGGTAATGGGGGACACTTGTAAGAATGTGACTCGGGTTCAAATCTATCCGCTGCAATAAGGCAGCCTGTGACTCCAGGGAACATTTGGCAAAACTGTGGTGTAATAATTAGGTAGTGCATTTGAGCAAAGCCCATGTCTACAAATCTTGAGACTGTGGTAAAGCTTACCCAACAATGTCTTAGAGATAGCCCATAACCTCAAATCTATGGCGTAGCAATTATAGAGTACATTTGACTCTTTGAGCATGACCTGAGATTTCACAAATCTTAAGACTGTGGTCAAGCTTACCCAACAATGCCTTAAAGGTGGCCCTAACCTTGCCCAAGATTTACCAAGGCTGTGGTGTCCGTGTAACAATTAGGGAGTAAATTTGAGCATGACCTGCATCTTCAAATATTAAGAATGTGATCAAGCTTAACCAACAATATCTTAAAGGCAGCCCATAACATCTGCCAATATTTACTCAAGGTTACCAAATATAGTGCAATCGCAAGCATCTACCGTGTTTTGTGTATTTTTTGCTCAGCCGTACAACATTGCAAAAGATCGCTGTTTTGAAAAAATATAATATGATTTAAGTTTAAAAACCTTTAAAAGTGGATCTCAAGAATTTATATTATTTAATATTAGTTTTTAGCAATCAATACCTTAATCACAAGTTCAGAAGAAAAAATATATATAGCAGCATTTTGGAAGGAGTTTTCAGTAGCATTTTGAAGGATTTGGAGCTTGAAGTTCAGGAAGTGGGTGACATGGCCAAATAAGGGTGTTGCTGGAAACCTTTAGTTTAATTTATAGCACACATTCGTGTGAGTAAAAGGACCGCAGGATTGCAAAGTATGATAATCCCATGGAATGGAAGATAGATTGTTAACACTTGACATGAAAGATTCCAAGGAAAATTGTTCAAAGTCAACGGCACACACAATATTTGACAAAAAATATCAAATACGGTTGTTATATAATTATCTACATTGTCTGTGGCCTGTTTGACAAAATGCTCTGAAGAGGTTTCTTCTTGCAATTGACGGTATTTTTTCAATATTTATTTTTGCTCACAGGAATATGTGCTAGAAATTAAACTGGAGGATTCAGCATCGCTCTTCTTTGGCCCTGCTTGATAATCCTATGGAATGGAAGGTTGATTGTTGACACTCGACATGAAAGATTCCAAGGGAAATTGTTCAGAGTAAGAGACACACTAACTATTTGACAAAAATCATCAAAGACAGTTGTTATACAACTATGCAGATTGTCTGCAAACTGTTTGACAAAATGTTATAAAGAGGTTTCTGATTACAATGCACCATATTTATAGTAATTTTTCAATGGAACGTTCCATGCATAAGTTGCTACCTTGGATTTACCAAGCAAAAAGAAAAAGACAAAGAAGCCTCACATTAATCTAGCAAAAAAAAAAAACAAAAAAACTTGAGAAAACAAAGGAAAAGATATACTGACCAAGTAAAGAGCTCTCCCTGTTCGGTAAGTGCTGCAGAATGAAGACCACCAAGTGCAACGCTTCTAACGCAATCCAGATTTGGATTGAGTGTAGGCCGATACATAGTTTCCTCTGTGCCTAGACCAAGCCTGCCTCCATCTCCCTTTCCCCAAACATATAATTTGCCATCCACAAGCAGGGCAGAGTGGAACAATCCACATGAGATACCCAATTGCACACCATCAGAGCGTGCTATTGTTGTCTTCGACGATAATAATGGTGGTGGTGGTGGCGATAGTGATGTTTGTTGTTGTAGTGGTGGTGATTGTGATGTATGTTTTCTGTCCTTTTTGCTTTCTCTAACAAGGCCTTGCATGGGGGAAAACCTAAAATTTGAAGGTACATTCATGGATAGAACCCTGCAAGGATAGAACCTAGTCTCTTCAACACCAACGCCAAGCTGTCCTGAACTTCCCCTTCCCCATGAAAGAATCTCAACCAATGTTCTAGGACCCTCTTCCTCCCCACGTATATTCCAAACTTCATCTAAAAAATGATCTCCTTTCTGGCTGAGTTTCCTGGTACAAGCATAATATTTTGAGGGCCACTCACTTGTCTGCGTAGGTGCCTGTGCCCTAATCAGCCTATTGCCATAATACCCAATGCTATTCCACTTACTCATTGCGCTCGGCTGCTATGATTGAATGTGTTCGGACATTGATTTTTTTTTCCTAAATGAATGTAATATAAGTTGCTTATAAAAATATATCCCTGTTATTCTTGTGGGTATATGCAAGCAATGCTCTTGAGAGAAACTAAGAGTGTATCAGGAATGCAATCTGGGCATTCTTAATCTATCACGAACGCAGTTTGGGTATTATAAATATATTATGTATCTGTTTAAAACCAAGATCAATGTATGAGCCTCCCTGAATCGATCCTCTGGTCTGGCCTCGTGCGAGAGTGAAAAGCAAACCAGCAATATATATTAACATCATATCTTTACAATTCAAAATATTTTATGCAATATTCATGTGCGTTCGGGTTAATATGCTGGTATTGGACCCTCGCTAGCTTGATGTTGGTATGTTAAATGTTCCACACTACTTCGGCCTATAAGAGCAAGTTGTCCTCATTCATCATCGCTAATCTCATAATCGCATTTGATGTGATATGTACTCCAATCTGTGTAAGAATTGTCCCAGTCAGATCCTGGAATAATATGGAAATAAGATTCACATTTTAATATTTTTATTTGTGGTATGCATCCATTTTTGAAGTTGTTTTTGCTGGAAAGAGTCAAAATCGGGTAATGTTTTCCTAGCAATTTTTTTTTTTCTGACAACATTATTTTCTCCTATATCAAAATAAATATATAAATATTTGGATTCTCTCGTGCGTAATTTGCAACTTTGTGCAATTGCTAGTTATAGTACGTATGATGGTATCGTGAGAATGATGTTATTCTTCGTATATAAGATGGGGTCTAAGATACTTAATAAAGTGGTCTAGGAATTTATTGTAAGCTTTTTTGATATTTAAATGTCATGTTTAATTGGGTCTTCAAATCAAATCAATAAATTGTCTTGGTATAAGTTTGTTATTAAGTTTGAGAATAGTAATATTTCCTTGTAATCCCTGGAGTGGGTAAGTAATTATATGTGTTGTTCCCAACATATGTAAATCAATAGATGTTGATCTAGAAAATGTTGTGTGCCTTGTTGTACCTTATCTAAAGATTTATTTCGAGATGAATGTATTCATATTAAAGAATTTAATGTTCTTAATCTAGGGTAAATTAAATCTAGGATTTAGTGGATTAGGGTGATACATTAGTGTAGGGGTAGGATTATGACTAACCCAATTGGTCGTGGTATTCTCCATTCCTGCAATATGTTAAACAAAATAATTAAACAAATTGAAATAATCGTACCATCTACTATATTTTCCCCTACCATATTTTTGTTATGGTCATTTTTATCATGTCGTAGGCAAGTTATAAAGGTATCAAAAAACTATTTTCATTAACTTTGCAAACCAATCACATGAATCCACGTGTCATTTCATATGTTTTATATATGGTTTTCTAAAAATATATATTTATTTGAATTTTTCAAAAACATTGATTTAATTTTCTAATTCGCTGAAACAATTCTATGGCCATGGCAAAAAAAATTGAATAAATAAATCATGAATTTTGAACTTTTTGATTTCCTATAGTTTTAACATTAGAAATTATCTCACATTAAACATTGAATGCAAGCATTTAAAACTTCTAATAGTAAACATTAATTATTGCATACAAAAAAAATCATACTATAAATTATGCAATTACTTAATGATTGATGTGGCATTTTGATTAATGTGGCAGGTAAAGGACATTAAATCCGAAGATGAGCTTGAAGTTGGACGGGGATTCAGTTATCAAAGACTCCACAATAGCATTTCACATTGTTATTGTGTGGGATGAGGAGATAATATCTTTCTCAGAAGAGGGTCTGGTAGTGAAAATGTGCTTGTATATAATTTGCAAGAAGGTGATTGGAATTGGCTCCCCCAATGTCCCAGTGGAGATGGTTAAAATTGGTTTCACATGTCAGCGTTTGTGCATGGATATAACGCAAAGTACACCAGGAGTTTTTTTAATTGATAGAAAGTAAGGCTAACAAGACGCTGAAAGTTTCGTTGTGGATGTTTCTTTGCTTTGTGATCATTATCAAAATAATCTACAACCCAAAGGATTTCATTCCACAGTGCACTATAATATCTAACTACAAAGAACATTTTTAAATCTATAAGGAAAAAAAATTATTTACACTGAAGGAGAAGTTATAACCTTGTTTAGAATAAACCAACATTCTTTCG
Organism: Taxus chinensis; assembly: GCA_019776745.2. Taxonomy (NCBI): domain Eukaryota; kingdom Viridiplantae; phylum Streptophyta; class Pinopsida; order Cupressales; family Taxaceae; genus Taxus; species Taxus chinensis. The sequence continues at coordinate 588,517,735 of CM034150.1, read as the reverse complement.
TTCTTTGTATGTAAATAGAAAAGTTACAAGCTTGATCTTTTCATTTTTTTGAAACATATGTGTTCACATAGGAGGACGGTAAGTGAAACCATGTTTGTTTTTCAAACTTATTGGAGGTATAATTTGCAGAAAGGATTATTTTCTGAAATTAAATTTCGAATTTGTTGTTCAACGTGTCATAATTAAAATCCTTTCCTTTAGGATTTATTTTTCTCTCACACTCCTGCAATTCATGAAAAGTTTATTGTTGCAATGTCGCAAGAATGTGTAACTTTAAGCAAATTTTTATTATATTTTTTATCGCAGCTCAGACTTCTGCACTCACTGCAACTATCTAATTACTGCTAAATTTACAACTTTAACTTGGGTTTCAGCGTGGTTAACACCTTGGATCTCAAATAAAGTGCTTGTATTATTATACACAGGAAATAAATTTATTTTTGTAAAATCAAGTAAATGGTTGTTTATTAATAACTTTAAATCCACTTTTATGACATAATCTTGCCTCGAACAATTTAAATTGTCAAGAACACCCCTATTATTATTAACATATTTTCATAAATTTATTCATGCTCTATATTATTGTGTTATTTTTTTGTGAATTATTTATTTTACACTAATAAATATTTTTTGTATTCACATACCACAAGCACTCATGGATGATGTTGTTATAAATAAATAATTCGTTTTCTACATGTAAATACATTGTCACAAACAAATGAATCAATCCATAGTAGTTACCTACTATTATTGTTTACAATAAAACTGAATTCAGATTTTGAAAGAGCTACGATATCAATACATTTTGATGTGGCAGAGACCAATAATTTGACGATATCATTATTTTATTTTTGGGATGCTTATGGTGGTGTTATATATTGTAAAGCAATGAGACATTCATATACTTGTCTATGTATTCGACATGTCTTGTTTTCAAAATGTCACAAGTGTCGAATATTATTGTCTCAATCTTTTTCATAATTATGCTCATTAATGAAGTTTTTTTGGAACTGTTAAATGATTACACGTGTCATCCATCCATAAAATGAAGTTCAATAGAAATTTCACATCTTGTAATGGTTGAATAATATAAAAACCTTATTGGTAAATATATTTTTCTAAAATACATGATGTTGACAAATGATCAAATCTCTTACAAAGCACTGACAAGAAACATTTTTGCAAAACTAAAACAAACACTTAAATCCTTGCATCACTAGTCCCTTAGATCATTCCACTTGTGGCGTCCCCAGGATTTCACCATGAAATTTGGGACTACCCTTGTTTAAATTTTTCGTTCTTTTTAAGTGAAGGGTCATGTTTTGTTTGTTTTTGCTTATAGTTGTTCGCATTGCTCAAAGATACCTTCAGGAAGTCATAGAGTCTCATCTATCAAATACCCACATGTTAAAGATCACTCATTCCTTTCCCAAACTTAGCCTGAAAGCGTTTTATTTATTTTTATATTAAATAAATAAAGTTCTTTTAAAAATAGATTGAGCTAAATTTAGGAAATTTAGGTTATATAAAGCACTTCACCCCGTCATTATTACCACAAAGCATTCACTAGGGGAAGAGTTTTTGTAGACTAGCTAATTGGAGAATTTTATTCGAGTAATTACTCGCAGCTTCTTTCAGGTGTTGTTTTTATTTATTTCTTTTATGTTTTGGTTTTGGTCTTTCTTCGTTTTCCGTCTGGCGATCCCCGTAGCCTATTATTTCTTCCTACTAAACCTTTTCCTGGGCCTAGGGTTTTGAAAAGCTATCCACTATTTTTAATTGCCAATTAATTTGTTTGCCAAAGCTTATTTTTGAAGGTGACCAGAGCTCGAGATTTTTGCCTTGTCTGAGGTTAAATTCAAGAAAATGATCGAGCAGATCATGGATTTGGAAAAGATTGTCTTCCATTTGCAGAGTAGCCAAGGCCAAGGAAGAAAAAGCAACATTCGGGAGGATCATTCAACGGGAAAAATCACTCAGGCAATTGCATCAAGGATCAAAGCAGAGTCTTTTGGTGTAAATCATGGTTTTTCAATGCCAAGTCATGGTGTCTGATAGCCAAATTCTTCTAATTTCAACACAATTCTATGTATTAGAAATACAATGCAAAGATACCCAAGGCAAATCATGGATTTGGAGCAGTCATTCTTCCATGTTTTAGAGAAATTTTAATGGATGGGCAATCACTTAAGGTTGTCGTGGATTTAGAGCAGCTTGACTTCTTAATTTCCATGCAATTTCCTAAAGACTTCCTTCCAAAAATCAACGCAATTTCCTAAAGGAGAAATAACTTAAAATCATAGTGGAAATTAGAAGTAGTTGCTTCTTGTTTTAGCGCAATTTTCCAAGGGGCAATTACTTAATGCAAGTTGTGGTTTTTCCAAGCAGTTGCTTCTTGTTTTAATGTAATATTTTAAAAGAAAGGCAAAGAAGGAACTTGAGTTCATTGTCGGGAATGTTTAGAAGCTTCTCTTCTATATTTCAACACAACTATTTGTAAGGCACAAAGGAAATCACTTAAGTCAGCATGGATTCTTAGCCTTGAGTCTTCTAATTGCAAGAAACAACCTTCCTTCATGAAAATCAATGCAATTATTATGAAGAGCTTAGGCAAAACACTCTAGAGCCAAAACTTGGTTTTTCAAAGTATTCTTTCTAGTTTTTCCTCGCAATTTTGATAAGGAGCTAGAGCAAAACAATACTAAGAATAAATTGCTGAATTCAAAGCAGCCTTCTTCCTTCAAATTCAACACAAATACCAAGTGCAAGTCATGATTTCCAGCTACATTCTCCTCCAATTTCAACGCAATTTTTAAAGGGAGAAGTCTAGAGACAATATATTTTCCATAGTGCGGGTTGGTTAGAGAGTCAGGAACAGCGTAGTGCGGGTGACAGGAAGCTGCGACAGGGGAGAGAGGCTGCGGGCTGCGGGCCGCGACAGGGTTTTCAAACAGGGATTGCGACAGTCTGGGATAGGGCTGCGGGCTGCGGGCCAGGGACAGGTAGAAAATAGAAGAGAACAGGGTTGCGGGGCTGCGGACCAAGGCTACGGGCCAGGGAAAGACTGATAATAGAAGGAGACATGGCTATGATAAGACTATGGGCTGCAGGGGCCAGGGCTGCGAGTGGAGGACAGGGCTGTGGGCCAGGGCTGCGAGTATTCATGATTCAAAGACCAATCTCGATAAAAGTCGAATTAGATAAGTCAGTTTCTCAGGTAGACCCACCAAACCTTTTCATTCTTTGCAGTACTCTTTACTTATTTCTGTCAAATCTGGTTTCAACAAGACATGCAAACCATGATTAAACATGAGGGTTTCAAAGACAACACAAATATGGCACTACAGGGATCTATTATCCCAGAAACTCATACAGCAATAGAAAACAAAATTTGGGGAAAGGCAGAAGTCTTCCAAAATCATACAGCGGGTACAGCTAAAAAGTTGGTATATGTGAATGCAAAACAATACAAAGGGATTTTACGGCGTAGGCAGGCCAAAAAACTAAGAAGAACCCAGAAGAAAAACCTCACTTTGATTCTACCGAAGGCAACAAACAACAAAGAGAATTTTGTTTTCAGAGAACATAAAATGGAAGAAAAACAATCAAATCAGAAGGATAATAAAAAGGAACCAAAGCTGAACAAAATCGACAGAACTGCAACATACAAGGAGGAAAGGGAAGACGTAGTCCAGGACTCTAAACACCTATACAGTCCTACTTCAACCCCTCTTTTGTGGTCTTCAAAACTATATGTGAAGGAACTCATGAACATGAAGGAAAGGCTTGGAATTTTAGAAAACCAGAAATTGAAAGAAAACAGTGAGAGGAAAGAACTCATAGAAGTCAGATACAAGTTAGAAAGAGAAAATAAAATTCTCAAAGAACAGGTTCTAAATCTTCAAAACCTCATGGAAAGAGGGCAACAAGAGTTAACCATGATAAAACAAGATCTAGGACATATTAAAACAGGGGGAGAAAAAAGACCTGAAATGGTAAATGGGAAGGAAACAATTCAGATAGATGAGATCCAATCAGCAATTAAAGACATGGAAATAAAAGAAAATCAACTAAAGGATCGGATAAAAGAAGCTAAAACTTGGTCTCAATTAGTAAGTGGATCATCAAATGAACAAAGGCAAGTCATGGAGAAACACATCAAAACACAGATAAAAGAAGAGAAAGATCAACAAAACAGAGCAGTAAATTTTATTATCAAGGGTCTAAAAGATTTTGGTGAAAATGAGAGAACTGACATATTGGCAAGAGACTTTCTTAAAGACGAATTGAAGTGGACAGGTTACATACAACAAGCAAACAGGATTGGCAGGAGAACAGAGGGAGGAAAGGACCGACATGTGCGAGTGGTCATGAGAAAAATAGAAGACAAACATGCTATCCTAAAAAACAGGGGACTTCTTAGAGGCACACACATATATCTAGATGAGGATTTGACATTCGCTCAACAAGAAGACCAAAGGAAAGAATGGGAGAAAGTGGGAAAAGCAAGGGAAGCAGGAAAATGGGCACAGATGAGAAATGGGAAAGCCCAAATCAATGATCATTTATCAAACAAGAAATAGGAATTAGGGGCCCCACGGGAATTCATGCACATAGTAAGCTGGAATTGCAGAGGATATCCATGGAGAAGAGGATCGGGTTTGGGGCCCACAGTAGAAGGGAAAGATATTATCATTCTTACGGAAACACATGAACACGAAGGTTGCAAGGTTCCAGAATTTGAAGGCTACAAGAACATTGCAGTTTGGAATGAAGGGAATGAAACAGGGAAAGGCCACGGCGGAATCACAGTGTTAATCAAGGAAATATGGCTCGAAAATGTCAAAGTTGAAAAAGAAGATCCAAATAAGCAATACATATGGCTGAAAATAACAGATGGCAAGACAACAATCAAATTAGCTGCCTGTTACTTTGCACCGAAAGGTTCAAAGACATATAAGAGAAGAAAGCTAGATAGCGAAGATCCATACGCTTCAATAAAAAAAGACATTTATGTTTTCAGTACATCTGGAGAAATAATTCTATTGGGTGATTTCAATGCAAGGACTACCAATAATCAATCCCTTCAGTTGACCAGTTTAGAAGGAGGTGAAGACAATCCGTTGTGGCTTAAAGAAGAAGAGAACAAGCTTTGGGAAAGATTATCTTAGGACGGTAGTGGAGGGGTGTCACATTTTGGAGTTGAGCTTCTAGGCTTATGTAGCTTATACAACATGGTCATTTGCAATGGCATGAGAGCTTGGCCCAGGTCAGGCAATATCACTTGTAAAACATACAATGGGCAAAGTGTAGTAGACTATGTAATTTGTTCTCAAAATTTTATCTCCACGCTTCTTGAGTTTGAAATTGGAGATTGTCCTATTGAATTAAATTCAGATCATAGTCCTCTCTTGGTAAAGCTTGGGACCGTCTTCAATCAGCAACAAAGGAATCAGGCTCATCACATGCAAAAGGCATCTCAAAAACAGGGAAAAATCATTCTCAATAAAGAAAATCAGGTAATATTTGTTGCAGCCCTTAAGCAACAATTTCAGATAATGAGGAAAGATATAGAGAACACGACGTCCAAGGGATTGAGTGGTTATATACGTAGTAATCTGCTGATATCCTTAATCCAAAAGGCTCTAAGTGTTTGTGAGAGATCTAAGCCTAGAAAGAGAGCGGCAAATACTTTTCCGACAAACCCGTGGTATGATGAAGAGTGTAAAGCTGCCAAGAGAGCTTTGAAAGAAAATGGGATGAACAAAGAAAATAAAAAGACCTATGAGAGATTGGTACAACACAAAAAAGAAAGCTATGTGTGCAAGAGAAGGACAGAATTAATTTCTCTTGGAAAACACAACCCCAAAGGTTTTTGGAAGGAGCTACAACAAAAGAAAAAATACATAGAAAATAATATCACAGGTGCACATTGGTTAGAATATGCAAGGACCCTTTATGAACATCCTCAACAAAAAGATATTCCTCCCATAATCGAGACTTCGATTGAGCTTTTTTCGACAGAAGACATCAAGTAGGGCATAAAGAATTTAGCAAGTGGTAAAGCTCAAGACATCGATGGTCTGCAGGCTGAATTTTTAAAATGGGGGGTTGAGGTCCTCACGCCACACATCAGAAAAATATTCAATGATGTCAACCAGAATGGCTTTCCGACAGAGTGGACGACTAGCGTTGTTATTCCTCTATTTAAAAGTGGTGACATTAATAATCCGTCCAATTATCACACCATTATGATCAACCCTCTTCTTGGTAAACTCTTTGGAGGCATGATAGAACGGAGAATCAGCAGTTGGGCCGAAAGAGAGGGTAAAAGAGCAAAAGGGCAAGCAGGTTTTCGACCTAAACACTCAACAATTGATCATTGTATCACTCTTAGGCATTTGATTGAGAAGGTTTGGGACACCCAAGGAGAAGAAGCTTTTTGTTGTTTTGTTGATTTCAGGAAGGCTTTTGACACAGTGCCCAGAAAGAAACTTTGGGACAGGATGGAGGAGCTTGGGATTCCAGATGAGTTTAGAGCAGCAGTTCATAAATTGTATGAGCAGGTCAGAGCTAAAATTAGAACCAGAGAAGGTATGTCCGAATGTTTCGGCAGCAACATCGGTGTCAAGCAAGGTTGCCCTCTTTCTCCCACATTATTTGGGCTATACATTGACAAGCTTGAAGATTGGTTAAACAAAACTGAGGGAGGAGGTATTCAGTTAGCAAGTTACGTGGTGAAGTTACTTCTATATGCTGATGACCTTATCCTAATTTCAAAAACAGCCCAAGGTTTGAGGGAACAACTAAAAGCGCTAGAGCTCTTCTGCCAAGAAGTCGGGATGCAAGTGAACACCAACAAAACAAAAATCATGATTTTCTCCTTGAAAAGGAAAGAGAGACAAAACATCTTCCTTTTTTAGGGGAGCCCTTTAGAAATAGTCACTGAATACAAATATCTTGGGATTGACTTTCACCACAAACTTAGCTGGGAGACTTGTAAAGCAAAAAGGATACAGGGAGGTTGGAAAGCATCTTTCCTACTTCAAAACAGGTGCAAGAAAGCTGAACTTTGGGACTGGAAAACTAAGAAAACCCTTTTTGGATTGTTGGTCACTCCGGTTGTTCTATATGGCTGCGAAGTTTGGGGAAGTAGCATGTCAAATCACGGGTGGAGACAGATAGAAAGAATCCAGAAACATCTAATCACAAGCTCCCTTAAAGTCAAATCAACTGTTCCTTATGAGATCTTGTTGGCTGAAGCGGGTACTTTCTCGTTGGAAGCTTCGGCAATATCTCGGATGATAAGCTATCTGAAAAAAGTTGAAAACATGGACAACCTTCGCTGGCCCAAAATAGTTGTAGACGACACTTTGGAACGCAGAAAGAAAACCTGGATGAATCAGAATACTAAATGGATGAACAAATGGGGCATCAACATGCAAGAGTGTCCTAACAGCAACAGGGAAATAAAAAATTATGTGATAGAAAAGTTCAGGACTGCCATGTGGACGGGTCAGATTGGTCGAAAGAAAGCACATTATATCAGAGAATTCAATCCCACTGGGGAACATGATGAAAAAGCTTATCTAGGGGCAGCTATCAAGGGTAAAGCAAGGATTCTAGTGGCACAGTTAAGAACCGGATCGCATCATCTTCGATGTGAAACTGGTAGATGGACTATCCCAAAGGAAGATTGGGAAAGGAGAATTTGTCTCTTCTGCAGCAAAGGGGTCGTCGAGACAGAATGGCATTTTGTCATGGAGTGTTCAACATATGATGATATCCGTATTCAGTACGAAAACAACCTGAGGGTGGACAGACTAGAGGAACTCTTTGAAGGAACAAAGCTTCAAGCGACAGCGGGCTTCATCCTCAAGATTCACAGCCAAAGAGCGGATATTGAAAGGAGTCTGAAATCTGATTAAAATAACTGTTTTTGTGGTCCCATAGACTCTTCAGTCTCGTGGACGTCAATAAAATCTTTCATTTCATGTCTTATCTTCTATTTTGCAAAGCATGTTGCCCCTTTCTAAAATCCATGATGCTTTCCTTTATGAGTTTCAATGCCAGTCATTAAATCCAAATCGTGGATTTGGAGGACTTTGTCTTTTATTTATAAGTTGTTTTCCCTTGTGAAAATCCACGAAATTATTTTAAAGAAACAAAAACAAATCACTTAAAGAAATCATGATTTTCAGCTACCTTGTCTTACCAAAATCCACGCAATTTTTAGAAGGCAAGAGTCTTATGCAAATCATGGATTTTAGGAGGTCTACCTTCCAATTCAAAGTTGCTTGCCTTCATACAAATCCATGAAGTCACCCTTTCCGAAAATCTACACAATTATTGTAAAGAGCTAAAGCAAAATCATTTAAGGCAAAATCCTCTTCCTTGAATTTCAACATGGTTCATGTAAATTGCATGCAAAATCCCTTCAAAAGCACATGCATGTGCTCCCAATCTTCCAGTTGAAGCCCACATTAAATCTATTTATATTTGCCTTCATCCGGAGTGATTTCCAGAATTCAAAATTGTCTCTATGTAATTAAAAAAAATAAAAGAGAGATGAGTCAAATGTTTTGTTTGGATTGTTTATGGAAAAAATTTCACTAGTGCACATACTTGAGAAGAACTGCAAAAGTTTCAAGGATGAGAGGGGAAGACGGACCAGAGGCAACACTCGCAAGGAAATCACGGTCAACTGCTCCCAGATCCAGTTTGGTGAGAATCAAATGAAAAGATTCAACTGCATGTGGGAGAAAGAGCTTCTCATATTCAAGGCAGAGGTATCATTCATATCATTCATGAGGCAGAAGTGCAATATAGGTTGGATCAGCATGCAGAGTATGGAAGAAGAACAAAACTGTGAGTGTTGCAGCAGGAATAACTTATTTTCTTCTTTTTCTTTTTCTTCTTTTTTCTCTTATTTTCTCCGACAAAGTAATTGAGTAATCAATAAAATTGCAAAACTTAAGTGATTGGTTTAAAATTCGTTACTTCAAGTTACTGGAAGAAGTCAATTACTGGGAAATATGTCTCAGACATGCAAAATAGAGGTTTAATTTTTCAGTTGTAAGGCATGTATGTCATGCAAAGAGGAATTCTAGGGGAAATATTGCCAATTATTTCCTTTATGAATTCCACATGCGGCAGTTCATTGAGAGTTTCCTATTTGTAATTTCCCTATATGCAATATAAATATAGGAAGAGCCTATGGGTTAAATGATAAAAAAGATCAATAATCACTTGTTCATTAGAACTGTTTAGTAGAGGTTTTTGTAGTTAGAGCATTCTTGATTTTTCAGATTTTGTGCATGTAATTTCTACGAAAGTTGGAGATTGAATAAAAGGTGAATTTCCGGAGAACTTTGTGTCTATGGTGCTTTGTTGATCACTTATATTTAAGGTTTTAGATAAACTTTGTGTTATCGTAGATCTAGGTTAGAAGTTGTTTCTTTCCCTTACTACTAAATGTTGTGATTTTTCTCTGTTTATTTAATTTGTGTGGATGAGACCAACTCGGATAGCTATTGGTTAAATTCAACACATCTTCCTTTCTTCTTTCCTTACTTATGTTTTCCTACTTCTGCAAAAATCCCATCATAACTTCTTACTTGTTGCCAAATTACCCAGTTGTGATTCACGAGCTGAGGGAATTAAAGTAAAACCCCTTAAAGTAGTTATTAGGATTCACCCCTGCAAAATAGATAAACATCTTACACGGGAACTTCACCGTTAAATGAAGGATATTTATCTCATGACTGCCTAGGTTTTACGTTGTGCATAAAATCTAGCCAACAACTTGAAATGTCATTTCGTTCATCTTTGTTCTCCAGTTTAACCACTACTTTGGCAAGATGCGTCATTCATTGCCTTCGATAAGTTTTGTAACCAACATAAATGGTTTGCCTTCCATTAATGGATCAAACTAATGAGGCAAAATATCTTAAATCTTCCCTAAAGGCCATTATAGAGGATATATGCTAGAAGAAAGTGTGGACGATTGTAGTGGTTTCTGTAAATTGGGAATCATAGCACAATTGTTCTAAAGTGCACAAATATCTCCTTAACTATGATTAAAAAAAATTCAGAAGCAATAAAATTCATGTTGGATTTTCCTTCTTGGGGTTTTTTACCCTTAATATCCTTGTCTTTCATGTAGATGTAAGTTTTCTTGTATATCTGATCAGTGTGTTCTATAGTTGTTTTCCTACATACAAAAAAGTTAGAATTTAAATTTTTTTTCAATTTAATTGTTGTTCAATTTAATTGGTAGCCATTTTTCTAGTGGAGCCAAACTATTATATTTATTTTATTAACTTGAAAAGATTTGTTTAGTGAGTTATGCTTATTCATAGAATTGTCAATTACATGTCATAAACTTATTGCTGAGAGGAGTCCCAGCCCTACAGAAATGCTAATGTTTGCAGTTGCACCTAGAAATGAAGGGAATGGCTTATAAATGCCTAATTTTGTATTGGCAGAGCTTTCATTTGGTATAAAATCAAACAGATGTAGCAGTAGAATCAACATGCTAGCAATAACCGTTGATTACTCGCAAGCAATCATGTTTAAAATGTGCTCAATGCAATCATACTTGCTGGAGCCTTATACATTCAATGCTCTTTAGGTTACAAATAATGGTGCCAAGCGTTTTGGATGATTAACAGTTAGGGCCATTTGTGTTGTATCTCCTCATTGGGATGACAGACAATACAAGGCTATGCAGCTGGCTATTTTGATTCTCAGCTCTTCCTTGTGAACATGGCCAGGTCATCACTTCATCTTGTAAAGATTGTACATTAGGGTCATTGGCTATCTCATGTTAACTGTCTCCACCAAGCCTGTCAGTCTATACTGCGGCACAAGCCAGAATGTAGAGATAAAATTTGGAATACTGCAGTTTAAATGTCTTTGCCGATCCACCCAAACTAATGAAATTGACACCAAAAGGTAAAATGCCTCTTCTAGATTAAGAAAATTATCTGAAACCATACATGTCTTTGTCTAAATTGTAAGCTATTATTTAGGAGCATTTCAAACGACAAATAAATGGGACTTTCATTGCAAATCACTAGATTCAAATCCCCCTCAAATTTCCCAAAACCTGGTAATGTGTAATATTGAGCGGCATATTGTATCCAATTCTCAATGTGGCATACCTTAGTGGACTATACCAGGTGAAAGTTGGGTCAATTTGATGAGCTAGATGCCCTTCAGTTAGTAGTTATGTTGAAAGCCTTAAAGCCAAATTCTCACGGGCCCTTCGAGATTATGTAGCATTTTCATTTTTGGAAAAACATTATTGTAAATTTCTTTAGTATTGAATCTCCATTTTCATCTTGCTTCAAAACAATCCGCCATTCAGCAAATCAACAAGACAGACAGAGGCGACACAAGTCCTAGGGGTGTGAAGGAGAGACAAATTACATAACATTTGTCTATATTTTTAGTGTGTCTTACATGCAAGTGAATACTACTAGTGTTATTTGTTGTGTTGTCTGTAAGCTATATTTTAAGGGTTGGAGCGTTGCGCAATTTTGTTTAATTAGTGTGTCTTCTTTAATTTACAAGGAAAAGAAATGTAAGATATTGAAATTCAAAATATCCTTCCAGATGCTATCATGAAACAGGTAATGGCAATTTTTAGGATAGCCATGCAGTTAAAGAGACTAGCTTTCCATATTCTTAGATATATAATGTTACTTTTATTGATACCAGTTTTTGTTTTCACAGATATTGCCAAATTTCCAAGTAAAGCCAAGGATGTATAAGATTTTTAGTGCAGATTTGTGCAAAAATTATTCCTCTAAATTCAACAGGGCAACATGATTATTCAATATGTTATCATACAATGTATGCCCTTACTGTATGGAACTGAATTTTTTTAAGGGCGTGTGCTAGCAATTTCTGCACTCATAGCTTCAGGAATGTTGGTAGATGATTTTATATGTTTTGATGATGGTGCATCCCAACATTGTCTTCCTTTTTGCATAGTTAATATTAATAACATTTCAAACTAGCTCTTTTTTTTTATAGTGATAAACTGGGTTGATATCAAATTAGTTGTCATAATATTAGTTACTTGGATCTATTATTCTTAACCTTTAATGTTGAGGAATTGATCTCACTCTAAACTTAGGCCCCGCTGAAAGCCATTGCAATTCAAAATTTCTTCACGAAATATTAACATCTTTGTACAAAAAAAAGTTTTGATTTGGAAAGTTAATAAATAACAAAACTCTTTTTAGTCATTAAAATTTATACCAAATTTTCTTAACTACTTATTAATTAGAGAAAAAATTATTTAAAATTCCGACAACATTTAATACCTACTTGTTATTCATTAAATTGACAACTTTGATATTTTGTAACATGATTTCTTTTCTTGAGTACTTGAATCTCACAAAGCTTTGTTTTACATTTACACTTCTAAAAAATTTCAAGAAACATATCAAATTCTAGCTATCGCAAATTTTTGTGCAATTTTCTTCAAGACATTTAGAGTCTATAATAGTCTAATTATCAATGCATTTCAGACATTCAAACACTTCCGCATTCACTACGGCAGGATTCGCCATAATTATGGCCTTGTTGCATTAAGTCAAGAACTTAATGCAATCAATCATAATGATGAAACTTGTAAGATGCATCAAATTCAATGCAAAATTTTCCAAACATTTTTTCATAGCATATATTTTCTTATCTAGAGATATTTATTTTTGTAGTTCATATATGAAGACACCACTTATAGACTCGCAAATATACTCGACAAAATTTTCAATATAACAAAGCACTCCACCCCAAATAACATAGAGGTGTATGTATATAAGATATACTTCTCAAATTTGGGCACATGCAAAGTAGGGAGAGAATCAACCTTTCTCTTGATAGTTTTTACACACTACCTATGCAACTTTGTCTAGACAAATCTTATGTTATTATTGAGAAAGTCTCGAAGCATTGCTCGATCATTTCTCGAATCAGAATAAAAGTTATTTACATAATTTAATAAGCCAAGGAAAGCTTGTAATTTTGTTATGTTCATGACTTCATGAAATTCTAACACCTTTTTCTTGATATGTGGTTAGACCTTCAACTTTGCATTTTCTACTTCCATTCTTAGAAAGTTGCAACTTTGTTGACACACTTGTAATTTAGTGTTGGACAAGACTATTTCTGCGTTTTTTGTTATATCATAATTTTTTAAAGATGTTCATGATGTTCTCCTAAGGTTTCATTGAAGATCGGGATATCATCTATATATAGACAAAAAAATGAAGTTCCTTAGAGTATCTTATACATATTAGTTTGGACATATGTTGGAGCATTCATTAGCCCAAATGGCATTATTGTTTATTTATAGCACCCAAGAGGGCAACTGAAAACAATTTTAGGTCTATTAGATTTCTTAACCCTAATATGATAAAATCTTGATTTACAATCAAACTGGCTAAAATATTTATATTTGTCTACCTTTTGAAGAATGTAGGATTTGTCAAAGAGCAAATATGGGTATAACTTTGTAATAATGTTGAGGAGTCTATAATTAATAACCATTCAATTTTTCTCATCTTTTGTTCGTATTGTCTGTTAGTCATGAATGCTTAGCAACAATATGGAGAGGTTAATAGTTCAATGGATGTAGCCTCTGTTAATTCTTTTTTCATGTCCTCATAATCACATGGTAGAATTTGAAGCATCACAGTGGAGAGAATAGCCACTTTATTAGTAACAACTAAAAAATCTATCAATAGGAACATTGTTAAATATGTCATTATTTCTATCTTCCATAGATGAAACAAAATATTAGCTCTGAATATGTGCCAAAATTTGTTGTAAATTGTAGGAAGCAAAGCTGAGTCCCCCAAGAAAACCATCTTCTGGGTAAAGAAATTTGGGGAAAAGGGTTGGAAAAGGTAGTGAATCCATTTCCAAGTTGATTAAGCACAAGGATATAACCAAAAAATGTGCTTGATAGACTTGGGTTGGTGGCAAACTAGGCAGGTGGGATTCAATCCCATGTGCCTAAGTTGATCCTCTACAGGAAGTCCCTGGTGCAGAATGCACCATAGAAAGTAAGTTTTTTGGGTTCAATAAGAAATAACCAAACCCTTTCGAATTGTCATTTCCACACCTGCAACTGAGAGGCAATGTTCCAGTGTTAGTTGAGAGAATCAACATTCACTGTATACGGGGCGAGAAGGGAGTAACCCAAACACGGTTTTTAATGATGGAGTGGAGTAGCGGAAAGCTATATCTAGTCTCACCACCATGGGGCACCTGAAGTGATACCAATTTTGTCCAAGAACTCCTCAAGTATGCAAACAATGATTTTCGTGATTGTTTCAACACCGTGAAGATTGAACTTGATAGCTAAGGTTCCCAAAGAAAGCGAGGATCTGGAATGATTACAAATTAAATCACCCACCACTTTGATACCTTTTTGAAGAGATGAATAGCTTTAGCCCAAAGAGCTAGAGCAAGACGAGAATCGTGGAAAGTGAAAATCGACGACCACCAGAGAGAATAGGAGTTGATAGAAAGGTCAGATCCGAAGCCATCCCCTTTCCAAATAAGGTGTGATTTAAGTAATTCCCAGGATTTCAAAACATTTTGTGCTATAAAAGTACCTCTAATTTTGATAGAGACCAGATAGAGGAGAAGGGATTGGAAGTTAAGGCCTTTCCAGGCTTGTCTTCTTAAAGGAGAGCCTTGGAAAATGCAATGTCAGAGCAAAAACTTCTAAGCTTCGTTCCCTTCCAAGCTACGGAGCAACCATTTAACACAGAGAGCTCACCCTTGAAGCTTGATGTCAAACAAACTAAGGCCACCTACTTCTTTGGGTCAGCAGCAAGTGTCACATGCCACACGATGAAATCCCTTGTAGCTTTCAGAATTAGCCCAAAGGAAGTCTCTTAGAAGTTTTTCGAGCTTGGAGTAGGAAACATTAGAAGGAGCTAGAACCTCTTGACAGTGTCTTGATGCCAATCAAATATTTTCTTGTCTTTTATCCTAAATTTTCAATTTCATTTAGGATAGGGTTTATTGGGCGGTGTATCATGTATTTTGGTTTTTTCTCAAAAACATAGATTAATATTAGGTATTTGACTCTTTCTCCTTGTAATGTAAACCGAACATGTTTTCACATACTACCATATGGGGAGTAAGAGTCAATAAATGCATCTCCTAACAAGACATCTACATGTATATTATTGTGCATGAAAAATCACAATGAAATGTTTTTCATTATATGATCATATATTTTTTATGGTTATACATGTTACAGACAAATATATTCCCTTGGACATAAATAGATTTGCATGATTGGTTTTTATTAAGTTTTTCCCAATCTTTTTATAATTGGACCTTTTGCAAAAGAAAGTGACGATCCTATTATTTGGGCATCTACCATTTTATCAGTTATTTCCACAAAGATAAACTAGAAAAGTATTCCATTTATTAATTGAGTAAGATAAATTGGTCTTGGTTTTTCTAGAACATGAACTAAAGTACATATCGAACTACATTTAGAAGTATCTTGGACATAGGGAGCTTTTATCTCTTTTCCTCTAGTGTCTTGTTTATATTGTTCTTCCAATGATCCAAACCATTCTTTTTCAGGGTTAATTTACTATAATTGTGATCCATCAAAAAATAGACGTCTTCTTCTTTCTCTTCTTCAAATTCTCCAAATTCTTTAAAGATATAATCCTTTCTTGCCATTATCTCTCTAAACTTCATCGAAAAAGGGTTTTCTGGTACCTCTTATTTGCTTTCTTCTAGATGAAGATAATTGAACGTATTTATGATCTAATTTTTGTCTATCTTAAATGCTTGGTTTTGGATCAAACCTCCTCATGGATGTCTACTCATTTAGATGTCTATCTTATTTGTTTTCCTCTTCCTTTATTATATCATCTTCATCATGTAGGATGTCTACTAATGGATCCCTTGTCAATTTGTATGGGTGATAGCTTCTCTACATTATAGTAGTAGGATTTTGGAGATCATCAACCAATGTTTCACGTGTATCATCATGTTCTTATCACTCTTACTCAAATGTATCATTGTCATATTCTTTAATTATTAATTCATAAATATCATCTTGTTGATAAAATATCTTCATCTTCATCAACTATATCCCACCACGTGACTGCGTTTGCGGAATATGTTGCTTTAACATTAAATTTTTTTACAAGAGCATCATGGGGAAATATGGTCAAGATTGCTACAACTATAACATATGACTGTAAAGGTTGGTCGGTGAGGGAATTTGTTGCAGCATAAAAAATGTTGAAACAAAACATAAGAATGAGACGTGGGAAAAATGAAACTTAAAAGTGACACGCTTCCGGTGTTGTTTTTTTATTGACAAAGAGTCAACAACCAAAAAGAGTGGTTTCTAGAAAGATTGTGGTAGCACGAGGGGCTTGATACTTGGAAATATTTTATATATCTTTAGTTTTTGATGCAAATTGCATGGCCTGTTGGAGAACAAAGTTAATAATATCAATCAAAGACATAGTTGTAATAATTATTCATTTAATATCATATATTCATTTAATATCAATAAGATTGTAAGGTAGAGCATTTAGGAACTTCATTTTAACAAAATCTAAGGTGTGGGAATGACCTTCATATGTTGGTCTTCTAAATTGGGTAAGGACCTTTTCAAGTTGAGAAAGATCGCATAATTACAGTTTGGCCAAACATTTACTAGCTTTGTAATTATGCGATCTTTTTCAATTAGAAAATATTCCTACCTAGTTTAGAAAGCTAACATATGAAGGTCATTCCAACACCTCATATATTGTCAAAATGAAGTTCCTATATGGTCTGCCTTATAATCATACTGATAGAGTTCTCACATATATTGATGTTAATCAAATGATTGTTACTACTATGTATTTGACTGATATTATTGACTTTGTTCATCAACAATCCATACAAATTGTATCAAAGAACAAAGAAATACAAAAGCTTTCTAAGCATTAATCCACTAGTGTTGCCACGATGTTTCCAGAAACCAGTCATTTTGATTGTTGACTCTTTTTTAGTAAACAAAAAACATTGGAAGTGTGTCACTTTAATGTGTCATTTTTTCTTGCATTGTCTTTATCATGCTTTGTGCCAACATTTTTATGCTGCCACAAATTTCCTCCTTAACTAACCTTTAAAGTCATCCACAACAAGTATGGCCATATTGCCCCGCAATGCTCTTGTAAAAATGTTGTTGTTAAAGTAGTTTATTCCAAATTTACAGCCACGTTGGGGGATATAGTTGACGAAGATGAAAATATTAATCAACAATATGATATGTATGAACCAATGATTGAAGAACACGACAGTGATACATCAGAGAAAATATCAATAAGTTTAGGATGATGAACAATAAAAATTGGTTGATGATCTCCGAATGCCAACTATTATGACGTAGAGAACCTAATGTCCCATACAAAATGAAGATGGATCCACTAGTATACATCCTCCTCGAGGAATATGATATAATAGAGGAAGAGGAAGAAAACCAGTCACCATTACATTCCTCCATCTATGAGGAGTTTTGATTTAAAATTATTCCATTTTGAAAAATGCATTTAAGGCAGACTAAAAATGGATCTGAAATAAGTTATGTTATCTTTATCCAAAAGAAAGTGAAGAAGAGGTATTGAAAAACCTGTTGTCAATTAATTTTAGAGAGATAGTGACAATAAATTATTATTTCTTTGAAGATTTTGAAGAAGAAGAAGAATACAATTGTTGCAGAATGGATCAATGTTACCACATCAACCCTAAAGAAGAATGGTTAGGATCACTAGAAGAACAATATGAAGAATACACATGAGTAAAAGAGATAAAAGATTCTCATATCCAAGATCCTTCTAAATGCAAACTGATATATACTTCATTTATTAAACAAGACTAGATTATCTTACTCAATTAATAAATGGAAGATAATCCCAATTCATCTTTGTGGAAATAGCTGATAAAGTGGTAAATGCCCAGATAGACACAGGATCATCTCTTTCTTTTGTAAAAGGTCCAATTATAAAAAAAATAGGAAAAACTCAATAAAAATTAATGATATGAATCTACAAATGTCCTAGGGAATGTATTTTTGTGCAACAAGTATAAGCATTAGGAAATTACAATCATCAAAGGCAAGACATTTCATTATGATTTTTCGTGCACAACAATATGTGTGTGTCTGTCTTGTTAGGAGATGCATTTATTGACTTTTACTCCTCATATGGTAGTATGCTAAAACATGTTATGTTTACATTACAAGGAGAAAGATTCAGAGCCCCAATGTTGGTCTATGTTTCTAAGAAATATTCAAAATCCATGATACAACACCCAATAAAGCTTATCCTAGATGAAATTGAAAAATTAGGATAGAAGATTAGAGAAAATATTTGCTCAGATAACCCACAAAAATATCGACAAAATATTATTCAGAGATGGATTTTTTTATTAATGATAAAAGGTTTTTGACTAGGACCCTACCCAGGTACAAAGAAGCGAGAGCCAAAACACAACAAAAAAGTGTAGAGAAAGCTAAAACCAGGCCAAAACAAGATCTCAACGAAACTACAAAAAAACCACAACACAACCTCATCCAAACCACGACAAAATAACAAATAGATCCCAAAAAAATCATAGCGAAGAAGAATCGCCAACGGGAATTATTTCATGACCTTCAGGAAGGCCTTCTTGATTTATTTCCAAGTTGTTTTTTATGTCCTTTATGTTATTAACTTTCTTGGTTTTTTCTTTTCCCTTGGTATCCTATAGCTCGTGGATTATGAGAGTGAGGAGATCTATGTTGAGGATGGAAAAAATATCAAACTGTTTACCCCTGATGCTTTTTTTTATCTTTTTCAATTGTAGATACCCTGTTACTAATCTCATCCAATAGGTTGTCATCCTTTTTGCCATTGTCAACAATAATCTTGCAACTTATGATTTTATCTTTACTCTCTTTTTGAATCCAATTGATCATGTCATTGTGTAACTCCACTTCATTCCTTAAATTCACTGCAGAAGATTTAGGAGGTTCCACATTCTTATTACCAATAACAAGAAGACTCAAAACCGCCTCTCCTTCATCATGGGGGGTGGAGAAGAGGTGAAGTCACTTCCAAAATTGCCCCTGGAATTTTTTCTATGAAGGGTACAATTTTAGGCAGGGGCAATAGATCTCTTAGAGGAAGAGGAAACATAAGGTAGAGGGGGGATATGAGAAAAGGAGGAAGGGAACACAATCTCAGTGTTGGGAGCTTTGGGGGTAAGAATAAGTTGAGAATGGAGGATAATGTGGTCCAGATACTTGTAAATCATAAGAAAAACCATGTGATGAAGAGGTTGGACTCTCTTACTCCAATTTAAAAGGTTGATAGAGTGTTCCACGGAATGAAAAATGAAAAAAGGGAAACTAACAATAACACCTCCACAGAAATGGTTCAGGAACACAAGGTGAAAATAAAGAGTTACCTTGAATCGACCATCAATGGTGATGAACTTCATTAGTAGTATGCTCACTCTTTCGAAGGGGTAAGGCAAATAATCTCTCAGAAAACCACTCTTTGCATGAATCAACCTTTCCCTAGGATCCAAGAATTTACTTTCTTCTACCCCATGGTCATACTTGTTCTTATAAAATTTAGTCCCTTTCATATGGAGACCAGTGATAATGACTATAAGTTCCTCTATTATTTCAAATTTTCTTTCCTTATATCTAACTTTTCCATCATTCTAATTTTTAACAAAATCTTGGGAGAGGTGTAAATCATGCTTGTGAACCCGCTTAATAAAGTTGTTAAAACCTCCTTTACTCAATATCTCCCAGAAATTGGCACCATGCTTCTAATCCTCATTGTTCATCGGTTCAAATCTAAAATTTTTGCTGCCCATACTACCAAATGAACTCACAAAAACCCTATGATTCTTTCCCCCATTGAATATCAATTGGAAATTAGTGCCCTTGGAGGTGGAGTCTAAGGCCTTTAAAAAGGAGATCTTACTCACAATCTTGCATATGTGTGGAATATTACACACCGGCGAGTCATTATGTTGGATGCTCATTAATAATTATGCTTAGGACATTTGGAGGAAGTGGTTCCCTTTGGAACCACACTTTATAATCTCTAGCTAACACACCAATATTAGCCATGATATCAACAAACTTATTATTTTCCCTATGCGTGTGAATAAAGGAACACTTAGGGAAGGATTTAAACAATTGAATGGCCTCATCATTGATGATTTTAATAGTCCAGTTGGCTTGAGAGCTACCTTTAAGACAATTGATAACATTCATGGAATCACCTTCAGTAATTAAATTTTGAATATTAAGAGAGTTGGTGAGTCTAATCCTCCATAGGGAAGCCAAAGCCTCCAAGTAATGGTTAGATTTCACCCCGATAGGCCCAACATACATAACATTAATATGACCATTATCCTTGTGAATGTAACCACCCCCTCCAGATTTACCTAAGTTCCCCTAGGATGCTTCGTCAAATTTGAGCTTAAAACACCCCGGGGAGGGGAATTCCAAGTTATTTGAGTTCTTTCCATGCATCTTTGGGAATAATGTTGATGAAAAAGGGGACTTTCCATTTTTCATAAAAAAATTATCTTCATCTGCATTTTTAAGGAGCTTTTTCTGTGGTTTGAAGCTAAGAATGTTGTCTTACGTCTTCAAATAGTTGATTGAAAATTCTGGTCATAGAAGGCTTCTTGTCTTTGAAATTGCCAGCATTAAAAATTTCCATATACTTCAGAGAATGTGAGGGAAGGAGATTAACTAGATTTTTTTAATGACTGAATGTTTGAAGGGAGGTATCCATTACTCCCAAGCATAGATAAGAGATTCAGGAAAGATCCAATTGACCCCCATGATATAAAAGAAGGCTTTCTAAACAGATGAGGCAAACGAGTAGTGGAGAAAGATATGGTTAATTGTTTCTTCAAAGTTCTTACAAAGAATACACTTGCTAGGAAAGAATTTCCCCCTTTTAACCCAATCATCAATAGTCAGGAATTTATTTTGGATGACGAACGAAAGGAAAAAATTGATCTTAGGATTTCATTCTTTCATCCAAATCATTATCCACTCAAAGGCTGAAGGCTGAGCAGAAGAGAGGAGAAAATAACCTGTCCTAATAGAATAGGAGCCATCAAAAGAGATTTCCCAAATGAGCTTATATTGAAACTCTGAATGTCCCAAGTATTAAGATCCCGAAGCTTTATGATTTTGTTAGATGTATAGGGAGAGGACTCAATTATCGGAAGTTAAACCCAACTTTTCTCAGATCTTGAATTCATAATATAGTCGCTAACTTTCAGATAGAGATAAAAATTATGATAAAAGGGAAACAAATGAAAATAAGTAAAAAAAAAGTCACATTCCAGCATGTGATTATGAGGATATGGGAAATAGAATTTGTAGAGAATAAATTCATTGAACCATCAACCTCTTCATATTGTTGTTACACATTCATGGTCAACAAACGCTCTTAAAAGATAGGGGGAAATATAATGGTTATTAATTATAGACCTCTCAATGCTATTATAAAGTTATACCTAGATTAGATCCTTAACAAATTCTACCTTCTTCAAAAGGTATCCAAATATAAATATTTTATATAGTTTGATTGTAAATCAAGATTTTATCATATTAGGGTTAATGAATCTGATAGACCTAAATATGCTTTATATTTCCCTTTTAGGAATTATTAGTAGAAAGTAGTGTCATATGGGCTAATGAATACTCCAACATATTTCTTGTCTACATGTATGTATATGATATTATGATCTTTAGTGAAACCTTAAAACACCATCACGAACATCTTAGAATTTTTTATGATATTACAAAAAATGCAAGAATAGTCTTGTCTAACACCAAATTATGATTGTGCCAACAGAGTTGTAACTTCCTTGGAATGGAAGTAGAAAATGTACAGTTGAAGGTCCAACCACATATCAAGGAAAAGGTGTTAGAATTTCCTGAAGTCATGGATAGAAAAAAAATACAAGGTTTTCTTGGCTTATTAAATTATGTAAATAATATTTACCCTGATTCGGAAAATGACTGAGTACTGCTTCAAGACCTTCTCAAGAAAAATGTTAGATTTGTCTAGAAAAAGTTGCATAGCCAGTGTGTAAAAACTATCAAGAGAAAGGTTGATCCTCTCGCTACTCTTCATGAGCCAAAATATCATAATCATATCCTATATAGATGTTTGTGATGTTGTTTGGGGTGGACTGCTTTGTTGTATTAAAAATTCAACCAAGTATATTTGTGATTTTACAAGTGGTGTCTTCGTAGATGAAGGATGAAAAAAGGAGAGCATCAAAGTCGATTGAGTTAGCTGTAATCTTGTCCCTACACTAATGTTTCATCCTAACCTACCAAATCTTACATTTAATTTAATCCAAATTAAGAACAATATTTTTTTTGATATGAATATCTTCATTCACTAATATATCTTGAGAGAAAGTGCGGTAACAAGGCACACACAATTTTCCAAATTAGCCTTTGTTGATTTACAGATGTCAGGAGCCACACATATAACTGCTTGCCCACATGGGGCACTAAAAGGAAGGATTATTATTTGTTAGAACATTAATCTTAAGTAGGGTTTTACCCCTCTTAAGTCTTCCTAAGTTATAAATTTTAGTTTATAATTAATTAAATAAAAATATATATTATTTTTATTTATTTAATATAAATTATAGTTTATAAGGTTTAGTTGATTATTTAAATCAATTTATAAATGTGGCGGGGTGCTTCACGAGAAGACACGCATAAAAATAATTTAAATACGACCTTTGGGGTCAGGTGAATTTAATTCACGGGAAAAACACGAAGGAGAGTGCTTTTACTAGACTTGTAAAAAGTTTCTCTATAATGGAAATCTATTTCTACCGTGGTTTGTTACCCTTCGGGGTTTTCCACGTAAATTTAGTGTGTTGTCTAATGTGTTTATTATATTAATTTATTATTGTTTTCTATTATAGTTTAGTTTACAATAATTAAATAATATTGTTACAGTTCATTAATATTTTATTAATAGCTTAGACCTTAACATTATTCTCAGACTTAATATTGAATTGGTACTAAAAAAAAATCATGATTTGATTTCAAGACCCAACTAGACATGGAATCTAAAAGTTAGAACATATTGTAGCAGATTCTTGTACTTCTTTATTGAATATCTTATACCCCAACTTATACATGAAGAAGAAGAACATTCCCACGGCATTGTCATACATATTATCATGAGAAGATTAAAATGAATCTTATTTCCATGTCATTTAAAGGTATGATGGTGACAATCCCAACAAGTATTGAAACATATGTCATACTTGGCACATCACATGCCTATTTTCTCTCATCAATCAAGACAAATTGCTCTCAAAAGTAGAAGCAATGTAAGACCCATCTAACATATCAGTTTCATTCTTATTATTAGTACTGCCAAAGGCATATTCTACTATAGGCCTCATATCAATTTAACTAGTTGTTATTTTTGTACTTATTAACCAATCAAACAGTCTTATTATTTTCATTAAACAAATATGCAATTCTTACATTAATAAATATCACTAAAGTTGCACACTTTTTAACAAAATAATTGTAAAAATGTATTTATCTTCAATAAGATTGGCCTAAAAATTAACATGTTATTGCAGCCTTCAGCAATTTCAAGAAAAACATGATGTCATTAGCATTTATGGTGTCATAACATTTATGATAGCATTTATTTTCTTGGTTTCCTTTTTACATTTTAAAAAAAATTAACAAATTAAAAATATCGGTGACTAGGTTTGGATGCATAGCACCATGGTCAAACTCAGTTTTTATAATTGTAGTTCTCTCTACATACGAAGCATTGAAGAGTTCACCTTTGCCACTGCTCAATTCAATTTTACTACGACTAGGGCAGTACTTAGTAGCATTGCTGCTCTTGTTCTCCAATACCACAGTATATTTATAATAATGGGAATCTACTTTTGATATTGATATGACTGTAGTGTAGGATAAAGAAAATAGTATGGCCGAAAAAATATTTACTTTTGAGTTATAATGGATGAAAAGATAGATACCGCCAAGGTAGCAATCCTAACATGTAGTATGGGTTTGTATAGCTCTTACGGGCATTCGAAGTTGAAGTCTAATCTATCTAGAGTGTAGAGTGCTAAAGTTTAAAAAAATCCATATGATTTAAATGTCAAGAATATTAATATTAGTGCTCACATTGGTGAGCAAAGATAATAATGGGTAAAAATATTATTAATGTTATGTGGATTGTATTGAAAACTCATAAACATGGGTTAATCAATTTGTTGGTTGAGTTGTTGAACCAACTCGCCATTTTGGGTAGGCTCAAGAATACGAGTTTGATTTTTTGTCCAGACTCCACAAAAAATAGGAGCTCATACAATCTATATAATGTAAACTCATAATATGAATAGTAGATGAACAAATTATTATCATCAAATGAAATTTTATGTATTATATCAGAGTGAAGCTCTTACTAAAACATCGTTTGGTATCACAGGGACATTGATTGTTATTAGCGACTTTAAATGAATAAAATTTGTTTTGTGAAGAGATAATTTTTAATAGTCATTATTAAATTTATTATTTATCCATTAAATAACTATGAATAATATGAAGGAGAGTAAGAAGCGAGAGTAGTCGAAGCACATTCTAGTCTAAGATACATCAAAAGGAGAAAACCATACTTGGTGCTATTTGTGTAGAAGAGTAAGGTGCAACACACAACTATATATGTAAAAGGGTCAAAATATGAGTAATATGCCACAACACCACTTCAACATTTTTAGAATTCTATATTTGTGACCAATCATTCAAATTGTTTTTTCGTTATGATCAAACACCATGATGCTAACCATCACTATGCCTTCCTACAATAATTTGTTTTCCTATGTGTAAATTGCTATATATCCTTTGATAGCCTACAACAACTATGCAAATCATTGAAGACTCATATTGATGATTTCGTGCTCTTACGAGTTATGATTAATTTGTAGAAATTGTATCTTCATTTTCTTGGCATTCTCATCATATTAATTTTGAACTTTGGAAACTTCCTGCTGCTATTTTATCAATTTTATAAAATTATGATAAAGATACGAAACATATATCTCTCTAATTGTTGCAAAGGTCATTTATTACCACTTTCAATAACATCCTTGTTGCAAGGGTCAGTTATTACCACTCTCTATAATTACTACAGTGAAGCACATAAGGTTGTGTGGTATACGTTTGCATAGATCACACCAATGTCACCACTATAACTTTGTTGATTTTCCCATGCTCTATCAGTAACAATATGCATATTGGTATGAACATGCTTGGTAAATGGTAAAGAAGTCATTATCTTGCATGATTGTTAAAGACAAATCACTGATTTTTTAGTTATTATTTTTAGTTTAAATCGTGTTATTGTATAATAACTTAGGGTTATTAGTGTGTTTAAAGAGTGGGGTGGTATTTTTCACAAAGTGGTAAAAACTATAAAGGGGTTGTCATAGAAAGGATTTAGTATGTCTTATAGAGTGAAGATCGAGATTATGTGTGTTGTTTTGTTATTAGAGTGTTCACATTATTCATTGGTACTAATATTGTAAGTCTATGTTCATTGTCATGAGACTATATGTCTTAGTTTTGACATTTGCGTCCATTGTTTATTATCATTATTGCCAGAGTCTAAATAAACCAATTCGCATCATAAAGAGTCTCTTTGTGTCTTTATCTATTTGTATTAAAAAAGGAATTAAATATTACATTTTAATTGTCATATTTATCATCTTGTCAAGGTTAAGATTCAATAAAAAAATTATCTACATCTATAGTTGTAAAAATGTCAAATAAATTGTTTGTAAATGAATGCATTTTTGGTGGAAACCGATATCCTAAGTCAAACATTTCACATTTTAGGGGGAGTTATAAAAATAAACACAATGTGAAAATCTACGAGCTTTAATTTCCAATCATCTATGTAAGCAACAACATACTAGTGAATGAAGGCATCAAAGGTTGGAAGATGATAAACGTCATCTCACCAATCTTGAGACATGAAAATGAAGTAGTGGAAAATCATTTGCATAAAATTGACTAATGTCTGGATCTGTCTCTAGGTGGTAGTGGTGACCATCTTACAATGCTCCTGATCATAGTGGCGGTGATCTACAATGCTAGTTGAATATGTGATAATGAGGACCAAGTCCCCAACCTTTATTTTTTATTTATGTGCATGGTTTGATGTTGGGTCCCAAAATATTGGCTAAGGATGAGAAAGCATGTGGGCACATGGGACCTAGTTGAAGAAGGGCACACGGGGTTGAAGGTGCACAGGGTTTTGTAGGACACATGATGCACGCGCAAGGCAAGACAGGTTTTGGACTTAGCCATATTCAGCGTCCCATGAAGCATGTGAGAAAAGTGTGACCCTTATAGTATGCAGAATGGATAAGGTGCCAGCCTGGTGATTGTAGGATCAAAAAGGGAATATTCCATGCATGTGATGGAAGGTTCCAGAAGAGCATCATTACACAGAGTGGAGAGCTTGGATCAAAGAAGGCATGCTCCATTGGAGGACCACTTGGACACTTGGCAACTGATCTGTTACCTTAGAAGGCATGTCGATGAAGGTAGGAAAGCTATATATTGAGGTGCACGGGTAGCAAGAAGGATATATAGAATAGAGTGTGAATAGTAGATAGAGGCATATACATGGAGCCATCCTGAGAGAGTAGTGAGCTGGAAAAGAGGTGAAATTCTAAAGAGATCTCATGGATGATTCTATGGGTTGGGGTTAGGAAAATATAGGAGTGATGACACATTTAGAGGGATGGGTCTACATTCATTTTTGTAATATGATGAACATAGTATGGTCTTGGTGCATGAATTTTCTCTGCATTGTTATATGAGGGTTTGTTATGACCTCAAGGGATGTAATGCAATTATTAAACATGTTAATATGAATATAAGGCTCTATTCTGAATCATATATGTGTTCATGAGCATAATCCTTGTGCATTTCCTTTATGTATGAATCAATTATATTTGTTGCTTGTTATTTCTCTTTTCTGGATGCATTGAGATGACAACTTGTCCTAGGTTCACATAATGATGCACAATTCTTTCCTATCCACTTGCACTTAAATATCTGTCATAAAATTATGCATTCTCACAAGACTCACATAAAAGAGAGGCTCGGTGCCCATGCATGCCTCGGGGTGAGCGCCCAGTGTACGCTAGGTGATAGGCCAACACACATGGGATTAGACTATTTATCTAAGGGTATAAAAATGACTACATCTTGGTTCCATTGTCGAGACCTCGTTTTGAAGTTGTTGTGAGAAATGACATGCATCTTTGTCCCTATGATGCATGATGACAAAATGTCTGACCTTGGAAAGTTTTGAAACATGGTTCAAGAGCACAGAGGATGAGTTTGCTCAAATATTCGGCATTGGAGTCGAGTTTTATGCACGTAGATGGTGCTGTCACCTCTCAAAATTTCCCTTCTTTCTTCAAGACAAATTTTCAAAATTTTAAAGAAGTGTCCTTTAAAAGTGTTTAAGTGAAAGGAAAAGTTCAAAAAATTAGAAATTTTTTGTCTTTGGGGTCATTTTTAATGTTTTACGGCTAAGTCAGGCATTTTTGTCCTGAGTGTCCCAAGTACAGGCGGGCCTCCTATTCACTCATTTACCACTTTAACCACATTGCTTTACCATCAGCTAAGTTGGACATGTTTTTCCTGCGTGTCCCAAGTGTTGTCGAGCCTCTTGTTTGCTGATTTTCCACTTTACCCACATCACTTTACCGTGGGAAAAATCGGCTCCACGTGTCCCAAGTATAGGCGGGCCTCCTGTTCACTAATTTTCCACTTTACGCACATTGCTTTACCATCGGCTAAGCTAGACATTTTTGTCCTGCGTGTCCCAGGTGTCGTCAAGCCTCCTATTCACCGATTTTCTGCTTTACCTGCATTGTTTTACGATCGGTAAAATCGGCTCCGCGCATCCCGTGTGTCCCTGCATACCATGAACTGTTTGGGCCAATTTGCTCTGATTTTTCCACATTTCACCTTTTTTGAGTTGGCGTGGGAGTCATTTATTGCGCATTCCTTGTCTTCTCCATTCATCCATTCGAATTCATGGCTATTTAAAGGAGTGTAACTGTTCTTTCATTCACGCACTTGCTTGGTCATTCTCTCCTGCTCGCGTTCTTACAAAATAAGTCATTGTTCATGCATGTGCATATGTGTTTTCTCTTGCAAGGATTGTTTGAATTTTACTACACTCAATCAAAGGTTATTTCTCTCCTTATCTCCGTCACAATGAAGATTCAATACAAAGGGCACGAGCATCTCTCCTCGTTAGAAACATTTGTGCCCTATGTCAGGGATAGTGAAGCTCAACACCTCAACCTTGATGAATTTTGGAGAAGGCTTGGATGCGATAACCTACTCCTATCACCCAATTAATCAAAGATAGTGGAATTACATTTGTAGGGGGTTTCCTTATGTCTTTCCAGAACGTTGATACTGTGCTCACTTACGGGGTATGTTTCAATCTAGAATCCAAGGGGATTGTTGATATCCATGGTGAAGTGGTTGTACGACTGGATTTCGATGCTATTTGTGCTGCCCTACGCATCCCAGTGGTGGAAGATGCTCATACCGTCACTCTTGCTCAAGAAAAAACACTATTTGACCATGAAAGTGATGGATACAAGGGTAGGGTAGCTAAATCATGGCTAAAGAACCCTAAGAAGGGAGCATCTAGAATTTCTAAGTCATTGTTTAGGGTTGATTTTAAGGGAGAACTTTTAGACATCATCACTCTTCTAGCTAGGATCATGGGAATTCCCTCTACAAATGAGTTTCACTGCTGGATGTGTCCCTGTACGACGGAAAAGTGACATGCGAGCATGGAATCTACAAGCGACTCTTCCTCGCACCCGACCTCCCGAGGTCGTGCCGAGACAGCCGGTGGGTATGGAATATGTATGGGATGTAGACAAACTAATTAGGCAATCTAATGTCTTCAATATGCACTAGTGGAATTTGTGAATCTAAGGCAAAGAAGGCCCTCCTAACTTGAACTAGTGTGATAGATTGGTCAGCAAGGATGACTGCTCGAAGGCTCCAATCAATATTGAGCTCTGGCGTGATTCGATCTATAGGTTGTGGAATACGTGGAAAATGACCCGGGATAGTTTCATGTATTTCTCCGGACAGGGTCATATGGTGGATGGTAAATATAGCCAATTCTATGGACGATTCTCTGGCCTAGTCCAGAATTCCCTAGCTCTGTTAGCTGCTGTGTCTAGCAAGGATAATTGTTCGATGATGATAGGTGGAAGTGGAGTAGACCGGAATACTAGTGTGCGTAGGCCAGTGTCTATGTCTAATTCTCCTATGGATTCGTTGGGCTGTGGGATTTGTGGATCACAACCGTAGACTCTTAGTTGTTATGGACCTGTTATGGTCATGCATGGAATCAAGTCCTAATCCCTAGTATCCAGTAATCGTATGCTTTCTCAGCTTTTATATTTAGGATCAATAACTGTGTGATTTTCTCAGAATATCTTACAGGCGTTCTTGCAACATGGATTCTTAGGCTGTTATCTATATCTGTAAGAGTGTCTCCTTCACCTGGCTGTGGGACCAAAGGATCACAACCAAAGGTTTGTTCTCTTTTGAACCCTTCTACAGTCATATGAATGTTGTCTAGTGTAATCTGTAGTTCGGTTGATTTGACCAAAACGTGTGTGCTTGGTCATCTTCTACGTTTAACCCAGTCAATTGGGAATTGATTTCTTGCAAGCTTACCATTGTTCGGAAGACTTGAATCCTGAGATTTTGATCTATATCAGTTATTGTTGTGATGAGATTGGGTTGAGGCATGATTGGCTCGAATACGTATTCTCTGGGCTCTCTAGGTCCCGTGATTGTCATACAAAACAACAAAGTAAAACGAACTACAGTAAAATGAAACTTAACTATGTCGAATATACCTATATATGATTTCTCTATTTTTTTGTGTTTTCTAATGAACTTTACGAATTTAAGAAAGCAGCTATTTAAAATATCTAGAAATGACAACTAAAATAATCAATTTAAAACAAACAAAATAACCGAGTGTAGCTATTTGTCTGTGTAATTTGTAGATCTATTCTAAACAATAAAATAGCTTATCCAATCTATTTGCAAGATTCTCAATCCTACCTCAGAAGTGAGAAGTGAATCATAGTTTCTCAGAAACTATCAATCCCCACAGCTTCCCTGGTAACATCGAGAATAGAATTTACTGAAATAAAACAATTAACTACTCTATTTGATATGATTCTAACTAGAACTTTGAAAGCTAGAACTTGGATTCTGCATAACAGTGTCGAATCCGATGGTGTGTGTGATCTTGTCCCCTCAGTGTGATCTCCTCGTTCCTTCATGTTCACGTGGATCCAGAAAAGCGTGTAATGCTAGCATCAACAGAAGTAGATATTGGGACAAAGGCAGCTCATAATACAGACTGAATACAATGCGAGTAAGAGAGGGATAGTGCAAGAGTACAGGGCTTGGCTTATGCAATTCCTAGCGGGATCTATTGTGAGTCATGCAACATGAAGCATCCAGAACCTAAAACTATCCTGTTTAAGGAGAAAAACCTGTAACTTTAATGGCTTCCTAAGATATTCTACTCCAATGGATTGGATGAAATAACAACACTGCCTGCACAAGATGGATTTGTGGCTTACCAACAATAAAACAATGCTAACAAAGCATGCAATGAACTAAACTATGAATCCTAAGCAAAATAAAAGACTGAATTACTGAAATGAGAAGATGAGAAGTGAATGAGGGGCCATTTTCTTGAGCACAAGCCAACTATTTATAGCATTTGCATTTACCCAAGGTAAAAGCCAAATGGAACACTTAAACTATAAACAATGGCAAAACACTATTCCAGGGAATCAGAATCATAAATACAAGCTTATGGTGGGTGAAAGAAAGCTGGTAAAACGTTGAATTTACGTGAGTCATGTTAAAAGAGCTTTCCAGAAAACGCGTAAAGGACCGCCGCCCTGAGCAGGGCGCTGGTTACAGGACCGCCACCCTGTTCAGGGCGGCGGTCACGAGACTGTCGCCCAGGTAGGGCGGCGGTTTCGTCACTGAAGAGAAAAAGGCTAAGAAAAGAGGGGAAAGGGAAAAACAAAGCACGCGGGGGCTAAGCGAGGCATGCAGGATGTTAACGCACACTTGGAGAGCTTTTCTTGATCCTGAACACCTTGCGAGGAGACCTGTATCATCATTGGGGCACGTGTCACGTTGTTCTGGCAGTACAGTACCTTACAATTTTGGTTACGTACATATTGCCCCCTCGGATAAGCGTTTTAGCCATGACGAGGCATAAAACGGTGGGTCCGAGTATGGCGGTCCCGAAATGGGAAGTTAGAAGTTATACCTGATACATCCGTGTGTTGAAATGATGCCATCCAAAATTCCCGTTACCTGCAAAACGAAAAGAGAACTCAAGTGCAGATAGACACAATAGTTTGAAAAATAAATGCTAAAATAATAGGGAATGAGAATGTACCATTTGTGCGGGGATAGGAACTTACCTCCGTCAGCGCTCCAAACCTGTGAAAAATTCATTTTAAAACGAATCAGAGCGCTATATATATGAAAGTGGGCCCATTTTCCTATTCATTTGCTTGAGTCGATTTGATTGATTTTGAGCTCTGGGACCCATGGTGACGGTTTCTTGCGTGAGTAGAGTCAAAATGTCTGTGACGAGATAGTGATCATGCCTCCACGTGTGGCACATCGACCCATGAGATCACAAGTTAGTTTTCTTCAGTTTATCCTTTTTACCACCTTAAATTTGAAATGCTAAATACTTTGTCATGGGGGGGTAATTTTTGAAAATGTTAGTGTTGAAAGGTCCACCTAGGGGGGGCGCCTACTAGGTAGGCTTTGTTTTTAGGTAAAATGGTCATTTTTTACATTTTTTAGGCTTTTTAAATTTAAAAACCCGCGTGGGTTTTTAGACCATGACCGCTGCCCTGCCTAGGGCGGCGGTTACATGACCGCCGCCCTGTTCAGGGCGGCGGACCGCCACCCTTAAGGCAGCGGTTACAAAACCGCCCCCCTGCTCAGGGTGGCGGTTTTGCACAGAATGCAAAAGGAACCTCTTTTTGAGATTGTGTTTGTATTTTTAGCATTTCTACGTGCTTTCATGATTTTTCTAGTATTACTTGGATGCTAACTTGCTTTGTTTTATGTGTTTTTGGGTGTATGCAGGCGAGAGAGGAGTATATCCGGTGGAGTAGAGAGAGGGAGTGTGATTGGCTCCCAGGGGTTCTAGATGCCCTCTCACAGGATGAGGAGGACACTCTTCAGTGGGCTGGGATACTACGCATTTCACGCGTGCCCCATGTTACACCATCTAGTCACATCCTTTGTGACTTGTTCTCATACTGGGATGCAGATCGGAACACCTTCCGATTGCCAGGGGTCCGCGGTGAGTGGACTATTACACTGGAGGACGTCTATTGTATTCTGGGGGTCCCGATCATCGGGAGACGACTCACCCTAGAGACGGCAGGCTCACGGGCACAGATTGCACAGTGGGCCACATATATGGGAGATGCAGTCATCTCCACTGGGTCGAAGAAGGGGGTGAGAGTTCGATCTATTCCTTCTTTTCCCATCCCCCTACTTCGCCAGGCCATCATGGGGATCCTTGCCTCGAGACTGATCGGGGACAAGGGAGGAGATACATTATTATACTGCTAGTCCCCCATTATTACACAGATAGAGGGGCATGGTCGGATATATGCCTGGGGAGCAGATATTCTTGGGACCACCTACCACGACTTATACAGGGTGGTCTGTTTACAAGGGCAGTCCTTGAGCCATCCGACCCTAGTCATGAGTTGGGTCTATGAGCATTTCATCCCTTATGGTAGGGGTGTGGAGGTGGCAGATCCTGGAGCTGTGAGAGCAGCCAGATGGACAGACATGTCGGTGCTTAGAGCACCTCATCAGCCAGTTGCCTCCCTGACTACTGCCGACATGGAGGCCACACCATACCAGACTATGGCAGGCATATGGGGTGAGGAGGCTCTTACCTTGATCTCCTGCTCCACGATAGGGCAGCTTATTGATAGAGTGGGGCGAGTGGAGATGCACCCCTTTGGCCGTGTTCCTCAACAGTTTGGCTTACCATACATGGGTATGCTTCCCCCAGTGGCGCCAGTATACAGATCAGTCTGAGAGGCCAGAGGGGGGCCTAGAGGCCGGGGTTGGACAGTGGTTACTCCTGGCATTCCTATTACAGCCAGGAGGATAGTTCGTGCCAGAGGGAGAGCCGGTGCGCCTCAGGACACCTTTGCTTCAGATTGCACGCAGGTCCTGCCCATAGCAGCGATGACCCCATTGAGGTAGACTCTGAGTCTGAGGAGTTTATGGGGGAAGAGACAGAGGAGGAGACCAAGGACAGTGATCCTGAGTGGCACGATACCCAGGATATCATGCAGGCGGAGAGGGCCGAGCAGAGTGCAGAGAGGGTGACTCTGGTTTTAGAGGAGCCACTCTCCCAGGGCCATGGGGAGGATGAGTCTGTTGCGGGGTGTTACGTTGCTCCAGCCACAGGAGCAGCCCCTCAGTCGGTAGTGGCATCCGTGGCGGGCGCTGATCCCATAGATCCATCTTGGAGGCCTGGTGATCCGAGTAAGTTACCCTCTCTCCCTTCTAGTGTTTGTTTCTTTATTAGGATCTCCTTAGTTACTATCTTGTATCTTTTAATTTCTTGTTTGGTTTCTAATTTGTTTTCTCCTTTGTTTGTAGAGACCGCCGATGAGTGGCGGGACTTGATTCGCAGGGTATGCACTGATACCCTGATGATCCCATGGAGAGGACCCGCAGAGCTGTCCGTGGATGCTGGGGAGCCCTCAGCAGCCGGTAGACATACCGACATCTTCGCTCCAGTCTGGCATGTGGCCAGGATGGTATCGACCCTTCACACAGAGTTAGCGGGGTACAGGATGGCTGAGCGCTTGATGAGGAGCCATTCTCGTGGTGAGACTGCGGCTGCCCCTCGGGATCCTGAGCCCTCCGTGCATTCAGAGCACCGGCGTAGCCGGAGTCCTAGGTGTGGGCGTGCACCTTCAGAGGGGTCTCGTAGGGATTGAGAAGCCACTTGGCTCTCGTAGATTTTGTACTATATATTCTTTTGTATATCCCGGGCTCTTTGAGTGTTTTGACCATGCTTAGTGCATGATGGCATTGTATATAAACGTTGATCATTTATATATATGTATTCGTTCTGGATCAAAATCTTGGCATTCATGGCTTTCTTTCTATTTCCAGTTTCCTCATGTATGCTATGATGTATGTTTATATGTTTCTTTTAGAATATATGCAATGGTGAACAAATGATGCAAGTGTTTTACTTTCCTTTTGTGTTTCATGATGCTGATATATGATAATGTAGATATAATGTGATTTTGAATCTTAGTTTCTGTAAGCAATTTTGGATACTTCATGTTTGTTTTGGCAAAGTGATGAAAATAAACCGGTACGATGAACAGATAAACCTGCCCCTACCCCCCAACTCCACGCAACTAGTAAGATGCGAGGGCTTATCACCAAGAGTTGGGAAGGGCGCAAGTTATGAGGTGTAGTGAAATGATAGTGATGAAAGACAGACAAAGCTTTGGTGGAACCAAATTAGGACACCACAAGTCTACTCCACTCGAGTGACTTCATAGTTTTGGATGCAACTTGCTTTGCGGTTTATCCATACTTAGACCCGTAGATGGCCACATAGTAGACAAAATCTGGGTTTTTAGGATTTTAACTCTCTTGGGATTTTGAACATCTGATTCATTTGTTTTTGACTCAAAGTTTCAAAGTTTGAATTGTTTGTGTATGACCTTTTGCATTTATTTGTCAAGAGGACCCCCTACACTTTGCCCCATGCTACTAGTAAGAAGCGTGGGTTTATCACCGTGGGCAAAGCATAGGTGAGTAAGGGCATTTCCATCCTTTCCCAACCCTACGTCACTAGTAAGAGACACAAGCTCATCACCAAAGGTTGGTGGGGCAAGGAAATGTGTAAAATTAAAATTTTCTGTTTGATCAATGTTTGACTTCTTTATTTGAGTAAAATGTCAATGTGTGTTTATTTCCAAAGAGATATACATATGGGATAGATGTGACACCATGAAGCTTCTAGAATAGACCATAGGCAAGACACCTACCCTAAGAAGAAACCAACAGTGAGAATAAACTTGTAGATCTTGGTATGGTTACCATTAAGACTTTGTCATGTCTAGCTTTATTTGATAAAATGATTCTAAGATAATTTGATGATATCATGAAAATGGAGAAGTATGATTAGAGAGTTTATGCCAACAACATCATGAGTTTGTAATGAATTGCTTTGAGAATAGATTCCTTGATCACAATTTGTGTACGAAACAAGTGGACAATATGATCCTAATCTATATGAAAATGCAATGTAGATAGATATATAAGTAGTGCTAGCTACTTACGCATAGAAACGCTTGAGGTGAAGGGAATTGACTGTTTCACCAAATTCCTCACCTTCTAGCGTACATAAGAGGTATGCACCATTTCCATAGTCCTTCATGACTCGGTATGGGCCCAACCATTTAGGCCGGAATTTCCTTCACTTCGCCGGTCTTCTTGTCGATCCGGCTATCTAGCCTTAGAACTAGATCACCTTCATATATGTCGCGTTCATAGACTTTCTTGTTATATTGCCAGCACATCCGGTCAGCATAGACTCTATGACGTTGTTCAGCATCTAACCTAGCTTCATCTAGGATTTCTAATTGGGAGAGACGTGCTTCTCTATAAGCGTCTTCATCCAGAATCCCTTGTAATGAAATGCGGAGACTGGGTATTTCAACCTCGAGTGGGAGAACTACCTCTGCCCCGAATACTAGCGAGAAAGGAGTTGCTCCCGTTGGTGTTCTTATTGAGGTTCGGTGGGCCCATAAGGCCGGATATAACTTTAAGTGCCAATCTCGTTTGTTTTCTTTCACCGTTTTAAGGAGAATAGCTTTTAGTGTTTTATTCGTCACTTCAGCCTGTCCGTTGGCTTGAGGGTAATACAAGGAAGTCGTATGATGGCTTATCTTAAATTTATTGCATAGTTCACACAACCTCTTCATTTTAAAAGAAGTTGCATTATCAGAGATAATGATTTACAGGATACCGTACTGTGTAAATTATTTGGTTCAAAATGAACTTGGCGATTACAAAACCAGGTACAGTAGTAAGAGGCATAGCCTCTACCCATTTGCGTAAAATATTCGGTGGCCGTGATTATTAAACTATGGCCATCTGTGGATGAGCAAGAGAATTTCCCTATTAAATCTAGGCCCCATGTAGAAAAGGGCCATGGAGTAGTGATTGGTTGTAGAGCTTCGTGACTCGGCATATGGATCTCATGGGAGAATTCTTGGCACTTATGACACCTACGTATGAACTCTACTGCGTCGTCGTTCTAGAGTAGGCTTAGAAATAGCCCATTCGATGTATTTTACGAGTGGTGGCATGACCAATTTCGAAGTGGCCTCCACACATTCCACTGTGGGATTCATGGAGAATCTTCTTGGATTCTTTGTGTCGAACATCTTAGGAGCATTCCATCTAACGCTTTCTGATAGAGATGTACTTGCTCTATAATGATGTATTTAGCTACGATAATATGTAATTGCCTTCTTTGTTGTGGTGTAGCTCCTTCTGGATATGTATGGTCCATGATATAATTAATGATATCAGTGTACCATGGACACTCAGAGATAGAGGGTCAGGTTTCGATGTAGTATACGCACTCATCTGGAAAATCTAAATCTACTAAATTGCCTCCATCTAATGGGTTATCAGCTAACCAATCTGCATGATTTTTCCTTTAACCGACTTCTAATTTACAAATGTTAATTCGAATTCCCCCATTAAGGTTATAAAACATCCAGCCTTTTTAGACAAGGACCCTTGTGTGATGGAAAGTTCGTTAAATGGTCCGTTTTTACCATGACCCTTGTTTCTTGATTTAGCATATAATGTCTTAGGCGTTTGGTTGCAAAAACTATGGCGAGGCATTCTCGTTCTGCTTGGGTATAATGTGTTTCATAGTTCGAGAAATGAACTTGGCTAATGAAATAAATCACGCGTTCTCTCTTGTCATCATCTTCTTGAGCTAGTATGCAGGCTAGCGAGACATTGGTAGCTTGTGAGTATAAAATTAACGGGCGATCTAACTTAGGTGAGAATTAGTGTAGGTGGTGGCAACAAGAAATTCTTAACTGGGCGTGGAAAGCTTTATTGCAATCTTCAGTCTAATCGATGCTATAGTATTTCTTGAGTAAATTGTTGATTGTATGTATGGCAAAACTTAAGTCCAGGATGAATCTTCGGATTGCACCCAGCTTTCCGAGAAATAGACCTGATTCCAGATTCATCCGAAGGTGGAACCATTTCGAGGACCTCCCAAATTTTGGTTGGGTCAACATCTATCCCTCATGATGATATGATGTAACCTAGGAGCATTCCCTCCTGCTTACACCGATAGACGCACTTGCTCTAGATTTAGCGTGACTTTGTACTCTATCAGCTATGATAGATATGTAACGCGCCTTCTTTCCGTTGCATGTGTCAGCAACACTTCTTGGCCTTAGCGTATAAGTCATCTATGATATAATTCCACAATTTTATCAATGTAAAAAAGGGACATTTAGATGATCAGAGGGTCGCTGGTTTTGATGTAGTATACGCACTCATTTTTGAGACCAAATGGCATGACAATCATAGCAAAAAGATCACCTCAAGGAGTTATAAATGTGGTTATCATCTTGATCTTGTTCAGATCTGTTGATTTGATTTTATCCCGAGAATCTGACTTCAAGATTTACAAATTTTCAATTCGAGCGGTCCCATCAACAATGGCATCAATGGTTATGGCAACGTCCAAGTCTTCTTTAGGACAAGGACCCTTTTTGATGTCTCGGAAAGTCTATGTAAATGCGTCTATTTTTACCATGACTTCTTAAGAACTTGATTTACGCATATTAGATGTCCATTAGGCGTAATCGGTTGGCATGATGAATCCTACTTGGCGGAGTTTTATTACCTCGTCTCTTACCATGGGTAGCTAACGTGGGTTTCATAGTCGAGTCAACGATTTGGCTAATGAAATAAATCACGCGTTCTCTCTTGTCATCAGATCTTCTTGACAAGATTGTAGGCGACCGCGATGACATGGGGTGTAGCTCGTGAGTCATTTCCTTATAATTAAAAGGTGCATACAGCCTTAGGATGTTCATTGAGCATCTGAGTGTGTGATTTCAACTTCCTCTGGGGTTAACGACTTAACCTAGCATCAAAAGCCTTGGTTGCAGTCTTCCGTTCCAATGTTAATATCTATAATATTTCTTTGAGTCAAATTGTTGATTGGATGAATGGCGAAGCTTAAGTCTGGGATGAATCTTCGGATTGCACCTAGCTTTCCGAGAAATGACCTGATTCCAGATTCATCCGAAGGTGGAACCATTTCGAGGACAGCCCAAATTTTGGTTGGGTCGACATCTATCCCTCGTGATGATATGATGTAACCTAGGAGCTTCCCTCCTGTTACACAAAAGACACATTTTTCTGGATTTAGCGTGACTCCGTATTCTATCAGACATGAGAGAATGAAGCGAGACAGGTCCCGCGTCCATGAATGAGGCGCCTACAGGAGTGGATAGGAAACCATAGTCGGAACGTACGTAAGCGCCTATCGCCATTCTTCTTGATAACACAGTGCTGACCTACGATGTTTTAGATACCCGCTTGGGGTGGCGCCTACGTATTAGCCTTTTCGTCCACGTCGGAATTCGCAGGCATGGGAAATTGCGGCTCTAAGTGGTCCTGAGGCGTGCTTTAATCCGTCATCGACGCCTCATTCGCCTAGGGGTTTGTACAATGAGAGTCAGACCCGAAGCCACCCCCACAGACGCAGTGAACGTCATGGCGGGTCCTGGATGCTATTGTTCTGCTTATTCAACGGCGCTGTGCTCCCCTATCGCACGATTTAGTGAGCGAGGTTGGTGCAACTGCCTGCCCGCGAATTATCGCGCGATCGGCGGTCTCTGGGCAAATCTGACGCTTGAGCGGACGACTGTGCCAGGACACTGACGGCCCTGATCACGTGAGTTCCTCAATGGCTACCTTATCACCGAGAGCCGGGATAGCACAACGGCGGGCATTCGACCCATTTACTCAGGTGATATGCAATGGTTCTCGTAGCCACTCATGAGATAGCCTCAGGAGACCTAAAGGATTTCGGCACTATTTCTAGCAGATCCTGACTGGGCTGTTATTAAGAGGACCCTAGTTATTGTGTACCATGCATAGGCCCTTTCTTGTGGTTTGCCGGCTTTGCAATTCCCGCGGAAAACATGGCGGATTAATATCACACAATCAAGGCTTGGGCTGCGGTTTAGTACGTACCCTAACGACTCGGGATCGGGAGACCATGACTTCAACAAAAATAGTCGACAGGTGAGCTGCGTGATGTAGAGGTAAAGCGATCTGAGGAACCAACGTCCTTCCAGCGCGATTGTTTCTTTCAGGACTGTCGACGAAATCGCATAGGGTTCGACATATTGCCTCGAGGGAAGATCCATACATGTGTTATTCCGAAGTCGGAGATGAATGCGGATTAAGGACAAATCTATCATATGATAAGAGAGATGTAGTGCCGCATAGGTGTTTAAGTAATCCAAAGTGGCCATATCACTATCAACATGGTCTAGGATAGTAGATTCATTTCCGTTTAAAAGAGAATTTGTCATTGTCTTTATCAATGGTTCATCATGAAAGGATACCATGAAACGGGTATCCTCTAACTCATTGCTTGGAGTAAAATGTGATGCTGAAGTTGCTATTGAATCGGCGAGAAGATTTTTCTCTCACGGGATTGCTTCAATTGATATGAAGTCAAGCTCCTTGCTTAAATCTAATACAGCTTTTTTGTAAAGTTGTAAGTGCTCGGCTTTGGTTTCATATGCCTCAGAGACTTGGTTTGCTACTAATTGCGAGTCTGCTAAGACTCTGATGTTATCAACACCAATTATTTTAGCTAAGATGAGGCCAAGGAGGAGGGCTTCGTACTCAGTGCCATTGTTTGTGCACTCGAAATTTAGTTTAAAGCCAAAAGGTAAGACTTTTCCTTCATGGGAAATGAAGATTACACCTTCCCCCGCTCCGTAATGGCATCTAGCTCCATTAAAATGGAGTGCCCAATATTCGACTGGGAATATGGACACTGGAATATCTGTTGTGTTTGCATATTCTACTTCCACCATACATAGATCCTCTGCTGGAAGAGAGCCAATGCCTAGGGAATATCATATGCCTACTTAATCAAATGGTAAGAATATTGGAAGATCATTTTCCAGCAGTTTAATGATTTTTGCAGTAGTTCCTAATGATACTGCTTCTACAGTGTTAGCCTCATCTTTGGGGGTTGGGGTTACTTTGGCTAGGCTCATAGTTTCAAGATCTGTCGTAGGTACCAACTTTTCTTTTTTTTTGTGTCGGTAGGTTTATTAAGTTGGTTTGTTGGGAGTTCAAACTCCGACGTGTACACCTGGTCTTTTCTTTAAGTCAGCTAGGTGTACATCAAATGGTTTTGGATCACCTTTGGCCACGAATACCTTTCCTAAATGTAAAAACCTTACTTCTTGAAATAGTGTAGAAGGGATTTCCTTCATGCGGTGTATCCAAGGTCGGCCGAGGATCATATTATAGTTAGTTTCCCGATCTATAATATAAAACTCAGTCAAGATGGTTTTGGGTCCTAAGGTGACCGGTAATATTATAGTTCCAACCGAGGTGGCTTTAAGACTATCATAGCCCCTTAGTGTATTTCGAGTTGTGGAGCAATTGGTTTCTCCATACCCTAGCTTTTGGAGGAAAGAGAAGGGGACTATGTTAACTGCCACCCCATCGTCAACCATTGCACGCTTTACATAGTTGTTATAAACCCATACTTGCAAATGTAAGGTTGGATCACCTCGGCGTGCGATCTCAGCATCTATCGGCATTTTGTTTATCTCGAATATGAATTCGACATCCCTATCTGCCTGCCCTGGAGGATGAACATCAAATTCCACATGATTTACCTGTGTTTCAGGCGGTGGAGTGATGTTAATTAGATGACCTAAACCTAATTCTTCTAAAAGAGCAGCCCTGTGGGCAGGAGAGTTCTTTAGTAAGTCTAAGAATGAAATGTGCGAGAAGGTTTTTGTTAGGTCGTTAATCAAATCATAGGCTCCCACAGGTTTTACTACAATTTGTTGGATGTCATCTGCCTCTGGCAGGTGGCTTGGACTTGGCTGAGAGAAATACTCTCGTGTCCTTGTTATAGCTTCGATGGGCAGCTCAGCGTCTAACTCCACTAAACCGACTACCTTGGGTGTGACTGTGGGGGGGAGAGAAACCGACTACCTTAGGTCGTGGCTGACTTCCTAGTTGCAGCGCAACTAATGGATTTAGCGAGGTCGAGGCTTCATAATCATTATTTCCTATCATTACACCCTTGTTCGTCCCAGTTAGATTTAGCCTGTTGTTATCGTGATTTGGGAGTGGATCATTAAAGATCTTCAGGGGTGCGTTTTGAGGGGAAACTGCCCCTGAAAAGGTACTTGACGTTGGTGACGTAGGATCTGCTAAGAACATATCCATAAAAAGTTGTTTTTGTTCATCTGGCAAGCGTTGCATGAATTTATTGTAGTCACGGCACGTTCTAGTGTCATGGCCCCGAATTTTGTGGAAACCACAATACGAATTAGGATTGTAATTCCTAGTTTGTTGGTTTGATGTGTATTGTGGCCCAAAATTTTGATCAAACCGTTGTCTATTAAAATTTTTCGTTTGTGGTCTTTGGTTTGAATTCTGGTTTTGGTACCTAGTTGAATTTTGGCTTGGACCCTGTATGGGATTTCACCGTTGTTGTTGTTGTTGTTGTTGTGGATGATTAAAATCCACTGCATTGATTGTCGGGGTAAAGTTGTTATTTCGTTGGTTGTTTATTTGTGATGGAGTATTGACAACATTTACCTTCTTAGGCTGGTCGGTTACTCCATCTGTTGTTACACCCCAATTTTTGTTAAGGATTTTAGGTCCTTGATTGATGTTCGTGGTAGTAGGATAAGTTGTAGTGTTTTGGTTGGGGGCGATTAACCTCCCATTTGCTCCATATGTTTTGCGACCACTATCAATTGCTGCTTGATCTATTCGAAGAGCACTCTCCAGTACTTCATCATAAGTTCTTAATGGGAACTTCTGGACTTCTTCCTTCACTTCTCTATTAAGCGAATGAAGGAATAAATCACATAGTTCCATTTGATCCATATTTGGAGCACTTGCCGAAGAATAAAGAACGGTACGCCACCTTTGGATGAAATGGGCGACAGATTCGTTGTGGTCTTGTTTGATGTGTAAGAACTCTCTGATTCCTGTTCTTAATAATTTGTTCATGTCGAAGGCCTTGATGAACTCTGACACGAGTTGTTTGAATGAATGTATGGAAGCCTCAGGTATTCTATAATACCAATCGAGAGCGATGCCTTCCAAGGTTTTTGGGAATATTTTAGCAACAACCCCATCCCATGGGAGTAGTTCTCGAATGGCCGTAGCGTAAGCTTTGATATGCGCGTTTGGATCTCCCTCTCCTTTGTATTTGGGAAAATCAGGAAGAGGTCTTGGAAGCATGACGCTTCGTATGGTGAAATCCAAGGGCTCTTTCAAATATTCTGAGTACGTCCCTATCGCATATGTTTCGACCATTGACGGTGCCTGTTGAGGGAGCGGTGGTGGGATGGTTTGTTGGTATGGCGCAGCGTATGCATTGGCAGGGGCATAAG
Organism: Taxus chinensis; assembly: GCA_019776745.2. Lineage (NCBI taxonomy): Eukaryota > Viridiplantae > Streptophyta > Pinopsida > Cupressales > Taxaceae > Taxus > Taxus chinensis. The sequence goes on along the minus strand of CM034150.1, from coordinate 588,474,739 downwards.
GAAGCCCCTGTGTTTGAGAAAACATGCCGGGAGAGGAGAACATATCCCCTTGTGGTGATTTGGAGTATATGTTTAAGTATGACGGGGTACTATCCAGGAATGGATTGTTCTGTACTAGACCGGGAGGAACAGTGCTAGAGATGGTGGGTCTAGTTGGCGTTTGTTGTGAATACTGAGGAGTCATGCCTAACGTGCCTACTCCTGTGAGGAGATCTACTTGGCTAGGATGGTGTGGAGGATTGGAACTTCCTGTTTGCATGAATTGTGAATTTTGACTTGCTTGGGCAAGTTCTAATCCTCTAACCTTTTCTACTAACGTTGAAATGATTTCATTTGGTGAAGTCACAGTGTTTTGCCATAGTGGCGTTTGTTGTATACCATGGTTTTGTATAGGCACGTGATACCCCGCTATGAACTGATCACTATCTTGCCAAGTTTCTCCGAGGGTATTTCCTATATGCAGTGGCATAGAGGTATTTTCTTGAAAAGAGACCTCGGGTTGTTTTTGTAAACCTCCTACAGGTGGATACATACTTCGAGAACGTTGGTCGTTCCTGGCATAACGTACCGAATATTCATCGTCTAAACCTTGGTATGAGTCTGATTGTCTACTAATTTGTGGTCTAAGTAGCATCTGAGGAGATGAACCAGATTCTCCGGTGAATGTCATATTGTTCGAGCCTGAAGGCTCTGTTTGTTGCGTTTGAGCGAGCTGATCTAACTCCTCAGTTTGAAATGATGAGTTATATCAGATTCTCAGAGTTTGTGTTGACAACTGATTAGTTGAATAGTTGTCGCCCCACACTGAGAGTGAGGGTGATGATTGTCTATTCTGTTGGGCGTAGTATGCCTCAAGACCCAAGAGGGGTCTGCCATATGTATCGAATCCCGACATATTCGGGGGGTATATGAATACCCGCAGAATAATGGGAAGGAGTGAAAGTGATGGTTAATGAATGACTAATGAGATGAAGAAGGTGAAAAAGTTGTTTGCTTCACGTCGGGTTCGCCAATTTTGTTTTGGTGAAGCTGATGTGAAGGTTAGTGAGGTACAGAAGGTGAAACAGTTGCTTGTTCACGTCAGGTTCACCAATTTTGTACGACGGAAAAGTGACATGCGAGCATGGGAATCTACAAGTGACTCTTCCTCGCACCCGACCTCCCGAGGTCGTGCCGAGACAGCCGGTGGGTATGGAATATGTATGGGATGCAGACAAACTAGTTAGGAAATCTAATGTCTTCAATACGCACTAGTGGAATTTGTGAATCTAAGGCAAAGAAGGCCCTCCTAACTTGAACTGGTGTGATAGATCGGTCAGCAAGGATGACTACTCGAAGGCTCCAATCAATATCGAGCTCTAGCATGATTCAATCTATAGGTTGTGGAATACGTGGAAAATGACCCGGGATAGTTTCGTGTATTTCTCCGGACAGGGTCATATGGTGGATGGTAAATATAGCCAATTCTATGGACGATTCTCTAGCCTAGTCCAGAATTCCCTAGCTCTGTTAGTTGCTGTGTCTAGCAAGGATAATTGTTCAACGATGATAGGTACAAGTGGAGTAGACGGGAATACTAGTGTGCGTAGGCCAGTGTCTATGTCTAATTCTCCTATGGATTCGTTAGGCTTTGGGATTTGTGGGTCAAAACTGTAGACTCTTAGTTGTTGTGGACCTGTTATGGTCATGCGTGAAATCAAGTCCTAATCCCTAGTATCCAGTAATCGTATGCTTTCTCAGCTTCTATATTTAGGATCAATAACTTGTGTGATTTTCTCTGAATATCTTACAGGCGTTCTTGCAACCTGGATTCTTAGGCTGGTATCTATATCTGTAAGAGTGTCTCCTTCACCTGGCTATGGGACCAAAGGATCACAACCAAAGGTTTGTTCTCTTTCGAACCCTTCTACAGTCATATGAATGTTGTCTAGTGTAATCTGTAGTTCGGTTGATTTGACCAAAACGTGTGTGCTTGGTCGTCTTCTACGTTTAACCCACTCAATTGGGAATTGATTTCTTGCAAGCTTACCGTTGTTCGGAAGACTTGAATCCTAAGATTTTGATCTATATCAGTTATCGCTATGATGAGATTGGGTTGAGGCACGATTGGCTCGAATACGTATTCTCTGGGCTCTCTAGGTCCCATGATTGTCATACAAAAACAACAAAGTAAAACGAACTACAGTAAAATGAAACTTAACTATGTCGAATATATCTATATATGATTTCTCTATTTTTTGTGTTTTCTGATGAACTTTATGAATTTAAGAAAGCAGCTATTTAAAATATCTAGAAATGACAACTAAAATAATCAATTTAAAACAAACAAAATAACCGAGTGTAGCTATTTGTCTGTGCAATTTGTAGATCTATTCTAAACAATAAAATAGCTTATCTAATCTATTTGCAAGATTCTCGATCCTACCTCAGAAGTGAGGAGTGAATCATAGTTTCTCAGAAACTATCAATCCCCACAGCTTCCTTGGCAATATCGAGAATAGAATTTACTGAAATAAAGCAATTAACTACTCTATTTGATATGATTCTAACTAGAACTTTGAAAGCTAGAACCTGGATTCTGTAGAACAGTGGCGAATCTGATGGTGTGTGTGATCTTGTCCCCTCAGTGTGATCTCCTCGTTCCTTTGTGTTCACGTGGATCCAGAAAAGCGTGTAATGCTAGCATCAACAGAAGTAGATATTGGGACAAAGGTAGCTCAAGACACAGACTGAATACAATGCGAGTAGGAGAGGGATAGCGCAAGAGTACAGAGCTTGGCTTATGCAATTCCTAGCAGGATCTATTGTGAGTCATGCAACATAAAGCATCCAGAACCTGAAACTATCCTATTTGAGGAGCAAAACCTATAACTTTAATGGCTTCCTAAGCTATTCTACTCCAATGGATTGGATGAAATAACAGCACTGCTTGCACAAGATGGATTTGTGGCTTACCAACAGTAAAACAATGCTAACTAAGCATGCAATGAACTAAACTATGAATCCTAAGCAAAATAAAAGACTGAATTACTAAAATGAGAAGATGAGAAGTGAATGAGGGGCCATTTGCTTGAGCACAAGCCAACTATTTATAGCATTTGCATTTACCCAAGGTAAAAGCCAAATAGAACTCTTAAACTATAAACAATGGCAAAACACTATTCCAGGGAACCAGAATCATAAATGCAAGCTTATGGTGGTGAAAGAAAGCTGGTAAAACGTTGAATTTACGTGAGTTATGTTAAAAGAGCTTTCTGGAAAATGCGTAAAGGACCGCTGCTCTGAGCAGGGTGGCAATTACAGTATCGCTGTCATGTTCAGGGCGGCGGTCACGAGACCGCCACCCAGGCTAGGGCGGCGGTTTCATCACTGAAGAGAAAAAGGCTAAGAAAAGAGGGGAAAAGGGAAAAATAAAGCACGTGGGGGCTAAGCGGGGCATGCGGGATGTTAACGCACACTTGGAGAGCTTTTCTGGATCCCGAAAACCTTGCGAGGAGACCTGTATCATCATTGGGGCACGTGTCACGTTGTTCTGGCAGTACAATACCTTACAATTTTGGGTACGTACAGTTCCTTTATCAATATCATTTGTGAAGGGAAGCATATTTTGAATTAGGGCAAAATAATTTATGAGAACCTAATGGAGTAGTTGATCACTCGTTCAAAGAACTCAGACATTCCATATGTCCTCCTATCTTATGTACACCATTGCAGCATCCACGGAATGGCTCAGTTTCTCTTTCGTCTGAAGATATAGAAGGATGCTTCTATATATGAATATTGTCCTCAATTAAGTCTCAAAGTTAGCAATCATCACTTAAGGAGAATTAATGATGCATTTTCACCATCTATATTGTGAGGCTTTTACAAGGAAATATTGACTCAAAGATTTTCCAGGGAAGAAAAGACGTTGATCTCTAAATATGGGAGTTTCTTCACTCAATTAACAAAGTTTTCATACATCACACTAGCTGGTTTTGACGGATATCCTCTAAATATTCCTATGTTTTGTAATGAAAAAATGACCTTTGTTGAAATTTACAGACAATTAGGACAAACTTCACATGACTTGCACAGAGATTAAAAGATTTTTGGCATTCATTTCCCTATCACCTTGGGAAATTTATATATGCAAGACATCCCTAGATGCTCATAACATTAATAGAACCATGTCTCCTCTCATCACTTCATACACTTCACAGCCTAGATCTTTCTTTGATATCAAGGGATATATTGCTAATAATTTTAGGATGGGTTTTTATCACCTTACAGATAATGAATATTGTTGGGCTGATTGTGTAGATGATTTTGAGGCCAAGAGAAGGTACTTTCGTAGAAATTATCTTCAACAAATCATAGTTTTCAATCTCTACAAAGTACTAGATAAGCTTCAGGATGATGATGAAGACATGCAATCCATTGAATATGAGATGTCCTTCAAACACACTCCTCTTGAAACCATTTATTGGTTTCTAAGAGAGCAGGATTATTTGAAAGAGGTGATCAACCGTGTTCTCTGTACAGAACCAAGCTCTGGTTTGATAAGAAGATGAAAACATTCAGGATGAGAAAAGTCGGGTGTTCTTGACAAGAAACTTACTCTCGTACGAAAGAATGAATCATATGCACAATGTTGAGGTGCCTGAACTAGTCCACATCCTTCCTGTTCAACAATGGTATACATGAAAAAAGGAAAGGTTTTCAAGTAAGAGCAAGATTGTAGAGGAAAAAGAAGAATTTCCTTTGGAGCAGCCATAGGATCCTATAGGGCCATAAGATATTGTTTAATTCGAGTGAGGATAACAAGTGAAGAGATCAAAGAAGAGGAAGAAGCCCCTGTCAACACTGCTGAGATCGAAATTAAGGTCCAAATTTATGATTCTCTAGGTTTGGTGGACTCTTCTTCCAGGAATATTTATGAAGATATGCCAACATCTCCATTGGATACATCTATGGTGAAAACATTGAGTGAAATGAGTACACTTTGCACTTGTACCCATTGCTCCTTCCACCTCTTCCTTTTCTTTTCCTTGGGTTCAACCATTTTCTTTGATAGCAAGAAAATTAGGTCTACTTCTAAAATTGTGGTTCCCAAGTTTTATGTTGTGGCAAGCTTTCTTGGCACCACTCGTCATAATCCTGATAAAGAAATAAAATATTACCTCAAGAATGGTGTCTGATTATAAGGGCCAACAATTCATGGAGATTGCAAATCCTAAGGTGTAAAAAGAGGAGAAAGACCTTGTAATTTTTTACTTGGAACTCACAAGGATTCCACTTGGAGAGTCAACACCTGAAAGTGAGGTTCATAACCTCAAAGAAACTATGACCAGAGTTATTTAATGTGTTGAGAAGGATAAACAAACTATGGAGCAATTGGAGGAACTAGAACCAAGTTCTTTCAAATTTTATAAAATCCTTGTTGGCAAAGGATAAGGTCTTGGATCCAACTCCACTAACCACTCTTCCACCTCCCATAGTTCTCAACAAGGATGAAGTTTAGACCATCAAAGATATTCATAAGTATGCCACCTATGGAAAGGCCTTTGAATCACTAGTTGATGATATGATAGTGGAAGGATTGAACTTCATTGAGGAGGCCTTCAAGTCATATGAGAAGGTATCCAAATTACAGTTGAAATTCACCACAAAACTCAGTGGCTTGGAGAAAGAGATGAAGTTATGGTGTGAATGCATCTAGGATCTCCATGTTTGATGAGTAGGACAGATGAGCAATGTCTTGTTGGTAAAGCAAGGTATTTGATGAGGCCAAGAGCAATCTGTCAAGACCCTGGGTTTTTAAGTGTTGAGTGGAAGATCAACGTTTTGGAGGAAGCATTAGGAGAACTGAAAAATATGTGGAAAAAATGAGAAGCTTTCAAGGCTTGTCATTCTGTCTACCTTCCAAGATATTCATTGTTAAATCTAGAATGAAGCCTCAGGTAATCACTTTTCTATACAGGAGATCAAGGCTCAGTTTAGAACCTTTGTCAAGGAAGATCTCTTCAAGGAAGAGTCAATGTCTAAAGATAAGATGAAGGAGGTATCTGCTCCCTTCAATCAGACTATCACTGAGGAAAACAAAGAGTTTCCTGAAAACATAGAGTTTGAGAAGGATATGGAGAAGTGCCTTGGTATATGGACTCATGCCACTTCTAACACCACCATCTCAAAGTGCATGGAGATAGATGAAGCATTGAAAATATTTAGACATCAGATTCTTAAGACAGTTGGCACTCCTAATCCTCCTTGGATGTTTCTACCTCTGGAATCCTAAAGACACTTCCTCTAATTTGAATTTTTGAATATTATGATGTAATATTTGATTAAGGACCATTCTAATTAATGTATTTCTTAAGTAGTCTTTAATCTCCTAGATTAAAATAAAGTTGGAACCGAAATGTAACTATTCTTGTACTATTTAATGGGTTCTCTATGCCATTGTTTGGGGGCTAGACTCTTTTTCTTTTGGAAATGTAAAGATAATTTAAAGTAATCAATATAGAAGAATTTCCCTTGTCTCTAATTTTCATCTATTGTCCTTTTCTTTCTTCGTCTAAAATTTGTGAATCATCAACCTTTCATGTTAAGAAACTTTGTGTTCTTATGATATGATTTCCAGAACTTTGTTCCTGTGGAATAATATCTGATGTTGCAAATGTGAATGATTCTATTCTATATCCCTCTTGCTCAAGTATGTGTAAGGTTATATTCTGCTATCTATATTACCTGAAAGTACTGTTATTTTCTTCCCTTTCAGTTTCTTTGTTCTTCCATTCTTATGTATTGATAATCTATATTGGTATAAAACATTTCAAAATATCAGAAGTCCTCATCAATATGAAAGTTTTATATTTGTATATAAGCTTTGTTGCTCTCTTTTCAATAAGGGAACCTCTCCCATAAAGAGGAGGGACTCGCTTGTCCCTTGATTGTTGATCACTATAAAGTGCTAATTCAAAAACCAATAGTTTTTGGTGACTCTACTGGGATTTCATTTCAACGTATCCCTTTCTAAATAAATTCAAGACCAATTTACAACCTAGACGGATCAAATATATACATGTGGTTAGATAACCCTTGGTTAGAAGATCCCCATTTTCAACTTCTGGAACATCAAGGCTTCTCTCTTCCTTTGGTGCAAGAAAGAATAGAAGAACTCAGTCTGCAAGCACACCTCCTACTAAAGATAGAGTTTCTAAGAACAAAAGTCCTCAAGATCAAACCAGTCCTAGCCTCCATGCTCTAGTACTTGTCAAGAGTTACAGTTCCCCTTTAATCAATATTTCCAAGGATGGCAGCACCATTGCCTTGGGGACAATGTGTTGGACCTCTTGCTCTTCCTCAACCATTGCACGAATTACCCAGGGGTAACAGGAAAAGTTTTCCTAAATTCTGAGGTGATAAAAAGTACACCCAGATGAACACATTGCAACTTTCATTGTAGCATGTGGGATTCTTGGGGTTGAACATGAGGATGTTTCTGTCAGGCTCTTTCATAGAAACATTGCAGGACAATGCCGCTGACTAGTTCTATCACCTTCTAGCTGGTTCGATTACTAATTGGACTACCATGACAACTTAGTTTGAGCAACGTTTCAAACCTGATGAAGATGTGCATGCCCTCTTGGCCCAAATTTCTCATATCAAAAAGGAGTCATATGATCCCATGAGGGAGTTTGTGGCAAAATTCAACAAGTTGATTCATAAAATTCCACAAGCCACCTCGTCCTGTAGATCAAATCCAAAAGTGCTTTTTCCTCAATGCTCAATTTCCTGAAGTAAGTTATGCACTAAGGAGGGATAATATTCCAACTCTGGATGATGATCAATGATTGGCTATCAGTGTTGAGGATGATCTAATCATGTTTGGTAAATTGAAAAGAGAACCCTCCAAGCCTAAAGCATATTCTTCTTCCTCCTCAGGAGCCAATTCTGATCAATTAGTGCAGAAGTTGGAAAATGATCTTATTGCTATCAAGAAACAATTGACTCAACATGCTCCTTACCAAGATATTCAAGGAATAATTTTTTAGCCTAGGAATCATTTTCCCTCTTCTCATCCTAAATTGGCTATTGAAGGCCCACCCATCAAGGTTCTGGTCAATGCAACATGTGAAGTTCAAGAACCTGATGATGAAGGAGGAGAATGAAGACTATGAGGAGCCTGAAGAAGAGGTTGATGAAGAACAGGAAGAGCTTGGTGATTCTCAAGTGAATTTCCTCACCGCTGAAGGTTTGGATGATGAAGATGAATACAATGAAGTAGTGGCAGATATGAATAGTGATTCATATGTTGTTATGACTTGGGAGAAAATGAATAGGAAGGAAAAAGTGGTACAGCTCTCTAAAAAATCTAAGGAGGCCCCTGTAACTATTCTGGTAATTGCAAGGAGAGGAGCCCCTATTCCCACTACCTCCACACAAAAGGTGAGTAATGCTAGTTCTTCTCCTTCTACCTCCACTTCCAAAACTTCTTGCCCTACAACTCCTAAACCTAATAAGTCCAAAGTTTCCCTCATTCCTAGTAGTGATGCCCCATCCACCTCTGGATCTTTTGATATCATTGACCACAGTAAGAGGACAAAGATCCAAATCTCAGAGGCAGAATTTTACCAGACTCACCCAAATGCTTTTTCCAAGGTGGTGAAATTCGTCAATTCCAAATCAAAAACTTCACCCAATACTTCTAAAGGTCTATTACCCACTCCCTCCCCCTCATCTCAACAAAGTCTTGTGGTTGTAGTCTCTTCATCTAATGAGAAAATTGGACCATTCTATGTAACACTTCTCATAGCTGGCCACAAACTCAATAATTGTGTTATTGACTCAGGAGCATTAGACAATGTGATGCCTAAAAAAGTAGCTCACACTTTAGGCCTGAATCTAACACGTAATTTTGGTTCCTACTATTCCATGGAGAGTAGGGAAGTACCATTGGTCAGAAGAATCAAAGATGCACAAGTAGATTTCACTGCTTTTCCAGAGAAAAGGGTCAAAGCCACTATTTTAGTGGCTGATATTCCTCCATCATATGGTATGTTACTGAGTAGAAATTTTTGTAGAGAAGTGGGAGGTGAAATCCAAATGGACTGGTCACACGCTCTCATCCCGGTTAATGGAAAAATGAAAAATGTTGCTACCAGAAAGACAAACTGAGTACATTGTGCAAAAGACTGACGACCCAAAAGCACAAATACTCTATAAAGATATAGGGCATGGTAACTATATGATCATGTCAGAGGATGAGGAAAAAATTCCTAAGGGAGTGATTCATAATCCTAATGGTGTTTGGACTTTGGAGTTTGATGGAAGTTATTCTTCAGCTAGTTTTGGAGCTGGTGTAGTGTTAATCTCTCCAGAAGAGAAGATTCATCCATTTTCATATAAAATTTATTTTGAAAATACAAACAACACAACTGAATATGAGGCTCTCCTTCCTGGATTGAATGTGGAAAAATAAATGGGAGTGAAGAATCTTTGTGCTCATGGTGATGTAGAGTTGATTATGAAAAAGGTCAGGGATATTTTCCAAGTCAAGAATAAGAGATTGAAACATTATAGAAGTCTTGTCTGGGATTCCATTGAATTTCTTGACACTTTCTCAATTGAGGTTGTACCAAGAGAAAATAACACTAGGGATGATTCTCTCAGCTGTTTCAAGATCCCTATTGATTCCTCACCCAAATTTCTCTTAGGAGAAATTTACCATTGAAATGATTCATAGGCCTAGTGTGCCAGATAATGCAAACAACTGGCAAGTTTTCAATGATGATCAACACTTGCTCTCTTTCCTGGAGCTTAAGGATAAATTTAATCAATTATATTTTGAAGGAAGTGAGACTCTTCCTAGAGAGTATGTTCCCTCCAATGAAGATGATATCAAGGAAGAAATGGATCAGGATGGTTGTATCAGGTTGAGGGGTAACAAGATACCCAAAGGACTAGTGAGTCTAGAGGATCTATTTGATAAACATGATAGGTACATCAGATCTAAGGCTTCTCAAGGGACTCATCAATCTGCTGAGTATGAGAAGGTCAATATTGGAAGTAATGATGAACCCAAGATGGTGAATATTGGGAAATGTTGCACTCAAGAAGAAAGGAAGAAATAGTGAACCTATTGAAAAGGTATGTTGACGTTTTTCACTTATTCCTATGATGATCTCAAAGCCTTTCATCCAAAAGAGATGCAACACTATATTCCTTTGAAACCTAGGGATTAAACCTTTCAGACAGAAGCAAAGGCAATACAATCCCAAGATTTTTGACACCATTTACCAAGAGATTCAAAAGTTACTAAAAGAAAAGATTATCTTTCCTATACATCATTCAACCTGGATCACCAACATTGTGCCAGTAAGGAAAAAGAATGGTGAGATTCAGATTTGTGTGGATTTCAGAAATCTGAATCAGGCTTCTTTAAAAGACAACTATCCTCTCCCCATGATGGATCAAATCTTACAGGCTGTCACAGGCTCTGAGATGTTTTCCATGCTGGACAGATTCTCCAGATACAATCAAGTGGAAGTTCAGTATCCCAGATCAGCACAAGACCACTTTTACTACTCCTTGGGGCACCTTCACCTACAAGAGGATGTCATTCGGTCTTATCAATGTTGGTGCCACTTTCCAGAGGGAAATGGACTTAGCTTTTGGTAGTCTCAAAGGGAAATGTATCATTGTGTACCTTGATGATTTGAATGTTTTCTCCAAGACAAGGGCAGATCACTTTCAACATCTTGAAACAGTCCTTCAAAAATGTAGAGAACATGGAGTATCCCTTAATCCTAAGAAATATGTCTTCTGTGTTACCAAAGGAAAGTTTCTTGGGCATATTGTCTCCAAAGAGGGGATCAAGATAGATCCACAAAGAGTTCAGGAAATCCAACAGATTCCTCTTCCTACAAGCAAAAAGGGTGTTCACTCTTTCTTTGGCAAGATAAATTTCTTGAGGAGATTCATTCCAGATTTTGTAGAACTGACTATGAGCATTGCTCATATGATGAAAGGGAAGCAAAATTTTGGTTGGACTTCTGAAGGAAAATAAGCTTTTGAGGATATCAAGAAAGCTATTGCTAAAACTCCTATCCTAGCATGTCCTGATTTCAACAAGGATTTTATTATCTATTGCTATGCTACTGAGAGTACTTTGGCTGCTATACTAACTCAAAAAAATTTGAGAATCATGAACTTCTGATTGCCTTCATGAGCTACATTTTGAAAGCTCATGAATTGAAGTATACTTTGATGGAGAAACATGCTTTTGTAGTGGTCAAAGTTGTCAAGCAGTTTCATTTTTATGTCCTTAATTCTCACTCTGTTGTATTTGTACCTGATACAACTATCAAGTCTATTCTTACACAACAGGAGTTCAGAACTAAGCGAGGCAATTGGGTGGCAAAGGTTCAGGAGTATGACCTTGATATCAAGCCAACAAATCTAGTCCAGGGTAAAGGCTTATGTGAACTTATCACCAAGGGAGCTGATGAGGAATTGTCCACAGAAGGGGTTGATGTTCATGTTGTTCTCTTTCTCAGTTCAACAGACGAGTGGTATGTTGATATTGCACATTTTCTTACTTATGGAGAATGTCCATCTCACTTAAGTGCCAAGGAAAAGAGAGCTATTAAGCTAAGGTCTGCATAGTACGTATTGTGGGAAAATGATTTATTCAAACGAGACATTGATGGAAGATTCCTTAAATGTGTGGACAAAGAGCAGCAAAAGAAATTGTTCGTAACTTTTCATGATCAAGCCTGTGGAGGGAATTTCTCATCTGCTGTCACTGCTCACAAAATTCTTCGTGCAGGGTACTATTGGCTGACATTGTTTTGAGATGCATCAAAGTGGGTAGGAAAGTGTGAAGCCTGTCAAAATTTTGTTGGGAGGCCTAAATTGGATGCTTTACCACTCAAACCAGTAATCATTGATGAACCTTTTCAACAGTGGGGATTGGATTTTATTAGAACTCTCAACCCACATTCCAGTGCTGGACACACTCATGTGCTAACTGCTACAGATTACTTCACAAAATGGGTGGAATCCATTCCAGTCAAAAGTACTACCTCTGAGGTGGTGTGTAATTTTATCAAAGAGAACATCTTGATAAGATTTGGAGTACCAAACAAAATTGTAACTGATAATGCTTCCAATTTCTCTTCTTCTGAGTTGATGGATTTCTGCTATGGGTATGGAATTTCCCTTGCTCATTCTTCATATTATTACCCCCAAGGGAATGGACAAGAAGAATCAACAAATAAGAATTTGGTAACCATCATCTGGAAGCTTGTCAATGAATCTCAAAGGAATTGGCACAAGAAGCTCTATGATGCCCTCTGGGAAGATAGAATTACATCCAAAAGAGCCATTGGAATGTCTCCATTTCAAGTGGTGTATGGTGTTGAAGCTCAGCTTCCAGTAACAGTTGAATTTCCAGCCTTGCACTTGATGAAGGCTATTGAGGATTCAAGTTTCATCAGTTCTTTGGACAAAAGGATCATGTATCTCCAGAAGCTGGATGAGGACAGGATGCAAGTTTTTGATAGAATCTCTGCTCACCAATAGAAGGTGAAATATTTGTTTGACAAAAAGACCAGACCTAGAGATTTTCAAGTGGGAGACATTGTCCTACTATGGGACAAAAGGCATGAGCCTCGTGGAAGCCATGGTAAGTTTGATTCTCTTTGGCTTGGTCCTTTCAAGATAAGACACTTTGCTGGAGAAAATTATTTCTATTTGGATTATATGGATGGATCTCCTCTCCCACTTCCTTATAGTGGGTAGTATTTGAAGTTGTTCAAGTCCTAGGTGATTAGGCAGTCCTTCTGTATATTGTGTACAATGTCTTTTTTTTGGTCTTTCCCTTGTGTCTTGTTTCCTTTCCCCTTTGTGTGTTGTCTTCTGTATTGCTTTGCCTTTGACTCTATTTTCCCAATGGATAAGGCACTGGTCTATTTTCCCAGAGTTTTCTTTTGGTTCTTGATCTTGCCTCGTCCCTCTGTCCTAGTCAAGTCATCCCCAGAAAGAGCCAACTGTTGTCACCTTTCAAAATTTCCCTTCTTTTTTCAAGAAAATTTTTCAAAATTTTGAAGAAGTGTCCTTTGGAAGTGTTTAAGTGAAGGGAAAAGTTCAAAAAGTTAGAAAAATTCAGTCTTTGGGGTCATTTTTAATGTTTTGCAGGCTAAACATTTTTGTCCTAGACATTTTTGTCCCCACTGTCCCAAGTGCCTACGCATGTCCCAAGGGCCTCCTGTTCAATGATTTACCCGCATCACTTTACCCGGCATTGGTCTTTACCATCATGTCTAAATTGGTGGGCCTCCTATTCCTGCATGTCCCACATGTCCCCTATGTCCCCATGGTCCGTTTGTTCTCCAATTTTCCCACTTTTTCCGCATCGCTTTACCATCATTGGCTCCACTCATCCCACGTGTCCCTGCGTCCCATGGACTTTTGTGCTCTCCAACCCACTTTTGTCACATTCTTCTTGGATCGGGTATTTCAGCTCCACATCCCTCATGTCCCTGCATCCCATGGACCGTCTAGGCCAATTTTTTCCACCTTTTCCACATTTCACCTTTTTTGAGTCAACGCATGTGGGAGTCATTTATTACACATTCATTGTCTTCTCTCTCCATCCATTCAATTCATGGCTATTTAAAGGAGTGTAACCATTCTTTCATTCACGCACTTGCTTGCTCATTCTCTCCCACTCACATTCTTGCAAAATAAGTTGTTTCCGTGTCTGTGCCTCTATGTTTTCTCTTGCAGGGATTGTTTGAATTGTGATACACTCAATCGAAGGTTGTTTCTCTCCCTATCTCTGTCACAATGAAGATTCAATACAAAGGGCACGAGCATCTCTCCTCATTAGAAACCTTTGTGCCCTATGTCAGGGATAGTGAAGCTCAACACCTCAACCTTGATGACTTTTGGAGCAGGCTTGGATGCGATAACCCTACTCCCATCACCCAATTAATCAAAGACAATGGAATTGCATTTACAGGGGGTTTCCCTATGTCTGTCCAGTGTGCTGATACCGTGCTCACTTGCGGGGCCTATTTCAATCCAGAGTCCAAGGAGATTGTTGATATCCATGGTGAAGTGGTTGCGTGACTAGATTCTGATGCTATTTGTGCTGCCCTACACATCCCAGTGGTGGAAGATGCTCATACCCTCACTCTTGCTCAAGCACAAACACTATTTGACCATGAAAGTGATAGATACAAGACTAGGGTAGCTAAATCATGGCTAAAGAACCCTAAGAAAGGAGCATCCAGACTTTCTAAGTCATTGTTCAGGGTTGATTTTAAGGAAGAACTTTCAGACATCATCACTCTTCTTGCTAGGATCATGGGAATTCCCTCTACAAATGAGTTTCACTTTTGGATGTGTCCCTTTATCAATATCATTTGTGAAGGGAAGCAAAATTTGAATTGGGGTGAGATAATCTGTGAGAACCTAATGGAGCAGCTGATCAATGTTCAGAGAACTCAGACATTCTACATGTCCTCCTATCTCATGTACACCATTGCAGCATCCAGGGAATGGCTTGGTTTCTCTTTCATCAAAGATAAGAAGGATGCTCCTATATATGAATATTGTCCTCAATTAACTCTCAAAGTCAGCAATCATCACTTCAGGAGAGTCAATGACGCTTTCACCATGTATATTGTGAGGCTTTTGGAAGGAAATATTGCTCGAAGATTTTCTCGAGGAAGCGAAGACCTTGATCTCTGAATATGGGAGTTTCTTCACTCAATTCAGAAAGTTTTCATACATCAGGCTGGCTGGTTTTGAAGGCCCTCCTCTAAAGCTTCCTATGTTTTGTAATGAAAAAATGGCCCTTGTTGAGATTTGCAGACAATTGGAAAAACTTCACAGGACTTGTAGAGATAAAAATATTGTTGGCATCCATTTCCCTATCACCTTGGGAAATTATACATGCAAGACAACCCTGGATGCTCAAAACATTGATAGAACCATTGCTCCTCTCACCCTTCATCACTTCAAGCCTAGAAATTGCTTTGATATCAAGGGATATATTGCTAAGAATTTCAGGATGGGTTTCTATCACCTTGCAGATACTGAAGATTATTGGGCTGATTGCGTAGATGATTTTGAGGCCAGGAGAAGGTACTTTGGTAGACTTTCTCTTCAACAAATCATAGTTTTCAATCTCTACAAAGTACCTGATAAGCTCTAGGATGATGATGAAGACCTGCAATCCATTGAATATGAGAGGTCCATCAAACACACTCCTCTTGAAACCATTGATTGGTTTGTAAGAGAGCAGGATGATTTGAAAGAGGTGATCAACCCTGTTCTTGTAAGAACCAAGCTCTGGTTTGATAAGAAGATGCAAACCTTCAGGATGAGAAAAGCTAGGTCTTCTTCACAAGAAACTTCCTCTCCTAGGAAAGAAGAACCTGTGCTCAATGTTGAGGTGCCTGAACATTCCACTCCTTCCTCTTCAACAAAGGTATACATGAAGAAAGGCAAGGCTATGTCAAGCAAGAGCAGATTGCAGAAGAAAAGGAAGAATTTCCTTTGGAGCAGCCACAGGTTCCCATAGGGCCAGAAGATGTTGTTGTTTTGAGTGAGGATAACAGTGAAGAGATGAAAGAAGAGGAAGAAGCCCCTGTCAACACTGTTGAGATGGAAAATAAAGGCCAAATGTCTGAGTCTCTAGGTTTGGTGGACCCTTCTTCCAGGGATATTTCTGAAGATATGCCAACTTCTCCATTGGAGACATCTGTGGTGCAAACATTGAGTGCAATGAGTACACTTGCACTTGGACCCATTTCTCCTTCTTCCTCTTCCTCTTCCTTTTCTTGGGTTCAACCTTTCATTGATAGCAAGAAAAGAAGTCTACTTCTCAAATTATGGTTCCCAAGTTTGATGTTGTGGCAGCCTTTCTCGGTACTACTCCTCCTCCTCCTGAAAAGAAAGAAAAGATTACCTCAAGGCTGGTGTCAGATTCTAAGGGCCAAAAATTCATGGAGATTGCAAAGCCTAAGGTGGAAAAAGAGGAGAAAGACCTTTAATTTCTTACTTGGAACTCACAAGGATTCCACTTGGAGAGTCAACACCTGAAAGTGAGGTTCATAACCTTAGAGAAACTGTGACCAGAGTTATTGAACGTGTTGAGAAGGGTAAACAAACTATGGAGCAATTGGAGGAACAGAACCAAGTTCTTTCAAATTTTATAAAATCCTTGTTGGCAAAGGATAAGGTCTTGGATCCAACTCCACTAACCACTCTTCCACCTCCCATAGTTCTCAACAAGGATGAAGTTCAGACCATCAAATATATTCATAAGTATGCCACCTATGGAAAGGCCATTGAATCACTGGTTGATGATATGACAGTGGCAGGATTGAACTTCATTGAGGAGGCCTTCAAGTCATATGAGAAGGTGTCCAAATTATAGTTGAAATTCACCACAACACTCAGTGGCTTGGAGAAAGAGCTGAAGCTATGGTGTGAATGCATCTAGGATCTCCATTTGATGAGTAGGACAGATGAGTAGATCTTGTTGGCAAACAAGGTATTTGATGAGGCCAAGAGCAATCTGTCAAGACCCTGGGTTTTCAGTGTTGAGTGGAAGATCAAAGTTTTGGAGGAAGCATTAGGAGAACTAAAAAATATGTGGCAAAAAGGAGAAGCTTTCAAGGCTTGTGTTCTTTCTTCCTTCCAAGATATTCATTGTCAAATCCAGAATGAAGCCTCAGGTGATCACTTTTCTATACAGGAGATCAAGGCTCAGTTTAGTACCTTTGTCAAGGAATATCTCTTCAAGGAAGAGTCAATGTCTAAAGAGAAGATGAAGGAGGTCTTCTCCCTTCAATCAGCTATCACCGAGGCAAACAAGGAGTTTCTTGAAAACATAGAGTTTGAGAAGGATATGGAGAAGTGCCTTGGTATATGGACTCATGCCACTTCTAACACCACCATCCCAAAGTGCATGGAGATAGATGAAGCATTGAAAATATTTAGACATCAGATTCTTAAGACAGTTGGCACTCCTAATCCTCCCTTTGGATGTTTCTACCTCAGAATCCTAAGACACTTCCTTTAATTTGAAGTTGTTATCCCATGATGTAATATTTGGTTAAGGACTTCCTTAAGTAGTCTTTAATCTTTTAGATTAAAAGAAGTTGGAACCGAATGTAACTATTTTTGTAAACTATTTAATGGGCTCTCCATGCCATTGTTTGCATGGCAGGGACTCTGATACTTTTTTTTGAAATGTAAAGAGAATTGAAAGTAATCAATACAGAAGAATTTCCCTTGTCTCTAATTTTCATCTACTGTCCTTTTCTTTCTTGTCTTAAATTTGTGAATCATCAACCTTTCATGTTAAGAAACTTTGTGTTCTTATGATATGATTTCCAGAACTTTGTGCATGTGGAATAATATCTGATGTTGCAAATGTGAATGATTCTATTCTATATCCCTCTTGCTAAGTACATGTAAGGTTATATTCTGCTATCTATATTACCTAAAAGTATTGTTATATTCTTCCCTTTCAGTTTCTTTGTTCTTCCATTCTTATGTATTGATAATCCATATTGGTATAAAACATTTCAAAATATCAAAAGTCCTCATCAATATGAAAGTTGTATATTTGTATATAAGCTTTGTTGCTCGCTTTCAATAAGGGAACCTCTCCCATAAAGAGGAGGGACTCTCTGTCCCCTGACTGTTGATCACTATAAACTTGGAAGTTGCTGAGTTCAATTTTCTGAGGGATCCTAGAGGATCATTTTTTCATGTTATTCCTTTGGCTATGAAGATATTTTTCATTACCTTGAGTTTGGAGGTATTTCCCATGGCCAGATAATCTTCTCTGAGTGCTAGGAAAGGAAGCTAGGGTGGATGAAGATGGTAGACATTGCGGTTGAAAAGGAAAGGGAGGAAAGACGACTCAAGTATAACAAATCTTGTTAAAGGGAGATGACTAGACAATGTGAGGTTGCAAGTGTGATGGATCTATGGAGGTAGACATTACAGGAAGGAGTTAAGGTTCACGTAGAGGATGTGGAACTTAAGCAGTCTATGCTACCCCATCTTGGCAAGCGCAGGAGAGAAGCCCCTTTAGCTTCTGATGAGATTTCATTACATGGAGAAAGGAGAGCCGTCGACGCACATCTGAACCCACCCGACTACCAACCCCTAGCGTTTGGTTTTCCAGATCAAGGGAGAAGTATTGTTAACCCAATTGCTATCGGTGGGAGTAACTAATCTGTACACAAGAGATATAATTTCTCATTTGGAACATCCATGACTGCACAAGCCATTCCTGTATTTGGAGGAATTTTTAGACAAGGTGCAAATATGCAAGGTTTGGGTATCACATCTAGGAGTGGCACGGGACACACAACTGGTAGTTGGACAATATCACAAGCCATCGAAACACAGTTTAGTGGGACAATTGGGAACACTAGGCACGACCATTTCAGGCCCGTTTCCGACTACATGAGGTGGATTTGGTGGGTTAGGACTTGGTGGATCTAGTGGATCTGGTGGAGGAAGAAACACTAGAGGAAACCAAGGCTTTGGATCAGGAGGACAAGGGCCTTAACCAGCCCCACAAGTATTTTTTGAGATGTCTTTGCACTTACCATACTATAGGGGTATTGAAGATGCTGCAGAGCATGTGCACAAGTGTGAGTTACTATGGCACACGAAAGGGATCACTACCCCGGAGTGGAAGGTAAGTGAATTTGAAACAATGTTTCAAGGAAATGTACATAGTTGGTATAGGAAGTATGACCCCCATCAGATGGTGGTAGACTACACCACATTGAATAATGTCTTCCTAGCAGAGTTCCATATCCTTGAGTTTGAGCAGAAGAGCATCAACGCTCTAAAGGAGATCCAACAGGGAATGGTAGAGATGTATGTGGGAGTATGATGCGTGTTTCAAGACTCTCTTGTATAAACTATCCTATGACATTCATCCTTCTCAACATGCTCAATGGTTTGTTGGAGGATTGATAACACCATTTAGAAGGGCTCTGTCGCACAAGACTTTCACAGACCCACGTGAGGCATTGGAAGCTACCCCGCATGCCGAAGCTGTTGGGAATGTTGATATTGGTGTTATTCCCTTTCTGGAGGCTCAAATTGCTGCAATGGCCAATCAGTTGGAGAATCTAACTGCAAACTCAGCACATGAGGTTCGTAGTGGGCTTTGGTGTATAGACTGTGAAGTGGAAGGGCATGCAAAGGATAGTTTCCCTTGGAAGTCAGTACGTGCCATAGTGGTGGATTGTGAGATCTTTATGGGGATCATGATGCAAGTAGGTGCCCTCTACTACAATGCATAATCTGCAAGAATGTTTCTTGCTATTGTAATATTTGTACCTCTACGACCCATGATACCAAGGATTATAGACTGATTGATCAGATCCATGATGTTATTGATCTTGGTGTGTACCAGACTAGTCTTGAAAGCAGTTCCAAGGATGATGACCATCGTTATGAAGGGCGTGTAGATGGAGGAGTGCATGGAAGAGGTTTTTGCGGAGTATTTCATGGTTGTAGTAACCACTGCGGAGGACGAAGTGAACTCCCACGAGGAACCTATTATAACTATGGATCTACAGAGCATTACAAATGTGAGTGTCATGATCTGTTACAATGCTCATGGTGTGGAAAGAAACATAAGTATGAAGAGTGTCTAGAGCTTTATGAGCATATGAACCAGTCAACACTAGAAAGAAAAAGGTGTTAGGATGGTGAGCATCAAGAAATCCAATTCACAGTGGATGCCAAGAGTGTTACATGAGTCAGGATTAGAACCTGTACTGGTGACGACGCGAGTAGAGGCTGCACATGCCAGGGAGATGCCAAGACAAAGGACACTAGTTTTGAGAGAGGAAGTGGTACATGGAAAGTATCTAGAACCTGCTCATCAAAAGGAGGTGTATCAAGAGACTATGGACTTGATTCAAAGTTTACAAGGGGAGATCCAATGTCTAAAAGAGAAATCAAAGCAGTTGGAGCAAAGGAAGAATGTCGAGGCTCCAAAGGATGACCTAGATGAAGTCAAGGAAGTATGTAGGCTGTTAAGGCAAGAAAATATTATTCCCTTGCTAGGAGAATGGCTGAGAGAGAAGGTACCACATGCAGGAGTAGAGTGTGAAAGGTAGGTTTTGCATGTAAACCTTCCTCCTCACAACCTTGACTATGATAAGGAGATTACTTTGAATGCGGTTGTTGATGGATGGATTTTGAGTAATATCCTCATCGACACAAGAGAAGAGGTCAATGTTCTTACCTTAGATGCCTAACATCAAATGGGAAGGCCCACATTACAACCATATTTAAATGTGTTGTATATGGAAAAAAGACTAAGGAAGTGCCCATTCGAGTCCTGAAGGATGCAGTTATCACCATTCAAGGGGCCAAGTTCACTGGAGACTTGGAAGTCTTGGTGCTCACTGAGGTAGACAACTTTCCAGCATTACTTGGGCACCCATGGTGTTACAAGAACAATGTCAACCTTCGGTTTAACAAAGGGTATATCAGCTTTGAGAACAAGGAAGAAAGGGTGATCATCCCTTTAACAGATGGGAAGTCAACACCCTATACTAAGCCCTTAGGAGAAGAATTCCTTGAAAGAATCTATGTGTGCTCCATCAGAGATCCTGAGATAATTCATCCCACGGAGGGAGTTATCCAGTTTGAAGATGCTCAGTCCTTGAGTGATACCACTAGCATGGCATGCGACAATTGGGCACATGGGACTTATGAGTTGATTGGGTGATAATTGAGAGGATCTTGTAACAAGGGTAACAAAGGCATGCTCAGTCAAGCACCTATGAGGAAAGAAGTTGCCAAGTTACTCTGGAGGAGCATATCCTAAAATTTTCTTGCGAGAAATGGAGGCTCAGTGGAAAATGAGGACAAGAGGAGGGGAATGCTCAATTATAACCTACTCAGAACTGCAGTGTGCTGGTGGGCTACACATCGAGAGAACCTCCTAGAATGGTGCGAGGTAAGAATCACATTCTCTTTAAGGTTCTCTAGGAAAAAAGTGCCCATGATCATACAAGACTATCATGGTAAAGAGACCACCTCATTTCATATCCAAGCATGTGAGAAGGCCTAGATGGGAAGCACAGAAGCATTTACCACCTTCATTATGGGTGCATAAGTTTTATTCCACCTTACAAGGTATGTGTGCACATGGTATATTCATTTGGAGATGTGTTGTCAAACAGGTAATTGGTAGGAGTTGGCGGCTGATCTCATTCAAGCTTTCGAGTATAGGAGTACAAAGCCATCAGTAGATAAGGTAGCATTGCAAGTAATCAAGCACCTTACGATGGGAGATAGTGTTATGGTAGAGGATAGGCTACTGGAGTTACTGGGTGAGCCTTATTTGGAGACATGCCTCAATGAAGAAGAATTAGAGGAAGTACAGCTTGAGCGTGCGTGCATGGAAAAAGAAAAAGGAAAAATGGTCTATGTAGTAGATGGTGAAGAGATGGAAAATTTGGATGTTAACCATTCTGAAGGTACGCATGAAGTCATAGATAGCATTGATGAGTGAGCACACACCTACCATGAGCCCTTGAAAACAAAGAAGGTTAACATTGGGATAGAGACAAAACCTAAGGAAGCTATCATTGGGGACTATTGGTCGAAAAAAGAAGTTTCAAAGGTCATTGATCTGTTGCATGAGTTCTAGGATTTGTTCCCTCGTGGGTACCATGAACTCAAAGGTGTTCACCATTCCTTGGGGGAGATGAAGATCAAGTTGAAGGAAGGTGCACGCCTGATTCAGAAGAGGCCTTATCAGATGAATCCAAATTTACGCCTACGGGTCAAGGAAGAAATAGACAAGATGATAACATCTGGTATCATTGAGGCAGTGGAAGAATCAGAATGGATAAGCCCAATGGTCATCAGTATCAAGAAGGATGGGAGGATAAGAATCTATGTTGACTATAGGGATCTGAATGTAGTATGTGTCATCGATCCTTTTCCAACCCCCTTTACTGAAGAAATTTTGGAGGGAGTAGCCGGGGGCAAAGTCTACTCTTTCACGGATGGGTTCTCAGGGTATCACCAAGTCAGGATTGCAAAGGAAGACTAGAGAAAGACAAATTTTTCCACTAAATGGGGAAGTTTTTCCTACACGGTTATGCCTTTTGGATTGAAGAATGCACCTGCTGTGTTCTCGCACATCATGGTACAAGCATTTTAAGACTTCATCCATAAATTTCTTCAAGTTTACCTGGATGACTGGATTATGTATGGATTGGTGAAAGACCATTGTGAAAATTTGAGGCTGATGTTTGAGAGATGTCGGCAATTGAGGATATCCCTCAACATTAAGAAATGTGTCTTTGCTACTCCATTTGGAACCTGTTAGGACACATTATATGCAAATAAGGCTTACTAGTGGATCCCACCAAAGTTGCAGTTATTGTGGGATTAGGGGAGCCTACTAGTCAAAGCACAGTGCATGGATTCCTTGGGCATATGGGGTATTACAGGAAATTCATCAAGGGGTATGCCAAGATTGTTTCATGCCCTTAGAGGAATTGCTAAAACACAAGAGTGCCTTTCATTGGGGAGAGGCGCAACAAAAGGCATTTGACACTTTGAAGGATAGGCTTGTCACGGTGCCCATACTACGTTTTCCTTCTTGGGATAATCCTTTCCATGTGCATGTTGATGCCTCAGGAACAACTATGGGAGTAGTACTAGCACAACCTGGTGAGGGAATTGTTGATCATCCCTTGTGTTTTGCAAGTAGAAAGTTGACACCAGCAGAAAAGAATTACACACTACTGAGCATGAAGCATTGTCCATGATCTACGCACTGCACAAGTTTAGGAAGTATTTGTTGGAAACACCATTTATATTCTACACGGACCACATGGCATTGAAGTACTTAGTCAACAAGCTCATTCTACAAGGGCACATATGTCGATGGGTCCTATTATTTCAAGAATTTGAGTTCACAGTGGTCATAAAACTAGGGAAGAGAAATTCAGGACCTGACCACTTATCAAGGATTAACTCAGGGGAGGATGCACAAAGCATTGAGGACACCATGCTAGATGCACAACTATTTAGGTTGCGGTGCACCCTCAGACTTGGAAGATATCACAGTGTTCTTAAAAATAGGTGTGGCACCGGAAGGGATGAAGGCTCTAGAGAGGAAGCAGTTAGCAATACGTGTTGCACCCTACATGTTGATTAGTGGAGACCTATATAAGTTAGGTCATGATGAGGTTCTGCGCTGATGCATATTAGAACATGAGCGCATGGAAATTATGGAGGAAGCACATGGTGGGATTGCAGGAGGACATTATGCAGGAAATGCTACCGTGTAAAGATTTTACTAGTAGGGCTTTGGTGGGAAACCATCTACCAGGATTGTATTGAGTTTTGCAAGGCCTGTGACCATTTCCAACACCTTGGAAAACCTGGGAAGAGGGATGAAATGCCCTTGCAACCAATAGCCAGCATGCTGAACCATTTGAAAAATGGGTAATCGACTTTGTAGGGCCAATTTCGCCAGCCGCGCGAAGGACTGGTTCATGGTATATCATTACTTACACTGATTACTTAACACGTTGGGTAGAGGCAATGCCTACAAAGGATTACACCGTAGCAACTGACAGCTGCTAGATTTTTATGGGAGAACATAATCAACAGGTATGGTTGTCCTTTAAGTTTAACAAGTGATAGAGGTACACACTTTCTCAATGAAACGGTCAGGATTATGTTAGCAAAATTTATGGTGGCCCATCACAAGACTACCCCTTATCACCCTCAAGAAATGGAACTATTGAGGCATTTAACAAGATACTAAGTCACACGTTGACTAAGATCTGTGACATTGGAAGACAAGATTGGGATGACAAAGTATCAGTCATTCTATGGGCATACATGACAACCTACAAGAGGTTGAACAAGGCCACACCATTTCAATTGGTGTTTGGCATGGAGGCTATTTTTCCAGTTGAATTCATGTTACCATCGCTGCGTATAGTGCACGCAGGAGGGTTAGCTGATGAGAAAGTGCTAGAAGAAAGGATTGATAAGTTATTGCAGTTAGACAAAAGGTGATCACTTGCTAGATGGATTCAGAAGACAGAAAAAGTAAGACAAAAGGCATGGCATGATCATCATATCAAGAACAAGAAGTTTGAGGTTGGGCAGATGGTGTTGTTGTATGATTCCAAGTATCTGTGCCATCCTGGGAAGTTGAAATTCCATTGGTTGGGACCCTACATCATCTCGTACATTCTTGATTCAGGTGCTTTCCAGTTACAAGTGCTGGATGGGATGAGATTACCAGGTCATTTCAATGGGAGTAGGCTGAAGCCCTACTATAAATAAGTCTTCTTGGTGTTTGTAATAAGGCAGTATTGCCAGTTAGCTTAGAATTTCCCTTTATGCTTTTCTTTTCTTGTGTTTCCCTTTCTCATTGCTTGTTCCTTTCTTTTTGTTTCATTTTGCACCTTGTGCACTGGTAACCACATTATTTTTCCAAGGTTGTGTATGCACAGAGGACCACACATCTGTTTTAGTGTGGGGTGGAGTAATGTAAAGTTTAAGCCTGCAATACAAGTTAAGTGACCCAGTAGAAGGAAGCGCGTAAGGTTGAGAAAGTGCATGAGGAAATGACATGGATGATAAATTATGGTGTCAAGGGTTATAACAAAGACAACATACAAAGGATGAAGAGTGCAAGAACAACATGAGGTAGGTGAGGGAAAAAATTGGGTAAAGGACATAAGAAGTGCCTTCAGCACTGTCGTAGACGCACGTGCATAAGAGTCTTTAGTCGGATTGGATTTTTAGTGCACCAGAAGGTTGTAAAGGATTTTTCACACAGGATGTGGTGCATGGGTAAGGGTGCTTAAATTTGGCTTAGTGGAAAAATCACATTTAATGTTAAAGTACATTGGTAGGTGGCATAGCATTTATTGCTGGAGGGAAGCAAAAACTATAAATACAAGGTCAGGTAAGTCATTTTCTATCTTGCTATTACGAAGTTGAAGTGCTCTTGCAAACTAGGGCATCCAAAGAGAAATTTGTGCAAAGGAAGAAGAATCCTAGAATTTGAGTGTGTGACTAGAGTAAATCTACAAACCAGAAGGAAGGAGTACACAGGCATGAGGAAAGGTTATGTGT